>BLSH010318155.1:100073-112024 GCA_018402905.1 Glandirana rugosa | reverse complement strand
GGAGGACGTCCATGGACGTCCTCCCGGCATTTCAGGTCCGCGCTGGAGCCGTATTTCGGCAATAGCGCGGAACTGGAGTGGTTAATGGAGTGCTGGTCAGCACAGAACACCATCACGTCGTCCATGTAGAGTGAGCACTTAACCACCCGTCTGTCTGGTTCCTGAGCGGTGATCCCTCTGATCTCTGGATTCCGTCTGATGGATTTGGCAAAGAGCTCTTTACAGCAAACAAAAAGCAGACATGAGAGAGGGCAGCCTTGTCTGACCCCGGAAAGCACTTGGAAGGGGTCAGTTTTCCAGCCATTAACCAGCACCGTACTACAAATGTCATTGTACATCACCTTCACATACGAACAAAACATTTCCCCAAGACCAAACCTGCCCAGAGCTCTGCACATAAACTCATGGGAGACACGGTCAAAGGCCTTCTCCTGGTCAAGGCTGACCAGGGCCGCATGTACACAGCGGCCATAAATGTACTGGACCGTGTCCTGGACAAACGCAAGGCTATCTGCAATCCTGTGACCAGGAATGCCACAAGTCTGATCCGGGTGGATGATCTGTCCGATGACAGACTTCAGCCTGTTGGCCAAAACCTTGGCGAGGATTTTGTAGTCCACGTTCAAGAGAGAGATCAGATGCCAATTTTTCAAATCCGATCTCTCCCCCCTCCGCTTGTACAAAATCGTGATCATCCCCTCCCTCAGTGAAGGAGGCATTCTGCCCTCCACCACCATCTCCTCATACAGCTCGAGCAGGTCCGGGCCAATGAGGCCCCACAGCACTACATAGAGCTCTGCTGGGAGACCATCACAGCCCAGGGTCCTGCCCAGCCTAAAGAATCTGACGGCAGAGTGCAGATCATCCAACACCAAGGGGGAGTTGATGGCTGACGAACCTACAGGATCAATAGGGTTAGTGATACCTAAAAAGAACCTATCGGCCACATTCGTGTCTGTTTCTTTCGTTGAGTATAGGCTGGTGTAATAGTCACTGACCACTTGCATCACAGCCTCCTTCCCATTCTGGAGTGTTCCGGTCTCGTCCCACAGCTCCAACAAGGGTGTGTGTCCTGAGTGGAGTTTCCTGAAAAAGAAAGAGTTACACTTCTCACCTTTCTCGAGATTCTCCACCTTGGAACGGAAGACAATGTGCCTTGATTCTTCCTGGAAGTGTCCTTTCAGGCTCTTCTTGGTGTCCCCCAGGCCCTGCCTAACGTCCCAGCCGCAGTGGTGAAGGTCCTGCATGGACTGCAATTGACGTTGCAGTCTCCTGAGTTCCTTCTTCCTGGCACACACTTGCTGGCATCCCCTTGCCTGAAAGAAGCTGCGTAGCTTAACTTTAACAAATTCCCACCAATCGCTCACCAGCCGGAGGTTGGGGCCTGGGGAGGGAGGGGGACTTACCAGTGGCCTTCCGAGGCTCCTTTGGCTTTTTCTGCTCTGGCTTCTTGTTCCTGACTACAGAGTATGGCTTTTCCTGGGTTAGGATTCCAGCGTAGGTACGGGCTTTCTGGGGGCAGTTCTTGAAGACGTGCTCTGCCAATCCGCAGAGGTTGCAGGTCTTGCACCTCATGGCCTGCAACCCGACAGAACCTGCAAGCAAGCACTGTGCAATCCTTACCTATGTGGTCACGTTGGCCACATCTGTGACAGGTGTGGGGCAGACCGGCGGAGTGGAGGGTTCCTGCGGAGGCTCCCAGAGTGAAGCGTGGCTGCAGGTGCTGGAGATCCCCCGAAGAGTCTCTCCTTAACCTGCAATACACAGACCACCTACCTGTCCAGAAGCCGTTGACATCGAGGATTCGGGACGGATTCTTTTCCACGGTGCAAAACCTCTGAAGGAAGGTGGCTATGTCTTTTCCTGGGGTATGGGGGTTTCTCATGGAAACCGTCACCTGCTTTTCATCCCGTTGAATGGGAGAATTTGCAACAAAGTTGCGGAAAGGGGAATCTGGCCCAGAGGTCTTTACCATCTCCCAATACCTTCTGCAGACCTGTAAAGACACAAAAGTTATATAAAATATACCTTTCACGAAGGTCTGCAGGGACAGTGTCTCGGCTTTGCTGAACCCCTGCTCCAGGATCATCTTCTTGCCGAAGGTCTCTGGGGTCATGTCAGGAACTCTTCCATCCACCTCTTTCAGCTGCAGCACGACCGTCTGCTTCACCCAGGGCTCTAAGGTGGGGAGCCCGTCTGCGGACAGCGGCAGCTTGGCTGATCCCGGCGGGCTGGAGCCAGCTGGGGCAGAGGCGGATGTCGAGGCAACCTGCTCGGGGACCTTGGTTGAAGTGGCTGCAGCAGGGTTCTTCTTGTTACTCTTCCCCATTGTCAAGGAGTTGGTCGGATGCTGCTTCAGGAGTTCTTTGGTGGCTTCCTTTTGGTTCCTCTGCGTCTTCACTCTTTCGCAGCCTTTATAAAGGCTCTTGAGCTTCTACTGGCCGAAAGCAGTAACGCAGAGTGGGGGGGAGGAGAGGTGATCGCAGTCTCATTCCCTGTGGGGGCTAAGTCTCTAGTTCAATAGCAGCAAGTAGGTGAAGCTGAATTGAATCAACGATCCTACAAGGCCCAACAGAGGGTACCTCACAAGGACCAAATGGCTTGGATAGATACAAGTGGCTCTCAACATCCTAGCTGTGAATCAGAGACACCCCTAAGGGCCAAGGTCGATACTACACTTGATCTTAACCAAAAGGCCGAGACACCCATAAGGCGTTTGACTCAATTGAATGACCCTTCCTATTACAAGTACTACATAAATTTGGCTTTTGGTGAAACCTTTATCTCATTATACGCCGACAACATGCTTCTATATGTCTCGGATCCACTGATGAGCTTGCCAAATATCCTAGAGATTATTCAAGATTTTGGATAATTTTCAGGGTTCAAAGTTAATTGGACAAAACCGTGTATTTTCCCTATAGATGAGGGACTCCCTTTGATACTACCTCCTGACTCCCCCTTACAAATTACACAAAGTTTTAAATACTTAGAAATTCAGATCACTCTGCCCTTATCTAAATATTTTGAAGTCAATATTCAACCGTCCATCGAGTCCTTCTGCACAAAGCTAACCCCCTCACACTTATGGGCAGAGTAAATCTCTTTAAAATGGTATTCCTACCAAAATTTTTATATGTTCTTGCCAATGCCCCAATCTACATTCAAAAACATTACTTCCAAAGGATCGAAGCGCACCATTCCACGTTTCTGTGGCACCATGGTGCCCCTCCCCTAGCCCTAGAAACCTTACAACTTTCCTCGCATAAAGGGGGCTTAGCGTTACCGAATCTAAGACTCTATTATTTTGCTGCCCAACTGGTATACATACATTGGTGGCTTTTCCCTCAATTGAACAATTCTGCTACGGCTGCTGAGGCAGCTGTTTTCTCATCATTCAAAACTTTGAGCAACCTGGTCTATAGAAGGAAAATAAATACTGCCCAAGGAACCGCAACTTTAAAGGCTTACCTACAAATTTATAATAAGTGTCTTAATACCCTTCAGAAAGCTAGCCATGTAGCTTCTCCCAATCAACCATTATGGTTTGACCCACGCCTCCAGCACTTTCACACCATTGTGGGTGCTCCACGCTGGGTGAACAGAGGCCTGAAATACCTTCATCAGCTGTATGATCTGGGAGTATTTAAAACATTTGCTGAACTGCAGCTTGAGTTTTGCCTGCCTCAGACTTGGCATTTCAGTTATCGGCAACTACGCCTGGCGGTGGAGGCTCAGCTGACATTGCGCAATGTACTATTGGATAACTCCAAACTAGAACATGCGCTACATGAACCCGACCACTCCAAGCCGATTTCTACGTATTATGCCTTACTAATGGACAGACTAGCCCCGCAATTAGAGAAGGCCAGAAACAAATGGGTGGCAGATATACCGGATCTTACCCAGGAGGAATGGGGGACAGTGTGTAGTACCTTCCCAGACACAGTTATCTCTGCCAGAGACAAGCTGATACAGCTGAGGTATCTACACCACACATACTACACTCCAAAGAGGCTTTTTTTAATGCATAGGAGGGATTCCCCTGTATGCCATAGATGTGATAGGGACTTTATTCATATGATATGGTCCTGTATTAAGATCAGAGTTCAGACCCTTTTGGTCAGCAGTGACAGCCTTTATTTTGGAGACCTTTGAGACTCCCAATATCTGTACCCCCAAATAATGTCTTCTGGGTATGTTCGATGATGTGGATCTACAAGAACCAAAACGTTCTTACGCTCCTTACTCTATTATGCCAGAAAAACAATTGTACTGTATTGGACTAAGACAGAGCTTTTAAATATTGAATTGTGGAAAAAACTGATTAATCAAAACCTCCCGCTATATAAATTAACATATGAGGCCAGAAAATGCCCAAAGAAGTTTATTAAAATATGGGTCCCTTGGTTTGACTCACAGGATACCACTGACTCCTTACTTTATTTGCTACCTAATGTGCCATAAGATGATGAATAGAACTTTGGCAACGTTACTCAGAACTTAAGGGTTTTCATGCAGACAAGCAAAATGTTAACTATTTCCCAAACCACTCTGGTTAGTTTACGGTTGTTCTTTTTCTTTATCAGACTGTTAAATGTTGATTGATGCATGCTTACACAATCTATTCCAGGTTGTTTCTTAGCAATGCTAATGTTGACATCATGTTGCTTTTCAGATTTGTTTCCTTTATCTCATTATGCGATAAATGTATATAATGCATCTTGCAAATGCTTCAATAAACACGTTTTTTTAAAAAAAACTTCCGATAAAAATTGGCAAAGCCAAAAAAACATTGTAGTGGACATAAACCCACGGGTCGGGGCCACTGTAGAACTGCCGATAGCTTCTAGTTGCCGATAGGTGGGTCCATCGAAAAACCAGCAGTGGAAATTACATAACCCAAGAATTTAACCTGTTCACGATGGAACTCGCACTTGTCCAATTTACAATGCAGGTTATTATCTCTCTGAAGCACATGACAGACATATGTGTGGTGACTCTCTAGGGACTTGGAATATATGAGGATATCATCGAGGTACACCACCACACATTGCTGCAACGTATTTTGGAGGACATCGTTGATGAGTTCTTGAAAAACTGCCTGAGCTTTGCAAAGACCAAACGGCATTACGAGGTATTCGCAATGACCTGTCCTGGTATTAAATGCAGTTTTCCACTGTTCACCCTCCTTGATCCTCACAAGATTGTATGCCCCTCTCAGATCAAGCTTTGTGAAAACCGTTGCTCCCTTCAGGCGGTAAAATAACTCCGTAATCAATGGAATTGGATAAGCATTCTTAATTGTGAAGTGATTGAGACCCCTATAATTGATACAAGGTCTCAGTTCGCCACTCTTCTTTTTCACAAAGAAGAAGCGAGCACCAGCAGGAGACGAGGATTTGCGGATGAACCCTCTAGAAAGTGCATCTGTGACATACTCCTCCATGGCTTTATCCTCCGACACAGACAAAGGGTAAAACCGGGCACGAGGGGGTATGGCACCAGGTTGAAGTTCAACTGCGCAATCATATGACCAGTGTGGAGGCAAAATACCGGCTTGACCTTTGCCAAAGAAATCGCTAAATTCACGGTACTCCTCCGGCAGGAAGGAGAGTGAAGAGGTACACAAGACCTTAGCCACTTTCTGAAAACATGTCTTATTGCATTGTGGTGACCAGGAAAGAGCCTCAGCATGAAGCCAATCCAAAGAGGGGTTGTACCTCTGTAGCCAAGGATAGCCAATAACCACTGGAAAAATGAGGAGAGAAAATTACTTGGAATTGGATTATCTTATGGTGAGAAGCCCCTAGGGCCATGGTCATTGGAGCAGTCTCATGAGTCACCTGGGCAGGCTGTAGAGGTCTCCCATCAATAGCCTCAATGGCAAGTGGAATAGCCCAAAGCTGCAGCGGGATCGAGTGCTTAGACCCAAAGGCACTATCAATGAACAGGCCTGCAGCCCCAGAGTCTATTAGAGCCTGTATCTCGATGGACGACTGAGACCAAGAAAGGGTAACTGGAACCAGGGGCTTATCCTTCTGGATAACTGGGGACGAAACAACGCCACCTAAGGTCTGTCCCCTACAGGACCTCAGGTGCAAGCATCTCCCCGGATGATTTCAAAAAGTGACCTGCCTGGCCACAATAAAGGCACTCCTCCTAAAGGCTCTCTCATCCGCAGAGAGACCAACTGCATGGGTTCTACCTTACTGACAGACTCGGAACCAGTCCGCAAACGCTCCTTAAAGGAAGATCTCTCTTGGAGTCTGGAGTCAATGAGGATGGCAAAGGTGACCAACCTCTCCAGCTCAGTGGGTATGCCTCGGGCTGCTATCTCATCTTTGATGTTATCCGAGAGACCATGAGAAAAAGCAGCCACGAGAGCCTCATTGTTCCAAGCAACCTCTGCTGCCAGAGTACGGAATTCAATGGCGTAATCTGCAACTATTCTTGGACCCTGCTTGATGGACATGAGGCTTTTGGCAGCGGTAGAGGAGCGTGCGGGAACGTCAAATACCCTTTTAAAGGAGGCCACAAACTCTGGGTAACTCTGGACAACAGGTTTTTGCGTCTCCCGTAGAGGGTTTGCCCAGGCCAAGGCTCTGTCAGGAAGCAAAGAAAACACAAATCCTACTTTGCTTCTGTCCATAGGGAACACCTGGGGCAGCATCGCAAAGTATATCCCAACCTGGTTGAGAGGCCTTCTGCATCAAACTGGATCACCCCCAAATCGCTGGGGAAGCAGAGCAGAACCAGACATACCCCTTATAAAGGTAATATTTGAGGTGGGTGCCTGCACAGAGATTGAGCATCAGCAGGAGCAGCCTGCAACACAGGTTGTGCCGGAACAGCCACCGTAGAGGGGCCCTGGTGAGCAATGCGATTCAGGAGCGTCTGTAACGCTATGGTAAACTGATCCATGCAGTAATCCTGCTCATCCAATCTGGAAAAAATATTACCAGCAAGTGGATTGACTGCATTTTCTGAATTTGTGGCCTTCACCTACTGTCAGGAACCAAGAATCAGATAGACAGAAGTGCAGTAAAATCACAATTTTTAATAAAAAGGTAAAATGTTATAAACAGAGTAAACGTGGTCAAATCATAGCCACGGTTCGGTAACCAAAGCGGATAGTCAGAGCAAGCCAGTGAAACAGGAGCCCAGAGATCAGCGAGGTCAAACAAATGGAATGCAGGGTCAGGAGCCAGGAGGAGAGTCAGACGAGCAGGGTCTTGAATCCAGGAACCAGAAGGGAACGTCAAACAGGCAAAGTCTTTCACAGGAACACACAGCAGAGATTTCTCCAGAGATCTTGACCAAGGCGAAGGTATCTGCGATCTGATCCAGGCAGTTTATATAGCAGCAGAGCTGGCTTAACAAGGCAGGATATGGTCTTCAGGTGAGACAGAGTGGAAGCTGAGACTGACAATTAACCCTCAGCTGAGCAGCTTGCTCTGAGAAGGAAGAGCTGAGCCCAGCACTGACACTGTCCAAGGATGTCAGGGACAAGATTGTGGACCTACATAAGGCTGGAATGGGTTACAAGACCATCGCCAAGCAGCTTGGTGAGAGGGTGACAACAGTTGGTGCGATTATTCGCAAATGGAAGAAGCACTAAATAACTGTCAATCTACCTTGGTCTGGGGCTCCATGCAAGATCTCACCTCATGGAGTTTCAATGATCATGAGAACGGTGAGGAACCAGGCCAGAACTACACGGGAGAACCTTGTCAATGATCTCAAGGTTGCTGGGACCATAGTCACCAAGAAAACAATTGGTAACACACTACGCCGTGAAGGACTGAAATTCTGCAGCACCCACAAGGTCCCACTGCTTAAGAAAGCACATATACAGGCCCGTCTATTTGCTAAGTTTGCTAATGAACATCTGAATGATTCAGAGTAGAACTGGGTGAAAGTGTTGTGGTCAGATGAGACCAAAATCAAACTCTTTGGCATCAACTCAACTTGACGTGTTTGGAGGAGGAGGAATGGTGCCTATGAGTTCAAGAACACCATCCCCACGTCAAACATGGAGGTGAAAACATTATGCTTTGGGGGTGTTTTTCTGCTAAGGGGAAAGCACAACTTCACCACATCAAAGGGATGATGGATAGGGCCATGTATCATCAAACCTTGGGTGAGAAGCTCCTTTCCTCAGCCAGGGCATTGAAAATGGGTCGTTGATGGGTATTCCAGCATGACAAAGACCCAAAACACATGGCCAAGGCAACAAAGGAGTGGCTCAAGAGTGGCACATTAAAGCCAATGTCCATCATTTTCTAAGTTTATTAAAAGTCAGCAGCTACAAAAATTGTAGCTGCTGACTTTTAATAAACAGACACTTACCTGTCTTACGGTACAGCGATGGGGCCGCCTGGAGCCTCGAATCTCCCCCCCTCCCCTCTGTGGCTCTGTCATTGCTACTGTGGGCACCCGGCTGTGACAGTTAGAAGCTTCACGGCCAGGCGCGCACTGCGCATGCGCGAGCGGTGCTGCGCTCCGTGATTGGTCCTGAAGTCTTCTAGGACCTGTCCTGTGTCCCAGAAGACTGTGGAAGGGAGGGGGAAGGAGACCTTCCACTTCCGATCGCGTAAGGCGACCGGAAAAGATATGCCCGTCAAAATAGGGTATCCGCAACCTGCTCCTCCCCAAAAGCTCAGTTTCCCCATCAGGAGCTGGGGAGGAGGTCTTAAAGAGGAAGTTCCACTTTTGAGTGGAACTCCGCTTTAAGGTCCTGGAGTGGCCTAGCCAGTCTCTAGACCTTAATCCCATAGAAAATATGTGGAGGGAGCTGAAGGTTCGAGTTACCAAACGTCAGCCTCAAAAACCTTAATGACCTGGAGAGGATCTGCAAAGAGGAGTGGGACAAAATTCCTCCAGAGATGTGTGCAATCCTGGTGGCCAACTACAAGAAACGCCTGACCTCTGTGATTGCCAACAAGGGTTTCGCCACCAAATACTAAGTCATGTTTTGCGAAGGGGTCAAATACTTATTTCACTAATTCAAATGCAAATCAATTTATAACTTTTTTGAAATGTGTTTTTCTGGATTTTTTTGTTGTTATTCTATCTCTCACTGTTAAAATAAACCTACCATTAAAATTATAGACTGATCATTTCTTTGTTAGTGGGGAAACATACAAAATCAGCAGGGAATCAAATACTTTTTCCCCTCACTGTAGGTACAGGGCCGCTCATAGGGGGGACCACCAGTCCTCCTGTAGGGGGCCCGGGCACACAGGGGGCCCAAACAGCAGAGGGAATCGGTGTGGTCGGGTGGAGGGGCAATTACAGAAGGATGCTCTGTGTGGCTCTTTGCAGCAGCTGAAAGACAGTTTCTCTCCCTCCCGCCGGATTTCAGCTGCAGCAGGGAAAGACAGACACAGCGCATCGTTCCTGTAATTGCCTGATTCTGATCCACCCTGTGTTCCCCCCTGTCACTGTGCTGCCCCCCCCCCCCTCCTGCGCCAGTTTTCCTGTAACAATAACATTTTTAAAATTGTAATAAATCATTTTTAACCACTTCAATACCAGGCACTTACCCCCTTCCCACCCAGACCAATTTTCAGCTTTCAGCGCTGTTGCATTTTGAATGACAATTGCGCGGTCATGCGATGCTGTAGCCAAACACAATTTTTATCATTTTGTTCCCACAAATAGGACTTTCTTTTGGTGGTATTTGATCACCTCTGCTTTTTTTTGCACTACAAATAAAAAAAGACCGAATATTTTGAAAAAAAAAAGTTTTTCTTTGTTTCTGTCACAAAATTTTGTAAATAAGTACATTTCCTGACAGACGCCATGGCAGCCTACGTGTGGGTTTAGCCCCGCCTCTAATACCCCATAGGACACCTCTCCCATAAATCTTTGCTCCGAGCCAGCTCCCGTGTTCCTTTTTTGTCCTCCTTGCAGGACCGAATAGATGGTCCTAATACCCGAAGACTTCCTGCCACGGGATAGCCGAGCCGCGACTTAGGAATGAGCAGGTCGCATACTCCTATAAGCCCCAGCTACTAGCGGGGTATGGAGGGGGCATATGGAGGAGCGCTCAAGAAGCCAATTGCCTAGCCACTGGCAGGTAGGCTGCGCAGTGGGCCACTAGCCTAGCTACCTGGCGGCCTGGTATCCCAGGAAATGGCATGGGCACTTGGCTCGGCGAGAAGAGGTGGCAGTACTATCAATCTTTTACCTGATGGCAGCAGTGTTTGTGGTGTATTCTCTTCCTTCCTCGTTTTTTTTTCTCTTCCTGTGGTCCGGGCTGACAAGCATGGCGGCTGGCCGCTTCGTGCATTCCAGCCGCCGCCTCGCTTCCGGGTTCGCGATTGTACTGCGTATGCGCGGGCGCGGGCCGGGAGCGAGGCTTGGTTAGCGCACGCGCAGTGCGGCGGCGGCGTCTGCGCGTGTGCACCAGGGCGGTGCTGACGTCACCGGCGGCGCCAGATTTAACTGGCAGGAAGCCCGCAATCTTTGGGAATGATTGCGGGCGTAAGCGGCAACTTCCCCATATAGAGTCCTGCCTGTGCCTAGGTAGGTAGGGGGGGCTGCTATGTTCCTGGCTCTAGGGTGAGCTGTGACGGGCGCTTAAATTTTTTCTTCTATTGCAGCCTCATGGAGTCCACCGGTACCAGAGACGTCTCACCGCCTGCCTGTGGCCAGCCCTCCCACCGCGGGTACGCTCTCCCTGGGGTGTGGTCTGCGGATGGGGGGGAGGGGGGGTAGGGCGGCGGCTCTCACTCTAGCCCCTGTTTCTACCTTCTTTTCTGTTGTCTCTTTTTTTTTTCCCAGCTCCTCTAGGTCGGATCGTCACCATAGTTCCAAGCACAGAAGGAGTACTTCTTCCAAGTCCCATGGCCGACATTCTTCCTCCAGATCCAAACGCCACAGGTCACCCTCCAGGTCAAGTCACCATGGTAGAGACCCGGTCCGTCATCCGACGACCCGCTCCAGTCACCCAGTTGAGCACACCTGCTGGGGGTGCAAGTCACGGGCACCAGACGGGAAATCTCTCTGTGATCCCTGCTATCCAAGAGCTGCTAGCGAGAGGGGAGAAACGGTTCAGCTGGAGTCCCTTGTTAAGAAGGTAGTTACGGAGTCCCTTAAGGGGATAAAGACTGGTAGAACCCGTGGGTCTCCCGCCAAGCCAGGGATTACACCCGTGACTGAGCCACAGGCTTCAAACACCTGGGATCTCTCCCAACCAGACCATCCCTCCGCCAACTCTTCGGAGGAGGATTCAGAGCCTGAGGAGCCCTATGGGGGATTTGACTTTGCCCTGGTCACCCCGCTGATCAAAGCAGTAAGGGTCGCCCTGAATTGGGAGGATCCGGTGGTCGCTCCTCCTAAGCAGAGGAAGTATTTTAAGCAGCTGAAGAAGGATCGAGCCAATTTCCCCTTCCTAACTGAGCTAGGTGAAGTCATCTCGGAGGAGTGGTCCAAAACCGACAGGAAGAACTCCTTGTTGCCTAAAATTCTGAAACTGTACCCCTTCAAGGAAGAGGAGGTCAGTCACTTGGAATCAGCCCCCTTAGTGGACGCGGCTGTGATGCGACTGGTTAAACATGTCACGCTCCCGCTGGAGGATACGGTCTCCTTTAGGGATGCCCTGGAGAGACAGATCGACGCTGACCTTAAGAAGGCATACCTGTCTGCGGGTATGGCCTGTAAGCCTGCCCTAGCTCTGGCAGCTACATCAAAGGCAATGGAGCAGTGGACAGAGAGTGTGGATGAGACCCTCAGGAACATCTCGGAAG
Source organism: Glandirana rugosa (assembly GCA_018402905.1). Taxonomy (NCBI): domain Eukaryota; kingdom Metazoa; phylum Chordata; class Amphibia; order Anura; family Ranidae; genus Glandirana; species Glandirana rugosa. The sequence continues at coordinate 100,268 of BLSH010318155.1, read as the reverse complement.
AGGTGGCCAGGAATTCTCCTATCCAGGAGCTTAGGCTGGCTACCGCCTTCTGGTCAGCGTAGTGTCGGCGCAGGTGATTCCCCCGACTAAGGTTCACTGACTGGAGGAGAAGGAACTTCCCCATGTCAAAGTCTTAAAATCCGTTGTTCCTCAAGAAGGACAGCCAAAACCTGGTGAGGAGGCTCTACTGAAGTG
>BLSH010318155.1:87029-97238 GCA_018402905.1 Glandirana rugosa | reverse complement strand
TCAGGTCCATTGCTGCATGGATTGTCCAGGCGATCCGGTGGGCTTATAGGGAAAAGGGCTTGGCCCCTCCACAGGCGGTGACAGCGCACTCAACAAGAGGCGTCTCGACCTCATGGGCAGCTTTGCGACATGTCGCTCCAGAAATGATCTGCAGGGCAGCTTCCTGGTCTTCGATCCATACCTTCATGTCTCATTATTGTGTGGAGCCGGCCGCTCTATCTTCTGTTGCCTTCGGCCGTCAAGTTCTGTCAGTAGACGGTGTTAAATAAATCTTTTTGTTCAGCATTTTGCCCACCCGGGTGTGTTAGCGAGTTATTTCCCACACGTAGGCTGCCATGGAGTCTGTCAGGAAAATGGAAAATTCCCTACCAAATACTTACCGTAATTTTCCTTTCCTGATGGACTCCATGGCAGCCGGAGGCCCTCCCAAATGGCTGCAGTAGGCTATTTACGGAACACGGGAGCTGGCTCGGAGCAAAGATTTATGGGAGAGGTGTCCTATGGGGTATTAGAGGCGGGGCTAAACCCACACGTAGGCTGCCATGGAGTCCATCAGGAAAGGAAAATTACGGTAAGTATTTGGTAGGGAATTTTCCGTTTTTCTCCTTCACTGACGGACACTGATGAGGCTGCACTGATGGACACTGATGAGGCTGCACTGATTGGCACTGATGAGGTGGTACTGATAAAGTGGCACTGATGGGCACTGATGATAAGGCACATATATGCAGGACTGATGGGCACTAATAGGCGGCACTGATAAGCAGGACTGATGGGCACCGATAGGTGGCACTGATATGCGGCACTGATGGGCACTCATAGGCGGCGCTGATGGGCACTCATAGGCAGCACTGGGCACTGATAGGTGACACTGATGGGCACTGATAGGTGGCACTGATGGGTGACACTGATAGGTGGCACTGGTGGGCACTGACAGGTGGCCTGGAGGGCACTGATAGGTGGCACTGGTACATGGCATTGATAGATAGCACTGGCAGACATCAAATATGGGCACAGTGCCATCCCTATAGTGCACTGTATGCCCCTTACCTGGTGGTCTAGGGTGGGCTCCCTGGTGGTCCTTGGGTGGTATCCAGATCGTCTCCCTGGTGGTCCCTGGGCGGCCTCCTGATGGTGCCCCTGGGTGGGCTCCCTGGTGGTCCTTGGCGGGCTCCCTGGTGGTCCTGGGTGGTGATCCTAGGGGGACTGCACTGATAAACATTCAGTGCAGACTCCCCCTGTCAGGAGAGCCACCGATCGGCTCTCCTCTACTCGCGTCCCCAGACGTGAATAGAGGAAAAGCCGATAAATGGCTCTTCCTGTTTACACTGTGACCAGCCGTGATTGGTCACGGCTGATCACGTGGTAAAGAGCTTCCGATGAAAGCTTTTTACCGAGATTGGTAATGTGGTGGGTCAAACTGACACACCACACCTCTGATCACTGAGATGCGGGCCCCCGCTGGCACCTGATCGAGGGTTATCCGGAGGATGTCAATAGACGTCCAGTCAGGATAACTGACCACCCGTCCAGCCGTCATTTGTCTAGGCCGGGCGGGAAGTGGTTAAAAATTGTAAAGTTAAATCATTTTTAACAATGTAAAAATTGTTTTGAAGAATGTAAACAAACATTAAAAAAAAGGCTAATTCACACAGGTTCTATATTCGGGGGAGGGGGGCAGGGGGACTGAGCCTGCCAGGTAGGCTGTATGGGGCCCCGTGATTCTAACAGCAGCCCTGCATAGGTATACCTAACAAAATGCCTGCTAAGTATACTGTACAAAGCAGACTGTACAAATGCTAAGAGACCCAGTATTATAAGGAGGAACAGCACTGTCTGCAGATATAATTATATATCCAGGCAACAGCACATTCCATTTAAACTTTCAGAAAGAAGTGCAATGCATACAGTTGAAGGGTGGTTGTGCTGACTTTCAGGAGTTAAAGTGGTTGTAAAGCCTAAAGGTTTTTCACCTTAAAGTGATACTAAACCCTCACGTTTTTTTGCCTATAATTGTTACTAAATAATAGCATTACATAATAGCATTACATGAGAAGTCTAGCCTTTTGTGTCATTTTCGCTTCTAAGTTGTTTTATTCAGGCTCCATTTTTCCCATTTCTGGTTGTCCTGTTTGCTGGGTGACCCGTGTATTGCCGATCTCATAGTGTCACTCGTGCGTGCGACCTCACACCTGAGTGACTACAGCCCTACGTAGGACCGCTGGCTGACGCTGTAGCTCTGCCTTCCATGTGCTATGGCACTATGAGATCCGCAAGACACGGGTCACCCAGCAAACAGGACAACCGGAAATGGGAAAAACTGAGCCTGAATAAAACAACTTAGAAGCGAAAATGACACAAAAGGTTAGACTTCTCATGTAATGCTATCATTTAGTAACAGATATAGGTGAAAAAATGTGAGGGTTTAGTATCACTTTAAAGTGGTTGTAAAGTCAGAAGGTTTTTTTATCTTAATGTGTTCTATGCATTAAGATAAAAAGCCTTCTGTGTGCAGCAGCCCCCTAATACTTACCTGAGTCCCCTCTCGATCCAGGGATGTCCACGACTGCCTCGCCCGTCTGGAACTCTCCCTCCTGATTGGCTGAGACACAGCAGCGGCGCCATTGGCTTCTGCTGCTGTCAAAGTCTCTTAGCTAATGAGGAGAGAGAGGGGGCGGGGCCGACCTCGGCTCCGTGTCTGAATGAATACCGTGAGCTGCAGTCAGCTTGGGCGCGCCCATAGCAAGCTGCTTGCTGTGGGGCACTTAGCAGGAGGGAGGGGCCAGGAGCACCGAAGAGACTTTACAACCACTTCAGCCCTGGAAGGATTTACCCCCTTCCTGACCAGAGCACTTTTTGTGATTCGGCACTGCGCCAATTTAACTGACAGTTGTGCGGTTGTGCAACGTTGTACCCAAACAAAATTGATGTCCTTTTTTTCCACACAAATAGAGCTTTCTTTTGGTGGTATTTGATCACCTCTGCGGTTTTTATTTTTTGCGCTATAAACAAAAAATAGCGACGATTTTGAAAACAAAACAATATTTTTTACTTTTTGCTATAATACATATCCAAAAAAATATAAAAAAAATGTATTCATCAGTTTAGGCCGATATATATTCTTCTACATATTTGTGGCAAAAAAAAACCCGCAATAGGCGTATATTGATTGGTTAGCGCAAAAGTCGCCACGTTTACAAATTATGAGAATTAATTTATGGCGATTTTACTTTTTGTTTTACTAGTAATGGCGGCGATCTGCGTTTTTTATCGGGACTGCGATATTGCCACGGACAGATCGGACATTTTTGACACTTTTTTGGGACCGTTGACATTTATACAGTGATCAGAGCTTTAAATAGCCACTGATTACTGTGTAAATGTCATTGGCAAGGAAGGGGTTAACCTGCAGGCGGCGATCAAGGGGTTAACTGTGTTCCCTATGTGTGTTCTAACTGTATGGGGCTGGGCTGGAAGGGGCATGACAGATCTAACTGATCCCGATTACAGGGATCAGTAGTAGGGTTGCGACATCATCCCTTTAATCCAGGACACACATTAATTACACAGAGTATGTGGCTGATTAAGGTGGTAATTAAACTCACTTGCATTAAATTATCCTTAGAACCTGTGTAATTAACCACTTGCCGACCGCCGATCGGCATTTGACGGCAGCAAAGTGGCTCTGTAAGGCGAATCGCCGTCATATGACGGCGGCCGCCTGATCGCGCACAGTGAGCGATCTCCGCCAGCCACCCGCGATGCCCCCCCCGGAGTGAAAGAACGGAGGTCCGTGTATGTAAACACGGACCTCCGTTCTGTGAAGGGGGAAGGGCTGTGATCACAGCCTTCCTGTACATGGAGGCTGTGACCACTTCCCTTCCCCAGCTAGGGCAGTCCCCCCACAGTTAGAACACGCCCAGGGAACATAGTTAACCCTTAGAGCGCCCCCTGCAGGTTAACCCCTTCACTGCCAATGGCATTTACACAGTAATCAGTGCATTTTTATAGCACTGATCGCTATATAAATGCCAATGGTCCCAAAAAAGTGTCAAAATGGTCCGACATGTCCGCTGAAATATCGCAGTACCGCTAAAAATCACAGATCGCCGCCATTAATAGTAAAAAAAATAAAAAAAATAAAAACCCCAAAAATGAATTCTCATCATCCGTAAACGCGACCACTTTTGCGCAAACCAATCAATAAACGCAGATTGCGATTTTTTTTATCACAAATATGAGGAAGAATATAAATCGGCCAAAAACGGTGAAAAAAAATGTTTTTTTATATTTTTTTTTTGGATTTGTATTTTAGCAAAAAGTAAGAAATTTGGGTTTTTTTGCAAGATTGTCGCTCTTCTTTTGTTTATAGCGGCGATCAGAAATGATGCAGCGGTGATCAAATACCACCAAAAAAAAGCTCTGTTTGTGGGAAAAAAAGGACGCAAATTTTGTTTGGGTACAACGTCGCACGACCGCGCAATTGTCAGTTAAAGCGACGCAGTGCCGAATCGCAAAAAGGGCTCCGGTTCTAAAGCTGGAAATCCTTCCGGGGCTGAAGTGGTTAATATGTGTCCTGGATTAAAGGGATGCTGTGGCAACCCTAATCAGTAGAACACTGTCATGCCGCCTGTCAGAACGGAAAACCTCCATGTTTACATCGGCGGGTCCCTGTTCTTCCTCTGTAGTAGGCAAGTGTGGGTCACCGGCGGACATCAAGTCCACCCGACCCGCGGCCCCACTCACGGAGCGCGCGCCCGCCCGCAAATACGCGGATTGCTGTTTATATGCGGCGATCTGCGCAGCAGAGCCACTTTACCACCGTATATCCATGCGATGCGGTCGGAAAGTGGTTAAAGCATTCTATGCATTAAAGGGGTTGTAAACCCTCAAGGTTTTTCACCCTAATGCATTCCCCCTTTACTTACCTGAGCCCAAAACAATCCCGCGGCGGGGACGAGCCTCGCAGCTCACCCAAGCTGCAGTGGTCCTCATTGGCTGGATTGATAGCAGGGGAGTCATTGGCTCCCACTGCTGTCAATCAAGTCCCGTGATACGGAAGCCGGGGCCGAGCCCCGCTGTTTGTGTGAATACACGCAACAGCAGGACTCGGGAGCATGCCCACACGGGTGACCCCAGGGAAAGTGCTTCCCTGTAGTGGTCACTCGAGAAGAGGAGGAGCCCGGAGCACCGCTGGAGGACCCCAGAAGATGGGGTTAGGGGCCACTCTGTGCAAAACCGCTGCATAGAGGAAGTGAGTATGACATGTTTGTTATTTTTTTTAAAAAATGTGTACCTTTAGTATCGCTTGAAGGTGAAAAACCTTCTGTGCTGCAGCTCCCCCCAGACCCCCCCCCCCTTTTCTTACCTGAGCCCGATCCGATCCAGCAATGTGCGCGAGGCTCCAGCCACTGTCTCCTCATTGGACAGATTGATAGCAGTGGGAGCCATTAGCTCCCGCTGCTATCAATCAAATCCAGGGACGTCAAGCAGCAGCAGCTTTCCGTGGGGGCACCCAATAAAGAGGAGGGTCCTGGAGCGACGGCAGGGCATCCCAGCAGAAGAAAATCGGGGCTTCTCTGTGCAAAACAATTGCACAGAGCAGGTAAGTATAGGCATGTTAGTTATACATGTAAAACAAGTGGTGTGGAGGCAATATAACACCTTCTCATCTCCTGGTAAGCATCCTCTGAGAAGTGATTCACGGCGGATCGCTCTTCAGAACAATAGGGTAAACTAGCACTTAAAGCAGTGATGAGCTTGGGTGTGCTCAAAGATCTGAACCCACATATGTGAGCCTACCAGGAAGCTACCATTTGTGAAGAACAATCATCTGCGGCATAGTCATTTCCCACCCCAGCAGCCATGTGTATACATGTTTCTTGTGTACATGTGGCTGAGAAAGCCCTGGCCATAGATAATTGCCCTGTACAGTAAGGGCCGGTTCACACTGTAGCGAGGCGGAGCGGCGCGACTTCGCTGACAGTTCACATCTAGGCGAATTGTCAGGCGACTTGAGTCGCCTGACAATTCGCCTCAATGCTGTGCAAATGGGACCGTTCTAATAGGAGCGAATCGCTTCGCTCCGCATTAGAAAAATGGTCCCTGCACTATTTTTAGGGCGATCTCAGGCGGCTTGCATTGACTTCTATGATAGAAGTCGCCTAGCAAGCCGCTTTGAGATCGCCTGGAGCGCAGCTCCGCCTCGCTACAATGTGAACCGGCCCTAAGGATGGGTTTGGGCGTGTTCGCAATTGCACATGCCCGAGCCCGCCAGAAAGTGAACCCGGCGCTGCACTAATCACAGGCAGGGAGACATTCCCGGATCGCTGCAGCCATGCATCAGGGAAATGTCTCCCTGCCTGTGATTAGCGCAGTGCGGGGTTCACTTCCTGGCGGGCTCGGGCACCTGCACTTGCGAATACGCCTGAGCCCATCCTTACTGTACAAGTGACAGCTTCCTGGCAGGCTTGCACACGTGGGTTCGGATGTTCAAACGTGCCTGAGCTCATCTCTATTTAAGACACATATAGGGAGGGGGGGCAGAGCCAGGGCAATATGTATGCTGCCATGCTGATGCCAGGAAGTGCCGCTCTGGCAACTCTTTATTACAGCAATGATTATTCAGTATTATTATTTGTTTTAGATTGTCTCAATCATGAAAATACTGGAGCTCAGGCAACCAGGGGCGCCTATAATTATTTGCCATCATGTACAACAAAGCTGACATCAGGGCTAATAACATTAGTGAGTAGATTGCTTTCTTTTAATGTAGGTCCTCTTCCTCCATGGGAGTATATTGTTGTGTGCAAATACTTGAGGTGGGTGTGGTTGGCTTGTGTTAACCAGTGCCAGGATGCGTTTGATCACCTGTCTGGAGCATGTGTTGAGGGAGAGGAGAAACAGTCAAAACAGGAATGTGACCCCCCACTTCACCGGAAGTGATGCATGTCTTGTTTGCTTTTATGTCCGTGCTTTATTAACATGCTGCGCAAAGCTCTGGTTTGCTGCCATCTGCTGGCTTTTCTGAAATGGCTTCTAATCACTTTGGTGAAATATCCTTAGGCTACATGCTAGCACTTATTGATATTTAGCAAACAGCTAAAATTTTCGTACGACCGAATTCAACGTCAGAAGTGATGTAATGTGTTGAATAGTTTTGTATGTATTTTTTAATTTCTGAGCATGCGTACTCTTGCTCTTATGATTTCTACTACATACTAATTAAATGAAAATCGGACGTTGAGTTCACGTACAACAAAAATGTTATAGTTTGCATATCAGGATTTTTTTCGTCCAAAAAAGTCAGAATCGACTGTCGAAAGGACCATACTAACGGTAAGAGCGCCTGAGAAACATTCTGGTGTGAAAGGGGTCTTAGGGCCCTTTCACATTCAATGTTTCCCTTTAATCCTATGGGACGCTTCACACCACTGCATTACAGGTGCTGTCCATTTTGAAAAGTCCTGCATGCTGCATCTTTGGTACAGTTTTGAAAATCGCGCCAAAAGCGCAGCTTTCCATTGAAATTAATGGAATGCAGTTAAATAGATGGGTTTAGTTCCATCTAAAGGATAAGTTCACTTAAAAAAATAAATATATAAATGCACATTTTTTTTGCAGGTGAAAAAATGTACATTTATTTATTTTTCTTTCTTTTTGGAGCTTGCAAAGCACTGCACCAGCAATCAGCAGATCACTGGTACCATGCAGATGTCCTGTAGATCTGTCAGTGTATCTGTGTGCCCGTACAACCCATATGGGCAAGCAGATACACTGACAGGAAGAATCAATGAGCTACCATGGCGCTCCACATCGCTGTGGTAGCTCATTGAGGACTACAAGAAAACAGCCGCAAATGATGTTGGGGCTTGTAGTTCATTTACACAAAGAGCTGGGTGAATGAATGACGCAGCCATGTGGGCAGAGCCCCACACAGCTACACTGATTTCAAAAAGTAACAGCTAGTACGGGGCACTTCTCCCCGTACTGCTGTCACGGGGGAATCAGGCAGTGACTGCACCAGTGACTGGCCTCAGGTGATGCACAGAGATTAAACAAATCATTCTACATATGTTGTACCTGTTTATCTGCAGTCTCCCCTTTTCTACATCCATTCAATGTCCAGAATTTATAAAGCTTGTCTGAGCTGTCAGAAAAATGGGGACGGGGAGCTGAAGTTACACTCTGTAGAGCTCCGTGAGGAGAGCTTTGAATGCTGGTTGGAGGAAGGGACACACCCCTTTCATACAGCACACGGGAACAGAGCTGAGGCAGTCAATCAACTGGAAATCCCCCCTCTGTCACCTACCCTTCTGTTTGGTGCTAGTTAGTTCAGTCCTAGCTAGACCCTCCCTGGTTTTTCCATGTTCCTACAGTCAGTGTTAGTACTTCAGAGAGACAGGGCTTAGAAGAGTTACTGTCTTCTCACACTTCTAAAGACTGGAAGAACATCCTATGTACTGCAATAACCTCTATTATTATTATACAGGATTTATATAGCTCCAACAGTTTGCGCAACGCATTACAATGTAAAGGGAGACAATACAGCAGCAGTACAATTCAATACACAAGGGTTAGGAGGGCCCTGCTCCTGCGAGCTTACAACCCAAAAGGGAGGGACTGGTGAACTATTGAGGGAAGTAGAAGATTTGGTTTTTAGCTGAAGGAAGGATAGGCCTCCCTGTAGAGATGAGTTTTCAGGGATCGCCTAAAAGTAGACAGAGTAGGAAATAACTGATCAGATTGGGGAGGTGGGTTTTACTTCCTCTTTGAATGACCCTGCAATGTAAAAGCATAATAGGCTAGTATGCATCACATACTAGCCTATTATGTGACACCTGCATTGGAAGCCGGCGCTATCCCCGCTACAGGAAGCGTCCATCTTCGCCCCTCTTTCTTCCGGGGCCGTGGACTCCGGCTCTGTGATTTGTCGGAGCCGGGTGACGTCACTCCTGCGCAAGAGCCGCCAATCGTGGCACGATGTCTGTGAAGGAACGGCACCGACGCCGTTTCTTCACTGTGCATGTGCCCGATGACTTGGGCACATCACAGTACACTTCATATCTCCTGAACTGTCCAGGCTTATTAGATATGCAGGGAACCTACAGGTAAGCCTTATTATAGGCTTACTTGTAGGTTAAAGTGGTTGTCATGAGTTGACAACCACTTTAAGGAGGATGGGAGAGGCTCTGGAGAAGTCCTGGAGACGAGCATGGGAGAAAGAGACAAGGGAGCTAAAGAACAGGAGGTCTTGGGAGGAGCAGAGAGGATGGTTTGGGTGATGTTTGGAGACAAGATTGGTGATGTAGCTCGAGGCAGAGTTGTAAATAGCTTTATATGTTATTGTTAGGGTTTTTAATTTTATTCCTTGGGCAATGGGAAGCCAGTGGAGGGATTGCCAGAGAGGGGTGGCAGACACTGAACGGTTGGTAAGGTGGATGAGCCTGGCAGCAGCATTCAAGATAGACTGAACAGGGGATAGCTTGCAAAGAGGTAGGCCAATGAGCAGGGAGTTACAATAGTCAAGTCGAGAGATAACTAGGGAGTGAATAAGTTGCTTAGTGTTTTCAACGGTTAAAAAGGGGTGTATTTTTGAGATGTTACGGAGGTGAAGTCTGCAAGATTTGGACAGCAAGTGGATTTGGGGCTGAGAGGACAGGTCAGAGTCCAGGAATACGCCAAGCATCCTGACATGAGGGGAGGGACTGATGGTTGTATTATTGATCTTGATGGAGAATAGTGTTGAGGACTGTAACGTTCGGGTCCGTACCGAACTTTCGGGTGTCCGTGGCACGGACCCGGACCCGGACATTTCAAAAATCGTTCGGGTTCGGTCCGGGGTTCTGCTATTTTACTCCACGTGTTGAGAAGCTGCAGGGCTGCCAATCAACAAGTGTTTCACTGGTTTGCCCTTAGAAGCCATCACAGCCATGCCTACTAATGGCATGGCTGTGATTGGGGGAGTACAGTCCTACGAACCGCATAAGGACCTGAGACTGGACAGGAGAGTCGGGGTTTAGGTGAACGACAGGTTTAGAACGTCTGAAGTGGAGGCATTGTAGAGTTTTTATGTGGGGAAAAATTGGCAACTTTTGTGATTCGTTGAATAAGTGAGGGATCAATAGAGAGCTGAACTGATAACATTGAGGGACGAGTAACCGGATGGAGAAACGTTCGATAGGGGACAAGTCAGATAGAACTTACGAC
>BLSH010318155.1:31016-55170 GCA_018402905.1 Glandirana rugosa | reverse complement strand
CAAACAGCACCACCAGCTGATAGGCAAGGTCTTAGCAGGAGGCAGCATTTCAGCAACATGGTGGAACAGTATGTGTGCACACGCCTACACGTACTGACTCATGGGTCTGCCCCATTCAACTTCTGGGTCTCCAAATTGGGCACATGGCCTGAGCTTGCCCTTTATGCCTTGGAGGTGCTGGCCTGCCCTGCAGCCAGTGTATTGTCTGAACGTGTGTTTAGCACGGCAGGGGGCGTTATCACAGACAAGCGCAGCCGCCTGTCCACAGCCAACGTGGACAAGCTAACGTTTATTAAAATGAACCAGGCATGGATCCCACAAGACTTGTCTGTACGTTGTGCAGAATAGACATTTAGACCGGCCTCACACAGCCATTGGTATACTTGTTTTTTGAATATGCCTCAATATTTTGGGGGCTTCCCCAATTAGAAACAGAAAACAAACAAACAACAGAAAGTGTTGGCTACCTCCTCCTCCACCACCACCACTTCCACCTACACTGCCACGGTCACGGCCTAGTCAACCTCTAGGCTCCTACTCCACATCCACCCCCCCTTCCCATTTTTATTTTTTTTATTTGATTTTAAGTTATTTTCCCTATCCCCATTTTTTTATAGGGCACTTGTCCTACTCTTACCCCCATTTTACTTCCTTTTGCAGCCCTCTAGCACTTGCCAGGACTTTTTTACAGCCATTTTTGTGTCGAAAAGTTCAGGTCCCCATTGACTTCAATGGGGTTCGGGGTAAAGTTCGGGTCAAGTTCGGTACCGAACCCAAACTTTTTCACGAAGTTTGACCGGACCCGCCGAACCCGAACATCCAGGTGTCCGCTCAACTCTACTCTTTATGCATCTCCCAGTCTAAACTCTGCTGTACAGGGATTGCAAGAGACTGATACCAGGTCAAATGCAGATTTTACACTGTATACATTTAAAAAATACACTCAGTGTAATAATAAATAATGATGCAGCGCCACCCCAGTAAGGTCTGCTGGAAGATGTCTGTCCCCAAAGGTTGCCCTGACCTTGCAAGCCACCCGACACCTCTGACACCCTGGGTTCGGATATACAGCGGGTAAAATAAGTATTAAACACGTCACCATTTTTCTAGGTAAATATAATTCTAAAGGTGCCATTGACATGACATTTTCACTGCACATCTTTAACAACCCATGCAATCCATACATACAAAGAAACCAAAACAAATAAGTTCAGAAATTAAGTTATGTGTAATAAAATGGAATGACACAGGGAAGAAGTATTGAACACGCTAACTGAAATTTATTTAATACTTCGTGCACCAACATTTGTTGGTAATGAAAACTTCAAGACACCTCCTGTATAGAGAAACTGGTCACATGCATTGCTTATGTGTGATTTTGGCCCATTCTTCCACACTGTCTTCAATTCTTGAAGGTTCCGCGGGCCTCTTCTATGAACTCGGATCTTTAGTTCTCTACATAGATTTTCTATTTGATTAAAGATAGGGGATTGGCTGGGCCATTCTAGCAGCTTTATTTTCTTTCTTTGAAACCATTTGAGAGTTTCCTTGGCTTTGTGTTTGGGATCATTGTCTTGCTGAAATGGGCATGGTTTAAATTACACTAAAATTGGGCGTGGCTTCAAGGGAGTGTGGTTAAATAGAGTCTGTTTACATTCAGCTGTCCATAGGGATGCATGGACTTTCCCATCAGGTCTGCCTGAAAAACTGACAAGCAGACCTGATGGGACCCGCTGTGTGAAAGGGGCCTTAGTGATGTTGACCGCAAGGAATGACAGTGAGAAATTGGGTTTACAACTACACTGGCCACATGTCTTTGTGTGCTCCCTTGCGCGGAATAGTTTTGTACCTATTGTGGGATCACCAGTACAGTATTTGTACATTGAAATCATATCCCCTCTCAAGCGTCTCTTCTCCAGAGAGAATAAGTTCATTGCTTGTAATCTTTCCTCATAACTAAGGTCCTCCAATCCCTTAAGCTTTGTGGCTCTTCTCTGAACCCTTTCCAACACCAGGACATCCTTCCTTGAGGACTGGTGCCCAGAACTGGATGGCATAATCCAGGTGTGGCCTCACCAGTGACTTGTATAGTGGGAGAATTATAGATTTATCCCTTATCCTTATAGTTATAACCCCCTTTACCATCAAAGCCCCCTTTACATCAGTGCAGTCTCATTAGTGCCCATCAGTGCAGCCTCATCAGTGCCCATCAATGCAGTCTCCTCAGTGCAGCCTATCAGTGCAGTCTCATCAGTGCTTATCAGTGCAGTCTCATGAGTCCAGCCTCACCATTGCCCATCAGTGCAGTCTCCTCAGTTTAGTCTCATCAGAACAGTCTCATCAGAACAGTCACATCAGTGCACATCGGTGCAGTCTCATCAGTGCCCATCAGTGCAGTCTCATCAGTGCAGTATCATCAGAGCAGTCTCATCAGTGCAGTGTCATCAGTGCAATCTATCAAAGCAGTCTCATCAGCACAGTCTCATCAGAGCAATCTCATCAGAGCAGTCTCATCAGTGCAGTCTCATCAGAGCAGTCTTATTAGTGCAGTCTCAGAGAAAGACCTACCAGGTCCTGGCCATGCCAGCCAAGCTCCAGTTGGGAAGAGAGAAGACTCAAGACCTGGCGAGTCACATGACCATGGATTCAGGTAAATATTTGGGGCTTTTAGATTAGGAATGAATTCTTGTGAAAGTAGCATTCTATTGTATTAGGTGTTACTGGGCTAGAATAAGACATTTGTTTTGGTGACAGTAAAAACTGTTTACGTTAAAAGTTTATATTTAACATCTAGTATTTAGGCTGCACAGACTAGAAAGCAGTGTATATGCCAGGGTTTCGCAACCAGGGCTCTGTGGAACACTAGGGTTCCTCCAGAGGTTGCTAGGGGTTCCTTGAGCGATGACCAATTTCTACCTCTCAGATAAATTCCCAATGACATCATTGATCTTTTTAGCTATCTATAAGGGGGTAATTCTTCCCAATGACCACAAGTGTAAGGAACATTCTTCCATTGACCATCACACTAATGTATCATGAGTTGTAGATTTAACATTTTTAGCAGGGGTTCCCCGAGACCGGAGAATTATTTCAAGGGTTCCTCAGTGATGAAAAGGTTGAGAAAGGCTGGTATATGCAGTGGAAATGACAGAAAATATACCAATCTCCTGTTGATTTTGGGCAGGAAAAGCAAGCTGTATTTTCTCTGTTTTACCATTTTTAGGCAAAAATATTAGCTTTGCTGAAATATAAAAGCTTTGTATTTACCAGTGATTGATATTTAGACCCCTCTAAGTACACACAGTGTTTTCCACAAATGTAAAACAAAAATCACTCTATTAAAATGGCAACAAAAGTAAAGAAGTAAAAACTAGTATCTTGCTGTTGAGTATAAAAAATGCCTGTACTTTTATGTACAATTGTTTTTTCGGGGGGGGGGGGGGGGGGTTTGCAAAAAGTATTATCTGTGCAAATTAAAGATGTATATCTAAAGGCTTAGTGTATTTAAAGGAGAAGTTTGAAGAAAAACGTACATACTCACCTCCATGCTGTAACATCAGTCTAGAGGTGAGTATGTATGCTTTTTTTTAATCCCAAACTCCTTAAGCCTGGAGGTGAGAGGATTTTTTAACAAGGTAAACAATCAGCAAACACTCTTGGGACCAATCATTTTTCTGCGGTGTAGTCACATTCTGTCTGTTGATTAATGTACAGGTTGTTCGGTAAATAGATTTTCTCTTGCGTATTTCCAAATTTGTCAGCCTATCTTTTAAGCCTGGTACACACCAGTAGTTTTTTTTTAAACTGACGCCTCAGATCAGAGCCGCTGTACTGACAATTCAATGTTAGCACAGCAATCTCCCCTGCTGAGCCATTGTGTTCTGACAGCCCCCCCCCCCCCCCCAGAACACTCCGGTCAGCACTCTTAACCATTGGCTGAGAACGCCGATCGGAAGACAGTCGGCAGACCTTTTTCGGTCATGAGCCTTTGACAGAAGCTAGCCAAACATTTGGCTTCTGACGGATCGGCTACCATACACACGGGCCGAATGTCTACTGGTTTCTATTGAACCGGCCAATGCCGGCCAACATTCTGCCCATGTGTACTAGGCTTAAGGCTTTCAACATTTGAAATTTGAAGTCCATGAAGGTTTCCAGTGCTATAACCACATTGTTGGTTCAACAATTGATCTTTTTCACGTAATTGTATTTTTTTTTTCTTGTGCTTTCTACATTTGTGGTCTTCTCTGCCTGTTTTCCGCAACAGGATCTCCAATATACTTTCCTTTAGTGTGGCCTCCATGAATATATAGTATTTTCAAGTAATGCATTTTTTGTGTATTTTCAAATTTGTAGGCCTTTCTGTTTGGTTTCTAAATTTGGAATTCTATGATACTGTTCTGCAGGGTGCCTACCATCTGTTAGCGACAATATATAGTATTTTTAATGAATACCCTTGTATCAAAGTTGAAAGTCCAAGATGCACGTTTGTGGTGTTGCAACCCACCTGCCAAAAGATCCTTTTTTATTGAATGTGAACTTTTTGAAATGAAATGGATTTTGGTTCTTTAGTGTGGGCAGGTAAACCTGAAATATTGCATGTGAATATTAGGTACTCATATCCATCCATCTGGTGGAGCTTTAGGCTGCTTTTTACATGATTTCCCCTGTCTCCTTAACACAATTGCGTTGATAAGCCTATTGTTTACAGAGCTCAATAGCTCATGCTGACATTTCCACACATGAATGAGTTAGAGAGGTGACTTATCCCTATTGGATGGCAAAATCCAAGGTTTGAATGAGAGATAGTTAGCTAAAATGATATTAAAGTCAAATAAAACAAAAAAATAAAACAAACATGTCTTACTTACCTGCTCTGTGCAGTGGTTTTGGATAGAGCAGCCCCAATCCTCCTCTAATCGGGTCCACTGCTGGTGCTCCTGATCCCTCACTCCTTCCAAGTGCCCCCAAGAGGTTTGCAATGGGGGCACACCCGCAGGCTCACTCCGAGCCACGGCTCTGCGGCTCCCGAGCCACGGCTCTGCTCTGCCCCCTCTGTCTCCTCATTGGCTCACTGGCTGTGATTGACAACATGCAAACAGAAAATCAGTGCTACTACGCATACAACACATATATAGCAGAGCTCCAGGGTGCTCCACAATCGCACTCCAGTTGTTGCTCTTAAAAAATCGTAATTTTATTGAAAAGACACAGTGTACAAACGCAGATAAAATCAGTTGACACGTTTCAGCCTATAAGGCCTTAGTCATAACTAAGGCAATGGCTCCCACTGCTGTCTTAGCCAATGAGGAGGGAGAGTCCCCGTAGAGCTGAGGCTCTCATGCACATCTTTGGAGGAAGATCGGGCTCAGGTAAGTATTTTACCTTCATGCAAAGAATTCATGAAGGTAAAAAACCTTCAGCCTTTACAAACACTTTACCCACTTCGGTACCGCGGGACGTCATATGACGTCCTTGGGTTTGAGTGGTGATACCTGAATGGATTCAGATACAGTTTTTTCTGCCGGCGATTCTTCACAAGATAAAAGTGGTCTTAGCGGCGGATTCGCCGCGAGATCACTTTTATCAGCGGCAGGAGAGGTGCCCCCCCCACCGCTTTCCCATCATCTCCACCGCTTACCAGACCCACCGGCAGCGGCGGAGATGATCGGATCCGCCCCCCCCCAGTGTCCGTGAGCCGAGTGAGCAGCTGAAGCACATGCGTGGTCACAGGCACCTGGCACATGCATGATCCCAGACACCCGACACATCTAGCAAAAGTAATCAGGCAACCTAAAGCTCAAGGATTGCTGTGTGGGTGCTGTCAATGACGGCTAGAATAGCATAATGGCAAGAGTGACACAAATAATATAATGAGAACTACAACAAAATGGCACCTGTCTGCACACTGCTTCAGCATATAGTGAACTCCTCTTAGAAACAATGTCTTCAGCTTGGTCCCCTACCCATTGGAAAACCCCTCTAACATGTTTAGCCCCTCTAGGCCTCTCTATGCCGAAGCGGTGTGTGGACAGACACCATTGTGTGGTAGTTCTCAATGTGTCTGACGAACCAGTATTCAGCCAGACCAGTACCTGCAAACATTGTGGCCAATCGGCTGGGATAGCAGATTGGGGCATTCGAGTGGTATCAATTTTTTTGAGTTTTTGGTCCTCAAAATTAAAGGAGAATATACACGATATGTAGAGTCCCACTTCGGTCCTAAAATAATTGATTTGAGGTGGAAAACAACCACAAAACAACAAGGGAATGAATAGTGCAGTCAGCTCTCCCCATTTTCACCATCATTTAAACCTGTATGTAGGTAACATGATTAGAATTCATCACAAAAACAAGTTTAGCTTAGATGTTTATTCAAGCTCCTGAGTGCTAAAGTTCAAAGATAATTTGGATTCCATTTGTAATAGCAGGTGATGTCAGTCTCTTCTCTAGGGATTAGTTGAACATGGTCAATGATCATGCATTTCATACTCGGTAATGAGTGTTGATGTGATGCAAAATGCCTTGTGTCGGGTTGATCTAAAGTACCCAAGGTCAATGCTTAGTGTATTGCAGATTTATGATTTCCCAATCTCTCTTTAAATTTGGTGATCATATACCCACATAATACAGGTTGCAAAGGCAGTGGAGGTTATATATCACACATTCAGAATACCAGGACACCACGAGGATCCAAAAAATAAGCCCCAGGTATAAGGTGGTTACAAAGTGGACCAGTTAGGGCATTTTAAGCAACCCAGATTAGAAAGTCATATGGCCATACGAGATGGTACTGGTAAGACTTAATGGACCAGCAAATCACAAAGGGTTCAGCATTTGAGGTAACTCACTATGAGATTATTTTCCATTGCCAGATTTGATAACTAGAGACAATCAGCTAGTAATTAGAGATGGCTTTTTTAACCATCTGACTGGCTGTGCTGAAAGAAGTAGAAAATAATGATACATTTTCTGACTTAGGTTTGTTGCATGGAGTTTTGTCCTCAATGTTCATGAAGCAATTCTGCAGGATCAGAATTGTAATGCTTTACATGTAAAAATTGTGCACATGGAATGTCTTAAAGCAGAGTAGGATGATGGGCACTATCCTGCATGTAATCAGGTGTTGTGTTTTGTAGAACAATCTGTTTCCCAGACTGGATCTTGTTTGTAATATTGAGGTCAAGGAAATTGATGTTGTTTTCAGAATGTGATAATATCTCCTTAAAGTAGGAATAAACTCCCTTGGTTGATTTTTACCTACAGTTAAGCCTATAATAAGGCTTACCTATAGGTACAGTAAATATTTCCTAAATGTACACTGTTTAGGAAATACAGTTGTGCTCATAAGTTTACATAACCTGGCAGAATTTATGATTTCTTAGTCATTTTTCAGAGAATATGAATGATAACACAAAAACATTTCTTTCACTCATGGTTAGTGTTTAGCTGAAGCCATTTATTATCAATCAACTGTGTTTACTCTTTTTAAATCATAATGACAACAGAAAATACCCAAATGACCCTGACATACCAAGAAAAATGGCCAAGAAATCATAAATTCTGCCAGGGTATGTAAACTTATGAGCACAACTATATTTACTTTAGATTCAGCTGGTGACGTCATACCCGTGCCGTTCCATTAGAGCCCTGTGCCGTAAACAATGACTCCTGTACGCATGCACGTTAGTGATGTCATCACGGCTTGGCCATTCATACTGCCAAAACCCGTGGTTTGTTTCTGGTGGGAACAGAATAGCAGTTGCTATCCTGGTTATCAGATTGAAGGCCATGCTGTGTGTCATTGCAGATAAATAGAGTGTCATAACAACCAATCCTGAAGAAGTCCTGTGATGTGGCCTAACGCGTAGGGTGTGGCCGTCGCTACCACAGACTGGAAGTGATGTGAGAGGCGTTCATAAATCGTTGTTTTTAACTTACATGCGCTTTTTATTATTTGTTGATGTAAGCAGTAAATGATAAAAAACATTTTTATCTTTGGTAATACACTATGGGAGGCATCTTTTTGCTTTATTCCCCTATATGATTGGAGCCATCACCATTTAAAGGGCCAGTAAATCAGACTTAACGGTGGCAGAGTCTATTGCATTATCACCCGGTTTAAGAATTTATTTGAGAGATTACCTGGAGGTGATCCTGCAGTGAAGTGGATGTCACATATTGAGGATTAACCACTCAATCTAAAAGGAAAATTGTCCTTCAGGCTTTTTTTTTTTTTGTAATTCCTTTTATTTTCCAACATGAAGTACAGTTTATAAGTAAGAGAAATAACAATGGTACAAAGTGCAATCAGATATCAGAGGGCAAAGGGCCACAAAAACAAAATGTGGCAATCCACTGAATTAGCAGTGCATGGACCTGAAAAAAGACATAAAAAAAACCCCAAATAATATATATATATATATATATAACAGTTCTAGTCTGCAATGGTAACAGATAAAGCAAACTAACACATATATATTTTTCTATACGACGGTCTAGATATGTTGGACAGTGCTACATATTTGCACCTGTACATTCATCGAGATGTTGAGCATCCTGATGGCCAGTTAGACTGGGGGTACCACAGTTAATTAGGTGGGACGTGTTGCAAGAAACAAACTAAAACCTGTGCTGTTACTGCCCACCTCCAAGCCGGATACCCAGGGGAGGGAGAAAATGGGGTGATTGAAGGAAGACTTCAGGCTTTTTTTATGCTGTTTGGAGGTGAGAGTTCTGTGAGCACAGAGGTGTTTGGTGAAAGCACAAGATATTACGGAATTGTTGTCATACGGAAGAAGCGCTGCACTACTACACTTTAATATTGAACATTTCATATATTCAGTTTATTTTATGTGTTATGGTTTACAATAATTGCTCTTTTCATTACACACAGTGTGTATGCACTTGATTTGATCAAGTTCAGACTGGACTGATTGCGCAGAATCATTTCCGTTAATTGATCTATCTGATTGGATGCTGGTGCCCCATGTGACTCTGGCAGCTATCTTGGGTCAGGCAGTCTATTTAAGACTCTGGCTCTTGGGGGTGGTGCGCTTTATGCGAGTGGCTAGAATAGGGAAAGGATCCCCGTCTCACAGGGACAGTACTTTGAGATAGGGAAAGGTTCCAGAGGAGTAGGGACATTGCAGGGTCTATGTCTATCTCTTAGGAAGCCTTCCCTTTTTGGTGTGGACCAGCCAGGCCGCATTTCGCTTCTCATGGCAGACGCTGTGGGTATCTTCCAATCTGCATATCGCTGGTTTACCACTGTCTCTGTTTTAAAAGTGGCCCCGGTCGGATGAGCTCCCCGCTGGGCCTATTGTATTTGCTGTACTTTTCTACAATAAATTGTTACTGCCAAAGTTGTGTAGCCAATGTCCCCCTTGGGGGTGGCTGGAAGTAGTGGTCCACCTGTCACTCTGCCCTCAATCACACATTTCCTTTCACTCAGAGTCACAGAACAGGCAGGTACTTAGTTTCTTTTTTTTTTTTTATTAGGGGATAGAACTTGGATGGGGTAGGGGTGACTGTGGGATGCCCAAAGGATCAAGAACATAGGACCTTCTATATACACCTCTGTATAGACACTCCTTCACTCCAGCACGTCACTTGATGACAGTTTCAATCCTTACACTTCCTTTCTGCACGACACTTACTTCTTACAGATGAGGCCTGAGGGTATATTTATCAGACCTCCATTATATCTTCTCCCGGCCTAGCTAGCGCGTGGTGAGGCCTGTGTTTCTGCTTGCAGGACCTCCGGACCGTCCCTAACAGGCAAGGACCCCGTGCCCTGAAAGTGTAGATGAGTACTTTCGTGCTAGCTAGGGTTGATGGACTACTGCTCCCAGCCCATCCTCTTCCTGGCCACCTCAGCCCCCCAGGCTGCTCTGGCCTGCTCCACTGCCCAGTGACACCACTTCCCTGACTGGCTCCTCTGACCTTCTCAGACTGTCCACTGTATCCTCCCAGCCTGTTCCAGTCCACTTCCTCCAGCTCCCAGGGTGCGTCACTCACCGACACAGGTGGATCCTTTTCTTGTAGCTTATCTGTCGCTCTCCTGCTCCTTGGTCAGAACTCCTCTGTGAGTTGTAAGAGGACCTTCTTCCTTTTACTTCCCAAGCCTCCAGGCCCAAGGTCACCCCCCCTTCCAGACTGGCGGCTCCCTCAGGGCCTCCGCAACACCTGCTACATCTCCAGCTCTTCTACCCGTCACTCTCCTCCCTCCCACTGGCAGACCACAGTATTTAAGGAGGTCTGCCCCCTGTTAATCCAGGTTGGGGATTGGTCAGGGCTCCTTTACATACTTCAGAAAGCCTCACCTCCTCTGTCCTCCTCTGTCCATCCCCCTTTTCCAGAATGTTCTGAAGAAAAGGGGAGGAGTAACCAAGGGGTGATCCTTCCTTCAGTCTCCAGCTCTTCCTGGGCCACTTCCCTGTCCAAATCAAAACAATCATACCTGCACATCAGTCAGGCCTGAATAAATTTGCTTCTCTAAGCAAAAATCTACTCTCTAAGCACCTATTCACTATGGGGGTGCTACACTTGGACTATGTGTGCTCACTGCCCCCCGCACAACACTGCACCTACTCACAAAACCATAAAAGATTGAAGGAGCTACATGAACAGATTTCTCTAAAGCTTCATGGACAGATTTGATTCCCTTTTTTTAGAGGAATCAATGTATACAACCTATTAACATCCAACATCCATTTTAGCTAGAATTGTGATGAATTTGCAGCCAACTGCCACAATATATCCATAACATGGAACAAAACCTTTATAAAGGATAGTGTTCTAATGACAGTGGGCTGCAAAAACAAAGGTTTGTAGCCAGGAACCTTTAAATAATAATTGGTTGCCCTGGTAGCCCAGAGGTATCCTTATGGATTTTTAAAAGTGTATATTTTTTAGGACAGCGCGAAAAGCCGGTGGTCAAATACTTCAGTTCATTGCATGAGCATTTTTAAATAATAGAGTCAATAATACGTTTGTATTGAGCTGGTGGGTCATTTGGTATTGAGGTATACGTTTTGGAGTCTGCCAACTGAAGTAACAACTCATGCTGGTGATATGACATATCCAATATTACTATTGCAACTCCTTTGTCTGCCTGTATGTGAAATATATTCCTCTGCCCCATTTTGCCAACCTGCCTATTAAAACTTCCAGTATGAGTGAGGTCTGGGCCTGTAGAAGTCTTTGAAGATACCTCCCACACAAATAGCTTTAGTAATACCAACCACACATTATTTAGATGATTATTTCTGTAGTCCTAGTGTTTAGAGCCAGTGCTTTAAAGTGCCTCCATTGATCCCCTGCCTCTACTATGCTTCTCAGGCTATAGTGCAGTGTTTAAGAATATTATACAGACTACAATTTAGGTGATTATTTTGACTGGGTTTATAATGCATCACAAAGCTTTCATCGTGAATGTTCCACTAGTAAAAGTAATTAAATAAAAGTGAGAAATACTTTATTTATTTATGGTACTTATATAGCGCCGTCAATTTACACAGCACTTTACATATACATTGTACATTCACATCAGTCCCTACCCTCAAGGAGCTTGCAATCTAAGGTCCCTAACTCGCATTCATACATACACATACCAGGGCCAATTTAGACAGGATCAAATTAACCTACCAGCATGTTTTTGGAGTGTGTTAGGAAACCAGAGTACTTGGAGAAAACCCATGCAGGCACAGGGAGAACATGCAAACTCCAGGCAGGTAGTGTCATGGTTGGGATATGAACCACCAACTCTTTTGCTGCTAGGCGGAAATGCTAACCACTACACCACTGTGCACTGTGTATTAAGACAAAAGTCACATGTCCCCATTTAATGGTTTGGATTAAGCATACATTGTGTAGGTTCAAATGAACCATTTTTGTTTTACTAATTAAATAATAGCATAGAAACTTGCTAAACAGACATAACAGATACATTTCTGTCGCAATACTGCCACCTACTGACGTAATACAATTAGTGCATCTCTTTCATGTGCAAGTGTGCATTTTGCATTTTAGTTACTACCAGCTTTGGGGAAATATGTCCCTGTTTATAAGAAGATCTCAAATTAATTCCAAACTGCCTTTTTTGTTTTTAGCACAACTTGCCAACAGAAATCAGTTGGATACAGTTGAATTACTAAGATAAGTAAGTCAATGGAAAAATGCATGACGCTCATCCTTCATTTGCCATTTTCCCCATTTCATAAAGTACCACCAAGAAAAGAGCCTATGCACGTAGATTATTCAAGACACATTGAAGAGTCACTGGGTTTTTTTTCTACATTGTGAAGGGAAGTGGTGTGTTGAAGGAAACCTGTTTTCCATTTCACACTTTTAAAAGGAAAAGCCCTGCCAAAGAACAGATATCACAAGCTGACAGTTGTTGACTGTGTACGCCAGAAAAGACAGTTCCTTACATTTCTTACTTGCTGGTTTAATTTTGTTGTCAAAGGCTTAAAGCTGAACCCCACGCAGCTCTCACTTAAAGTGCTGATCATGAACTTTCTTGAATTTAGAGAAAAATTTCATTCAGAAAATTCCTGAAACTTCCACCCCACAGCACCAACTGGGAGAAGGGTCTGCAGGGCTATGTGTCCTGTAGGCATGTCCTGTAAGATTACATTTCCCCTTTGCATCCATGCATCTGGCTCTGGGGAGTGTACTTGGCTGTACAGGAATTTAAAATAATAAACATTCATACTCGCCTAGATGGCTGCATCATTTATCCAAGCTGTCCCTTGCCAACCAGTGGCGTCACTAGGGTTGGTGTCAGCTGGTACTGTAAAACGTTGTGTGTCAACCCACCCCAATAATATTTTCCCCATATAAGGCTGCATATATTGGCAATAGACTTGTCATTAACAACTATCAAGCAACCAACAAATTTGAATAACAATATGATATGAAAATACTAAACATTAACCACTTCAGCCCTGGAAGGATTTCCCACTTTAGGACCAGAGCACTTTTTGCGATTCGGCACTGCGTCGATTTAACTGACAATTGCGCGGTCGTACAATGTTGTACCCAAACGAAATTTGCGTCCTTTTTTCCCCACAAATAGAGCTTTCTTTTGGTGGTATTTGATCACCTTTGCGTCATTTCTGATCACCGCTATAAACAAAAGAAGAGCGTCAATTTTGCAAAAAAAAAAAAAAACAAATTTCTTACTTTTTGCTAAAATACAAATCCAAAAAAAATATATAAAAAAACATTTTTTTCATTGGTTTTGGCGGATTTATATTTTAAAAAAATCGCAATCGGCGTTTATTGATTGGTTTGCGCAAAAATTGCAGCGTTTACGGATGATGAGAATTAATTTTCTGGGGTTTTTATTTATTTTTTTATTTATTACTAGTAATGGCGGTGATCTGCGATTTTTAGCGGTACTGCGATATTGGGGCGGACATGTCGGACCATTTTGACACTTTTTTGGGACCATTGGCATTTATACAGCGATCAGTGCTATAAAAATGCAGTTAACCTCATTTCACTACTGAAATATTACTGTATCCTTCAGTTATTTGATAGATCAAAATGAAATTGCTGATCCGAACACCAAAATATTTATAAATGACAATCATGGAAATTGTCAGGGGTTCCTAAACTTTTGCATACAAATGTATGTGTGTACATGTATAGATGTGTATATATACATATATCACTTTTTCCTATCATTTACACTCAGTATATATTTTTTTATTTTAGATTTATTATCATGAATGATACCCTTAAGACCCACCCCTCCAATAGACATAATGGACCTTTGCCAGTGAATGTTCCCTGGCAGATTTGAGATGTATTTAGTGTTGGTAACCGCTGATGGGCTGTTTTCTTTTTGAATAATATCTTCATTCTACTTCTTAGATCCTGGTTAGCATATTCAGTCACAGCCTTTCAATCCATGAGGGGGACCAGTGCTGTCCATTCTACAGCATTTGTGTGTGTGTTCCCGAGCAACCTGATTACCTGATTATCTGTTCCTGTGACCCGGGTTGTCTTGACCCTGCTTGTTCTCTGCCTGCACCGACCTCGGCTTCCACAACCACTCTTCTGCCTGCTTCCTTTGTACCTCTGCTGCCAGCCCGTTAACAAACTCTGCCTGTGCCCGACTACTCTCTTGCCTGCTCCCTTGTACCTCACCGCCAGCCAGTTGCCGACCCAGCCTGTACCACCATTCTACCAACTAGCATAAGACCAGAGGAGTTACTTCAGTTGTCACTGGTGACCAGTCCAACCCTCGTGCCATCCTCACTCCTGAACATCCTGTCTGCTTTACCAGGGGTTCGCGAATCAGGGTCGCAAGAAAGGTTACCCCTGCATAAATCAGACTCCACCACCAGGTACGTTACAGTAAAGGACAGCCATGTCTGAGTCTGCACAGGGGTCCTCTCCTATGGACGATCTTTGCCTGCACTTGGCCGGTCTGACCCAGGCCATCAAGACCCTACAGGAAGGGTACATCCGACTGGAGGAACAGGTGCAGGAACTTGCTTCAGCCACGGCCCCTGGAGCCAGTCAGTCCACAGCTCGCACCTTGGCAGCCCTGCCATCCGAATCCAAGGTTCCCCTGCCGGAGCGGTTTTCAGACGACCGCGCCAAATTCCGGGCATTTCGCAATTCCTGTGAACTTTACTTTGCTTTCCAACCCGCACCTTCTCCCTGGAGACCACGAAGGTGGGATTGGTAATTTCCCTGTTGCTGGGGGAACCTCAGTCTTGGGCGCATTGCCTTCTGGAACAGAAGGCTCCTGAAGTCAGCAGCTTGACCCTGTTCTTCCAGGCCATGGCCTTGTTGTATGAAGACCCGCATCAAGCCGCCACTGTGAAGCAGCTCTCCACACGCTCCAGCAAGGCCGCCGTATGGCGGAAGATTACGTCATGGAGTTCAGTCGCTGGAGTGCTGACACCACGTGGAATGACGCAGCTATCTGTCACCAATTTCGCCTGGGCCTTTCGGATCCCCTCAAGGATGAGCTAGCCCGTGTGGGAGTGCCACACACCATGGATGCCCTTGTCAATTTGTCAATTCAGATTGACAGGCGCCTCAAGGAGCGTAGAGCCAAAAGAGCGACAGGATTCTTTAAATACCCCAGTCCAGCTTCACCGACCCCTGTGGCCTCACCAGCAGCACCTGATCAGCCCAAACCCAGCAGTTGGGTCTTCTTCGACCGTCTCTTACCCCAGAAGAGAGACAACGACGCTTAGGCAACCGCTTGTATCTATACTATGGGGAGCCCGGACATGTGGTGAGAACTTGCCCTGCCAAGCTTGGTAAATGTTTACCTCCCTCCAGCGGTGACGTACCAACCTCCTCGAATACCGCCACTCACCTCACTCGCCCTCTCTCCCTACAGCTTCTTTTTAGAGTCTCCTAGTTACTGCTATTGTTGACTCCGGTGCCTGCAGTGGATTTATTGATCAGGCCTTCGCGGCCCAGCACCAGATCCCACTGTGACCTAAAACCCATGGGATGGTCGTACGATTAGCTGATGGTACTACCATCCTTGGCTTACCATGGCTACAAGCTCATAGCCCCTGTATCAACTGGGCTACCGGGGAGACCAAATTCCTGTCACATTACTGCCTCCAGCACTGCTTCTCAGGAACTAAAGGACCTAACCCCACTCTGCTTAGCCTGGATACTGACCCTGACCCGGAGACCCGCCGGTCGGTTCCTTCCATCTATCACCATTTCCTGGATGTGTTTAGTAAGAAGCGGACTGAACAACTACCATCTCATAGGCCATATGACTGTGCTATTGAGCTCCTCCCTGGAGCCAAGGTACCCTTTGGGAGGATCTTTCCCCTGACTGAGCTGGAGCTAGCGGCCCTCAAGGCCTACCTGGATAATAACCTAAAGAAGGCTTCATCCGGCCCTCTACATCTCCAGCCAGAGCTGGAATCTTCTTTGTGGAAAAGAAGGACCACACCTTGAGGCCTTGTATAGATTACAGGGAGTTAAACAAAATAACAGTCAAAAACCGTTACCCCCTGCCTTTGGTCCCGGAACTCTTCCAGAGACTAGGACGGCAACAGGGTTCACGAAACTGGATCTCCGTGGGGCTTATAATCTGGTCCGTATCTGGGAAGGCGATGAGTGGAAGATCGCCTTCCGCACCCGGTTCGGGCACTTTGAGTATTTGGTGATGCCCTTTGGACTCTGTAATGCCCGAGCTACATTTCAGCATTTCGTGAACAATGTGTTCAAGGACTATCTAGATCTCTTTGTCATCGTCTACTTAGACGACATCTTGATATTCTCTCCCACCTTGGACCTTTTTTTTTTGAGTAAAAGAAACAAATTAATGCAGTATACATATATTAAGGAAAATTGTTTTCATACTTACCGTAATTTTCCTTTCCTGGATCCTCCTCATGTCAGCCTACTATGGGTCAGCTCTGCTCCCTCTGACCCCTTCAGGACAATCTCTTTCCAAGCCTATAAGAGGCGGCTGTCTGCCCATATGCAGTGTTCAGTTTACCGACCTGGGTGGGAATTCCTCGGCTGACATGAGGAGGATCCAGGAAAGGAAAATTACGGTAAGTATGAAAACAATTTTCCTCATTCCTGGAACTCCTCATGTCAGCCTACTATGGGAAGTAGCAAGCAATCAACCACATAAGGGGAGGGAAAGACACCAAAAACCAGAATCATAAACCGATATCAATTATTTTAATGGCCGACAGAACAGTAGACCCAAAAGCTTCCAATGCCATCAGAGTTACCGTCACTCTGTAGCCCAGGATGAAAGTATTCGGTGCACTCAGGCTAGCTGCCCTGCACCCTACTTCTGCTGACACCTTAGCGTATGATGCACAGGAATCTGCCATGCTTCTCATAAAATGTGCTTTGACCTCCAATGGCGGAGGATATCCCTACTCTCTATATGCCATCTGGATAGGTTTTACGATCTATGAAGACACTATTCTAGGAGGCATAGCCATGTCTTTCCTGGACGGCCCGGGAAAGATGAAAAGCTGATCTTGTTTCCAGAAATCTTTAGTTCGCTCTAGGTATATTGATAAGGCCTGCACTAGATCCAGCCTAGTCCATTCGGCTTCCAAGTTACTATCTGGAAAAGCCGATAAGACTGCTTCCCAATTCATCTGCAAAGCTGATGCTACCTTTAGAAGTAAGTTTGGGACCGGTCTGAGTATTATATCCTCTTGGAGAATTCAGCAATATGGCTGGTTGAGGAAGCACACAGTTCAGACACCCATCTGGCTGATGCAATTGCCATCAAAAAATTGCACTGAGACAAAGAGCATGATGACACCGGACCAAATGGAGGTGCTAATAAGAACTAAAGGCAGGTCCCACTTCAGAAAAAGGATTTATTGGAGACCTGATCTTTATTGCTGCCTTTCAGAAACGCATCACTAGAGGATCCAAGGCCCATCTTTGTTCACCGTAGCTGACAGGGCAGACTCAAACCTTTGAGGAGCTAAACGCTAAAACCCTTGCCCAGACCTTCCTGGAAAAATTCCAATATGTTAGAGACTATGGGTGACCTCAGATCCCAGCTCTTTCCTGCTGAGAAGTGACAAAAAAGGCCTTATATATCCTATAATAAAGTATTATCGGTAGTTCTCTTTTGACCAAAAGCTCTATCGATCTCCTCCCAACCTCCACGCCATGAACTTCAGTTTTCCCGGCTTCGGGTTAAACTGCTTGTCCTGCAGCAGAAAATGTTTGTGAGGAGGCAGAGGAATTGGCTGACACATCTATTTTCTATGCTAGTGAACACCATGGTCTTCTGGGCCAGAAGGGCCACACTGCTATTGCTGTTATCTCCTCCTGTTCTTCATTAAAACTCTGAGGATTAGCGAGAGAGGAGGAAACACAGACTAGGGGAAAGTCCCATGGAATGGATAGAACATCCTAGCCTAGAGCCTGCGGGTGCCACCTTTGGGAGAAGTAACACGTAATCTGAGAGTTTTCCTCCAATGCCACCCAATCTATGACTGAAGTCCCCCCAGACCTTGAAGATTTTGAACAGGTATCTGGGATTCAAGCCCCGTTCATTCAAATCCAAGGATCTCCGACTCAGTTGATCCACCAGCTTGTTTTGTGGACCCAGAAGGTATGCTGCTGTTTAGGGAACAATCTGGCATGCCACTCTGAGTAGTGGGAGGCTCCTGGTGCCCATCAGAAATTGCCTGGTCATTACTATTCCTGACTTGGTCTGAATTTCCACAATCTTCCTAAGAGGCAAAAATACACGCCCTCGGGTAGTGTCGAATTGCATTCCTAGATACTCTAGGACTTGAGCCGGTTGCAACAGACTCTTGCGATGGTTGATTAACCAACCAAACCGTCTGATCGCGCCGAGGTTATCAACACGTGCTGTTGAAGGAAGGACTTTCATGCGGCCCGGAGGAGAATGTCGTCCAGATAATGAAAAATTTGAATGCCTCTGATCCTTAAGATAGCGATGACCACTGCCAAAACTTCTGAAAATGTTCTTGGAGCTGTGCACAGCCCAAATGGCAAACAACGAAATTGGCAATGGAAGCGATGGTGTGATGCACTTATGGGCACATGTAGGTAAGCATCCGCTGGGCCTATTGACGCTAGCAAATCTCCCTTCTTCACAATGGACAATGATGGTTTGCAAGGACTCCATTCTGAATGGAGGGACTTTCATGAAGGTATTCGGGGCTTTTAAGTCCAGGACCGGCCTGAATCCTCCTGAGGATTTTGTTACCAAGAACAGAAGAGAATAGAATCCTTCTCCCTTCTTGTGCTTCAGAACTGGCAGAATTGCTTGAGATGCCAATAAATTCTTTACATACATTAATAAACAACGCCCTTTTCTCTGGACAAGTAGGAATCCGGGTCTCCACAGAATGAGACTAGGGAGGTCTTTCCTTGAATTCTAGGCGATATCCTCTTTGAATGATGTCCAAGACCCAGGCATCCTAAACTTCTTCCGCCCAGACCTCTCCAAAGTAAGACAGTCTGCTCCCACTTGTGAAGTCTGGACGGGGATCCCTTCAGAAGAGCTTGTCTGAAGCTTTTGCTGGCTGGTTCGCCTTGTCTTTGGTTACTTTGGGAAAGGCTGGACCCTGCCCCTTCCACTGCCTAAAGAACGGTCGCCCCAGTTGGTACGCGGTAGCTTCTCCGAAACCTTTTTTAGATCTCTCAGAAGGGACGAACGGCTGAGGAAATCTTTTCCTTTCCTGCAGAATAAGCCCTGAGTTCCCTCCAGACACTTGTTGCTCCTCTGACTCCAAGGTCTTGCCAAAAAATTTTCCATCGGAAGGAACTGAGCAAAGGCTGTGCTTGGAAGCACTATGCACTGACCAATGCTTCAGCCATAGGGCTCTGTATGCCGTCACAGAAAGCCATCAATTTCAGTGTCATCCTGACCTGGTCCATGGGCACCTGTGCTAGAAAATACACCATGATCCTAATGGACTGTAAAGGGGGGAACCTTCTTCCCCTATCATTTAACCCAAAGAACCGGCCTCCAACTCCACAATGCACACCTTTTGAGGCTGCCGTCACTTAGATAAGTGCTATAGCCGGCCTGCAGGCTGCTCCTGCTACCGTGTACATTCTTTTGAGATCTGTGTCTATCCTACGATCCATCGGATCTTGAAGGATACTGAGTCATCTAGAGGCAAGGTAATGTGCCCAGCTTGTCTCTGTAATGAGGCATCCGCCTTAGGCATGGCATCCCAAAGCTTAGCATCCCTAGAGCAAAAAGGGTACAAGTTTGAGATCCTGTTGTGGACGTTCAATTTTTTATCAGGCTTTGCCCATTCATCTTCCATTATTTCCTGTATTTCAAAAAAAAAAAATAATGGGAAGGACAGGAGTGACCTTTTCAAGTCCGGATAATATTCTCGCTGTGTAAAATACTAATCGCTTTTGAAGAGCTTTTCAGGCGCTTTTGAAGAGCTTTCCATTGATTTCAATGGAGAGGGGTGTATTTTCACCATCCAGCCAGCGCACTGCCCCAGTGTGAAAGCATTCATTGATTTTAAAAGAAGTAGGATTTCATGAGCTTTTCAGGCGCCTGTTTAGCGTGAAAGCGCATGAAAAGTGCCTCAGTGTGAAAGGGGTCTTAGGCTCGACTCACACCCATGCATCTCCAGCATCCCCCGCATCCCGCAGACCCACACCACAGACATGTTCCAGGAAACAACGCCAAATAGACTGTAGTGCAGATCCGCAAAACGCACCAAAAACTCACGGGTGCGAATCAGGCCCAAAGAAGGAATCATCTGAATGTTCTTCTGAACTGTAGCGATATGTTGCCTCTGGCTCTGATTCTGAAGCGGAAGAGTGCCGTCTAGGCCAAGATCTCTTAGATACGGTCTTCAAGCCACCTTTGACTGCCGCCCTAATATAGTGCTTCCCCTGGCGTGCATCTGCTGCACTATCACATGCGGCCTCCTTCAAACGAAGTATACACACCTCCCTTCTGGAGGCCCTTCCAGAAGATGAAGAGGATCTGTGTCTTTGCTTATGCACCTGCTAGCGCTTAGTGGGCGCTTTCTGGTGTTGCAACAGCCATTGGCCTGGGCTCAAGGCAATGCAATGAGGCACCAGTGAGGGTGACCTGGAGTGGCGTTCCACATGGATTTTATCCCGCCGCCGACCACTCCTCTGACCCGACTTATCACGCACTGAGTGCTTCTTTCTTTGCGGGTGATGCGGCTCCTTGGTACTTCCCTGCGGGTGTTTATCCCGCATCCGGGTCTTCTCTCTGTGTAGAGAAGAAGAATGCACTCTTTTAATAACAAAAACAAAAACAAACAACTTAAAAATAGAAAAACTTTTCCATGCGTTCTTCAGTGCTATAGAGGCAGGCAGAAGGACCCATGATACCTGGAAACACATAGACAGCCAGAGATCTATCCAGCAACTCAAGGCAGCAGCCCTGTTGAGATCCCACATCACTCAGCACAGAGGCAGTGATTATGAGACAAGCTGGGGCTAAAGGTGTTGTAATCACAGCAGGGAAGCAGGAACCAGAGAGTGGAACCATGGGAGAGGGCGTTCCTATCATACCAGGAAGTGGCCGCTCTCAGCAACCTCCTGAGAGTTCCTGTGGGACTACAAGCCTCAGCCTGCCTGCTGTTTCATCCATTTGCCACACAGCCCAAACCAGCAGCATTTAACTGCTTTCTAGAGGTTGGTGTACACATGCAGTCCTTTATACTGCTGAAGTGAGACTCTGTCCTTGCTGTCTTACCAATTCGCCACACAGCTCAACCAGCAGTGTTTAACTGCTTTCTAGAAGCTGGTGTATACATGCAGTCCTTTATACTGCTGAAGTGAGACTCTGCCTGCTGTCTCACCAATTTGCCACACAGCCCATCCAGCAGTGTTTAACTGCTCTCTAGAGGCCGGTGTACACACGCAGTCATTTATACTGCTTCACTGAGACCCAGCACCAAGGGTACCCCACAAGGGAAGATTTACAACCCAGACAGGGGGTCTTCTAAACTCAGGAGAGTGTATGAACCTGAGCAGGATCGCATGGACATTACAAGTTTTCGCAGTAAGTCTCCTACCGTGCTTCTTCTTGTCTGTGTGTAAGAATATATATTTCTCTTAAGAGGCGTCCGGAGCGAGGACGAAAAAAGAACACTGCATATGGGCAGACAGCCGCCTCTTATAGGTTTGGAAAGAGGTTGTCCTAAAGGGGTCAGAGGGGGTGGAGCTGACCCATAGTAGGCTGACATGAGGAGGTCCAGGAAATATATATATATATATATATATATATATATACATACATACTTTTTTTTTTTTTTGGTGTACTACCTGTTAAAAATCAGCAGGGGGAGCTCCCACAGGACTGCATCCCTCATTGCTAGCAACAGTGAGCTTTTGCCCATAAGCATGATGGCCGGCACAGCCCGATGATGTCATCAAGACGCCCCAGGCAGCATGGTCTAGGTCCCCACATGGGCAAACAACACAAACATGGAGACATGGGAGGCACTCAAAAGAGAAACAGATCAAGGTAAGGGAGAACACATATGAGACAGGACAGAATAAAAGGGATAGGCAGCCCTGTATGGTGCAAGGAACCAAAAAAGGAAAATGAATGAACTAGCTGACCCCCCCAAGCCTCAGCCCACAGACACTTACATAATGGCAGATTTCGTTCCTAAAGAGGAAACACTGCAGGGCCCCATCAAGACCCACAGAAGGGGCACCCAGGCTTTTTAGCACAATTTAGCGGCCCGAGCACTGGGACTTTGCACTGGGAGAGGCTTGAACCCAGATGGCTACTGCGCAGAGGCAGAGGTAGGGACATAGAACTGTTTACTCTTCACTGGTGCGTGGAGGTATGAGGAAAAAAAGAAGAATGGGGGGGGGGGGGGGCTAACTATGCCTTTTTTTATGTTATTCACTGGTCCTGAGGGAGTGGTCAAGAGGCGGAGCTCTACCACTAGTATGCTGCCATGTTGGAGTCAGGAAAGTTTTATGACAGAAACAGAGAAAAACTTTTTTTTTTTCAAAGCTTTCGGCTTTTTTTATTTGTAGCAAAAAATGAAAACCACAGAGGTGATCAAATACCACCAAAAGAAAGCTCTATTTGTGGGAACAAAATTATAAAAATTATGTTTGGGTACAGCATCGCATGACTGCGCAATTCTCTTTTAAAATGCGACAGTGCTGAAAGCTGAAAATTGGTCTGGGCGGGAAGGGGGGTAAGTGCCTGGTATTGAAGTGGTTAAACACCTTTCTTCAGCAATTCCACTGATGAAGCAGTTAAGGGGATCAAAGCCTCTGCCTTGCCTTGCAGAGTAAGTGCCAAAAGATCCATGGGCCACAGGTTGGGCACCAGGGTTCCAAAGCCAGCGATGTGACTGGTTGACCACGCATAGACATCCTGCAGAGGTGACTGATAACAAAATGTGCCTTGCTGCTGGCAATATCCAACCCTGCTTTTTCTTCTTATTACATGCATAAATAACAGGTACAGCAAAACACAGACCTCAGAATAAGGTATGTTTTACATGCCGCTACACTGACACACATTTAATTATATGCCTGGAATTCAGTTTTAAAGCTCTAGGCAGATATCTAAGACACGAATGCAACCCTGTAGCCATTAATACATTATTAAATGTATTTTAACCACTTCAATGCAGGACACGTATGCCCCCTTCCTGCCCAGGCTAATTTTCAACTTTCAGTGCTCTCACATTTTGAATGCCAATTACTCAGTCATGCAACACTGTACCCAAACAAATTTTTTTTCATTTTCTTCACAAAAATAGAGCTTTCTTTTGGTGGTATTTAATCACCATTGTGTTTTTGGCGTTTTTTTTGCGACATGAGTCAAAAAGAGCAAAAATTTTGAAAAAAAACCCACAAACTATGGTGCAAATCATTGAAAATTGATCACACCTGATGCACTGACGGCCTATCTAATTTCTTGAGGCCCTGAAATGTCAGGACAGTACAAAAAACCTCCCAAATGACCCCTTTTTGAAAAGTAGACAGTCCAAGGTATTTAGTAAGAGACATGGCGAGTTTTTTGAAGTTGTAATTAAGAAGCTATTATTATTATTTATTTATTTTTTTACACAAAAGTGTCATAATAGCAAGTTAATTCTCACACACACAGCATATGCATACTTCCAATTACACCCCGAAATGCATTCTGCTACTCCTCCGGAGTATGGCAATACCACATGTGTGAGACTTTTTCAGAGCTTGGCTATATAGCAGGGGTTGGCAACCCACAGCCCGCCACCGCTGAATTTCCGGCCCATCAGTGCCCATGATTAAATTCATGGGCATCCGGCCCATGGACATGTTCGCCGCTGTCCTCTTCATTGGACAGCGGCGAGCAGCCGTTATCACAGGGCTGGATGGGGGCGGTAACTGCTGCAATTTACTTTTTCATTAAACAGCAGGTGATTGGCTGCTGGGCGATCCTAGCAGCCAATCACCAGCCTGTTAATGTGAAAGTTAACTTGAGCAGTTCCCGCCCCCATCCAGCCTGTGATGTCAATCTCTGCTGCCATGCTCTACATTACACCTGTGTAAGGTAGGAGAGTTCTACCTACACAGCATGTTTGTGTGGGGTGGGAGACAGAGAATACTACAGATGGAGGGGGGGGGTGCAGGGGACAGAGAATACTACAGATGGGGGGGGTGC
>BLSH010318155.1:15173-30022 GCA_018402905.1 Glandirana rugosa | reverse complement strand
ACTACGGATGGGGGGTGGAGGACAGAGAATACTACAGATGGGGGGGGGGGTCAAAGAATACTACAGATGGGGGGTGCAGGGGACCGAGAATACTACAGATGGGGGGTGGGGGACAGAGAATACTACAGATGGGGGGGTGCAGAGGACAGAGAATACTACAGATGGGGGTGGAGCACAGAGAATACTACAGATTGGGGGGGTGCAGGGGACAGAGAATACTACAGATGGGGGGAGCAGGGGACAGAGCATACTATAGATGGGGGGGGGGGGTGCAGGGGACAGAGAACACTACAGATGGGGGGTGCAGTGGACAGAGAATACTACAAATGGGGGGGTGCAGGGGACAGAGAATACTACAGATGGGGGGTGCAGGGGACAGAATACTACAGTGGGGTGCAGAGGATAGAGAATACTACAGTATGTGGGGGGTGCAGAGTCAAGTCAAGTTTGATAAGTGCTCCAATACTACCGAGGAAGCAAAAGTGCTGTCCTTGCCCATTACTACAACTCACCTTGTTCTTCTACTTCTTCTGCAGCTTCCCGACGGGAGTATCCAGGTCCCAGCCATCCTTGATTCTGGAGCATGCAGCTGCTTTGTGGACCTGACTTTTGCAGCCCAACATCAAATCCCCCTCAGACCTAAGACCCATCCGATGGTCATCTGCTTAGCTGACGGGTCCACCATGAAGTCGGGTGCAGTCATCCATGAAACCATCCCTCTTCTTGCCCGAACAACAAGCGGCCATTCAGAACACCTGCTGTTGGACGCCATTGCGTCCCCTCTCTTCCCTGTCATCCTGGGTCTGCCATGGCTCTGGGCACTGCCCCACCGTTAACTGGACCATTGGAGAGGTTCAGTTTTCATCCTCTTATTGCCAGCACAACTGCCTACAGCCGGTTCCGGAATCACCTCCTTCTGTGCTATGCCTAAACTCTGACCCTGACCAGGAGACCCGCATAGCCGTTCCCTCAGTCTATCACGATTTTCTGGATGTGTTCAGCAAGAAGGGGGCAGATGAACTCCCACCTCACAGGTCTTACGACTGCCCGATAGAACTGTTGCCCGGTGCTGAGGTACCATTCGGCAGAATATACCCACTCTCTGAGGTGGAACTGAAGGCCCTCAAGGCCTATCTTGATGATAACCTTAAGAAAGGATTAATTCGGCCCTCTACATCACCTGCAGGGGCTGGGGGGATAGAGAAAAGGGACCACTGCTGTCTCAGACCCTGTATAGATTACAGAGACCTCAATAAAATTACGGTTAAAAAACATTATCCTCTACCTTTGGTCCCTAAACTATTTCAAAGTCTAGGCTCAGCTACTGTGTTCACCAAACGGGATCTCCGCAGGGCATATAACCTCATTTGCATCCGGGAGGGTGACGAGTGGAAGACAAATGAAAACTATGAATACTTAGTGATGCCCTTTGGGCTCTGCAACGCCCCGGCCACTTTCCAACACTTGGTGAATGACTTGTTCTGGGACTATCTTGATCAATTCGTCATCATCTATTTAGACAATATCCTCATCTTCTCTGCCACCCTGGAGGAAAACCGCAGGCACGTCAAATGCACTTTACAACGCTTTCAACAGCATGGGCTCTACGCAAAGGCTGAAAAGTGTGTGTTTGAACGCTCCAGCATCCCGTTTCTGGGTCTTATTATTTCAGTCACCGGAGTCACCATGGACCCACAAAAGGTCTCAGCCATCTTGGACTGGCCAACTCCAGTTGACAGGAAAGGGGTCCAACGGTTCGTAGGCTTTGCCAATTTTTACAGGAAATTTATCAAGGGGTTTTCTGCTGTGATTTCACCCATCACCCAGCTCACCAAACAGAACTTTAATTTCCACTGGTCTCCTAAGGCCCAAATGGCCTTTCTGAAGCTCAAAAAACTATTTACCTCAGCTCCTGTCCAAAAGCATCCGGATTCGACTCTACCTTATATCCTGGAAGTGGGCGCTTCAGAAACTGCGGTGGGAGCAGTCCTCTCCCAGAGACAAGGTCCAAAGGCCTCTTTGCATCCCATCTGCTTTTTCTCCCGCAAGCTCACAGCACCCAAAAAAAATTACGATGTGGGGGACCAGAAACTCCTAGCTATCAAGTCCGCCCTGGAGGAATGGCGATATCTGTTGGAGAGAGGTGCACACCCTGTCATGGTATTCACCAACCATAAAAATCTTGAATACCTAGGCACAGCTAAAAGGTTGAAACCATGTCAGGCACGCTGGGCTTTATTCTTCTCCCGCTTCCAGTTGCACTTTACATACAGGCCCGGGTCGAAGAATGATGCTCTGTCTAGGATGTTCTGCAAACCTGGAGCCACCATGCCACCGGATACTATCCTTCCTTCCTTCCTTGAGCTTCTTGCTGACTCAGGTCAGCTGTTATCTCAAGTCAAACGATCCCTGGCCGGATCCCCCATGTCTCCTGATCCCAGGCTGATAATGAAGGATGGGCTGTGGTGGTTCCATAACAACAAAGTCTACATTCTGAAAGAGCAACGTCTAACAGTATTGGAACTGTGCCATGACCACAAGTTGGCGGGGCACTTTGGGGGTCACAAAACTGCAGAGCTGCTGTCGCGCTCCTTTTGGTGGCCTTCCGCTGACGAGGACTGTACAAAATACGTCAGTGCCTGTCCAGTTTGTGCCCAAAACAAGACCAGCCGGGCTAAAGCTTGGGGCCTATTGAATCCGCTTCCCATCCCTGAGCGTCCATGGTCCCACATATCTATGGATTTCATAGTGGAGCTACCCCCATCTTGAGGATTCAACTTTATCTTTGTGATTGTGGATCGCCTTACCAAAATGGCACACTTCATCCCTATGAAAGGCACCCCTACCACAGCCGAGACCGCAGAGACATTTATTAAAGAAGTGGTCCGACTTCACGGGCTCACCGCCAACATAGTCTCGGATCGTGGGGTACAGTTCACATCTCGGGTCTGGAAAGCCTAATGTTCAGTGTTGGGGATTGAATTGGCATCCTCATCTGCCTACCACCCCCAGACGATTGGTCAGACAGAAAGGACTAACCAGACCTTAGAACAGTACCTCTGCTGCTATTTCTCCTTTGCTCAAGATGATTGGGTCTCGCTGCTGCCTATAGCTAAATTCACCTATAACAAAGCCATACACTCAGCTACCAAGCAATCCCCGTTCTGGGCAAATCTCGGCTATCATCCCACGTTCATACCCAATCTAGTTCTCGAAAGCACTGCACCTGCCGTACAGAAGACAACCGAATTCCTGGAAAGGAATAACAAACTTTTACAGGAGACACTGTCTCAGATGCAGGAGTGCAACAAGAGGGCATTCGACAAGGTAAGGCGCGTGGAATAGGACCTGCAACCAGACAACCGGGTTTGGTTGGCAACCAAGAACTTAAGGTTATCGTGCCCTTCAAAGAAATTGGGCCCAAGATTCATTGGTCCTTTTCCCGGAAGAGAAAAATGAACAGGGTGGTGTACGAACTGGACCTTCCTCCATCCCTGCAGGTCCACCCGGTTTTTCATGTCACCCTTTCAAAACTCGTAACCAAGTCCCTTTCCCAGGTCGGAAGACGACCCCACCAGAGCCAATTCTTGTGGATGTAGAGGAAGAGTTTGAGGTGGAAGCCATCCTTGATTGCAGGAAAAGGGGTGGCTCTACTCACAAATGGAAAGGGTATGGCCCCCCGAAGAAAACTTGTGGGAACCTGAGGACAATATCCACGCAGAAGAACTTGTTGAGTCATTCTGGAGGAGCCACCTAGAACTAAGTGCCCGCTTGGGCATCCGGAGGCTGCCCTTTGGGGGGAGGCAATGTCAGAAAACACAATCCGAGACTCCGGCTGGAATGCCTGTGCACAGGTGCATGCGACAGGTGTGCACACAGGTTCATGCGCAGCAGGTGTGCGCCGTCATTGGTGCCAGACAGCCTATTTGAGCAGACAGCACTGTCCGTTCGACAGCGTTCCTGTGTCCCGTGGCTATCTGTTCCTGAGTATTCTTGTTACCTGGGACCCGGCTAGAACTTTACCTTGCTTGAACTCTGCCTGCACTGACCCCCAGCTTGTCTCATTGGCTGAGACAGCAGCGAATCGCCATTGGCTCCCACTGCTGTCAATCAATGTCAGTGAGCCAATGAGGAGTGAGAGGGGGCAGGGCTGAACCGCGGCTCAATGTCTGAATGGACATGCAAGGCAGCGGCTCGGCTTAGGTGACCCCATAGCAAGCTGCTTGCTGTGGGGGCACTCGATAGGAGGGAGGGGCCAGGAGCACCAGCGAGGGACCCTAGAAGAGGAGGATCTGGGCTCCTCTGTGCAAAACCACTGCACAAAGCAGGTAAATATAACATGTTTGTTATTTTTAAAAGAAACAAACTGAGACATTAGTATCACTTTAAGAATCTAATGTCCAGGTTCAAACCTGCCAACATTGTAATCGAAAATAAATTATCTATGGCTTATACTTACCTTTAAAAGATCAGCAGATCAATTGGAACTCAAATTTACCTTTACCCCTCTATACAGACTTATATTGGCCTTAAAGTAGAATTCTGGGATATACTTAACTACTTTTAAAAATACTCCCTCCTAACACCTGTGCTGACTAACTTACGTAAGAAAGATCTGTAAAGTTACCTATTTTCAGGCCACTTCGGTGTAGTCACTTAATTCAGCTTCCTTGTGTCAGCCAGTGGCAGATGCAGGGGAGAGAAGGGGCCATAGTAAGCCTATGGGTGACATCACTGGGGGAGAGGACATTTTAAAAATTAGGTATATCCCAGAATTCTATTTTTATTATTGACAAGTCATAATAAATGACTGTAAATCCCTAATGCAAACAATAATTTACAGATTTTTATGCTACAAATATCATATTACGCCTTTAAGGGTTTGTAAATCCTCGCAGTTTTTCACATTAATGCATCCTATGCATTAATGTGAAAAAACCTTTTTCTGTTGCAGCTGCCCCCAGAGCCCCCCATTTACTTACCTGAGCCTGATTGTTCCCGCACCAGGGACGAGCACACCCGCTCCAGCCGGTGTCTCGGGTCCTCATTGGATAGATCGATAGCAGTGCAGCCATTGGCTCACACTGCTGTCAATCAAATCCAATGGCGTGGGAGGCAGGGCAGGGCCAAGTCCTGCTGTCTGTGTCAAGGGACGCAGAAGCAGGACTCGGGAGCGCGCCCGCACGGGTGACCCAAGGAAAGAGCTTCCTTGATGGGTCACTCGATGCAAGGAGGAGCCAGGAACGCTGCTGGGGGACCCCAGAAGAGGAGGATCAGGGCCACTCTGTGCAAAACAGAGGAGGTAAGTATGACATGTTTGTTATTTAAAAAAAAAAAGCTGAACATTTACAATCACTTTAAGCTTCAATAGTATTAAAGGCATGCTAAAATAATATATGTATTACACTAGCAGCAGCTCTTGCCGCAAAAGGCTGGGAGGCACCTCTTAACCACCTGAATTTTGGTTCAATAATTTTTATTGAATTTTCACAAAGCAGCAAACACAATAACAAAAGGTACAGCCATAATCAGTGAATACTGACAAAATAAAAATACAAAAGTTCAGTAATATCAAGTGCCTCAACCCTAGTATCCACAGACTGGGGCTCTAATGAGGCAGAACAGTTAAATATACATTAATAGAAAGGGAAAAGGGGGATGGAAAGGGGAGAGGGGTTCCTGGGGGTTTGCCATACCAACCACAGCAGGGTGGTTAAACAAGAGGCCAGGCCACTTATCAACAGGTCAAGGCTCCAATAAAGACTCCTATGAGGAAATCACTGATCACATGATGAAACATGTCAGGAAGTAGGCCATCTTTACATATGCACAGAAAGTGGGTGTGGTGAGAGTCTGAAACTATGCCATCATCCCAAAATGACAATGACAAAAAACAAAAAAATCCTCCAAAAAGGGATTTTAAAGGCTTATAATGGACAAAAGCAATATGTATAAAAGTTATTTTTATTGGATATAAGTTAGACATAAAACAAGAAACGTGACCCTATGCAGACAAGGCCTGGTTTGCAGATAAAAATATATATGGGGGTGCATAGAAACACACAATACATAACATGTTACATGGGCTCAACATAATAAATCAACCTCCCTAAGATGGAAAGGCTGTAGAGCATCCAATGCGTTTCAAGATTTTCTAAAGAAAGAAAATAACAGCTCTTCTTCAGGGATGTTCACAGCTTAACAGAGTGTCACGAACCTGGTGGTGGAGTCTGTCTTGTGCAGGGAACAACCGCTCTTGCGCACCCGATTCAAGGACCCCTGGTAGAGTGGACAGAGGTCCAAGAGTGCGGGATGGCACGAGGGCTGGATGGTCACTGATGATGTTGTGATGCTCCAGAAAGACGTGCAGATGGAAGGATGGTCCTGCAGGCTGGGTTGGCAACAGGCAGGCAGGAAGGTACAAAAGGAT
This sequence comes from Glandirana rugosa, assembly GCA_018402905.1. Lineage (NCBI taxonomy): Eukaryota > Metazoa > Chordata > Amphibia > Anura > Ranidae > Glandirana > Glandirana rugosa. Next base: position 23,592 of record BLSH010318155.1, on the reverse strand, counting down.
CAGGCAAACAGGTAGTCAAGTTCAAGCAAGGTTCGTTAACAGGCGGGCAGCAGAAGTACACGGGAGCAGACAATCGGATGGTCGTGGATAGCCGGGGTCGGTGCAGGCAGCGGAACAGCAGGTCAGGACAAGCCGGGTCAACAGGAAGCAGAACAAACACAGGAACAGGTAGTAGGAGCTGAGGCTCACAGGTCACGGACACTGTAGAACAAGCAGCACTTGTTACAGGAAGCAGGAAGTTTAAATAGAACTGCTCCTCTAGGGGCTAGAGGAAACAACAGTCAAATGCAATTAACCCTTAGCACAGTCTTCTAACACAGAGGAGGAGCTCGTATTTGGCGGAGCACAGAGGTGTAGCCCCATGGCCCAAACAGAAATAAGACGGGATAGGAAGGACTGTGGAGTACAATGGAGATCACTGTTAAAAAGATCAAAAAAAATGATCCAAAAAGAAAAAGCTGGTTGGAGTTGAAACGCTACGGATATATATCCGAGGTAGAAAGTTAATAATAGGTGGATCCTGAAAATCACAAAAAGAACGCTGAATCAAGGTCCCATCATTTCTTGTGTATGGGTCCAAGAAAAGGGCAATCCATATATGTGTGTGTAGTGGACAGGGGGCCAACCAAGGGCGCATCCAAACATCCAGCAATGGGGAGTTACTCCAGCCGAGTCCCAGTCAGTAGGGAACAGGGCAGAGATCCACTACACAGGAGCTAATAGTGCTTATATTGTGCGTCAAACAGGCAGCACCATGGCTGCAACAGGGCATTCCATCACACCAACATGCCCAGCCCCTGTGTCCTTCATTCCCAACAGTGTCCTCCTGTCCCCCACCCATGGTGTTCCCTGTGTCCTCCCCTCCCCCACCCTACCCTACAGTGCCCCCCTGCGTCCTCCTAGCCCCCCCACGGTGTCCCCCTCTGTCCTACCCCCACCCCCCCCCCACAGTGTTCCTCTCTGATCCCCCCCACGGTGTCCTTCTTTGTCCCTGTCTGCACAGTGTCCCTTTCTGTCCCTGGCATCCCTGTCTGTCCTTGTCACACTGCGTCCCTCTCTGTCCCCGGCATCCCTCTCTGTCCTCGTCGTACTGCGTACCTCTCTGTCTCCGGCATCCCTCTCTGTCCTCATCGTACTGCGTCCATCTCTGTCCCCGGCATCCCTCTCTGTCCTTGTTGTGCAGCGTTCCTCACTGTTCTTCTTCCACTACAGCCCCTAAAAGGCAACTATGATAGGGGGCTCAGGCCAGTAAGAACTTGTTTACATTTGCAGATTGGGGGAGGTAAAATCCCCATAGATGAGCCCTGTTTTTTACCACCCCGCAACTGCACCCCACTACACATGTTGAAACAGGAATTGTACACCCTGTCACACTTAAGAGAAATAAAGCAACTTTGTGGAGTGACCAAGGGGCTAAAGCAGGCTGTGAGGAGGCATTTTATCACCTTTTCACCACCTGCTTTAACCCCTTGGATCCCACACTAGCATGCATTGCACACTTCACTTCACTTGAATGGGTCATGATTGGCAGGCTGCACCTGGTAAGTGTGACAGGGTGTATAATTCCTACTGTGGCTGCAACATATGTACACCCCTGGCCAGTGGGCGGATGTGGTGGGATGGCCAGTGGGTGAACCCTGGGGAATGTTGGTGGTCAGACTGTGGGGGGGGGGGCAGGTCTAAAGCTGTGTAAGGGACCCCAAAATTTCTGATGGCTGCCCTGGTGCTATATACTCCACAGTACACTGTGCTATATAAACCACAAAGGTGCACCGCTCAGAACCCAGAACACAAAAGATTCAGTTCATTATAAAAGAATGCACACCTGTGTCAGGTGCTCAGGTTCAGGATGTTCCTCCTCATCCAATAGTCCAAATTTGATACAGCAAAAAGAACCGGCACACTGAAGTACGATATCCAATGAATTTATTCCATGCCCATAAAAATACAGCACACGCAGATGCGTTTTGGCTTGTAGCCTTGTTTACAGCATGTGCTATATACTCTGCCCTACACTGTACTATATACCCCGCACCATATACCACAAGCAGTCTTTATATAAGTGTTATTTTAAACGTATTTGTACTTGTAGAACTAGGCCAGAGAGTAGACAGTGTTTTTGATGGTTTTAATTTGAAATGAACCTTGGTGTCCTTCAATAAGATCTGTACATTGGAAAATGTCCACCACAGCCTTGGTCCGTGCCTATCCCTGCACTGACCGGTGTATACCTTTTTCATAGCGCCGTTCAGTTGGTTTTGTGTTGCAGTTTGGGCACTTGGGCTCAAAAGGGTTCGCCATCACTGGCCTAGGCCATCTTTATGTAGAGCAACAATTGTTTTTTTCAGATCCTCAGAGAGTTCTTTGCCTTGAGGTGCCATGTTGAACTTCCAGTAACCAGTATGAGAGAGTGAGAGCGATATAACCAAATTTAATACACCTGCTCCCCATTCACACCTGAGACTTTGTAACACTAACAAGTCACATGACACCGGGAGGAAAAAAGGCTAATTGGGCCCAATTTTCCACACTGTAAAGACTACTGTTCAGGAAGTTGTGTTATGGAGGAATTGTGTTCTGCACTGTAAAGACATGTTTCAGAAAGTCATGTTAGTGAATGTTGTTCTTTGAGGAAGAAGAGATGTCATTATGCCAATGTGATTTACAAAATGATGTTCAGAAAACCACTATAGTGGACATTCTGTTTTCCGGTTAACAGGCCTCAGGCCGGGAATATGTAAGAAGAGGGGCCTCAGGTCAGGAGAGTAAGTGACATAATATGGCCGAGTTCCTTCCTAAGATGTGGGGTGGGTCTTGAGCAAGCTTGGCAGGAACCGCTGTGCAATCCAGGTCCCTTACATGTTTAAAAACAATTTGGGCCAGCGCATGTGCCTTGCTACTCTATATTTCAAAAGTGGTGAATGACACCGGGAATTGAACTTTCCAAAAGAATGGGAAACCCAGATTCTGGGGGAAAATTTACATAACAAGGTGAAAACACAGTCAAATGTGGACAGCAAATCTGTTTCATACATTTTCCATTCTGCACCCATTGGCAGAAAAGTGTCAGATCACTCATTCATAATAAATTTATAAATTTGCCCCTTAGCACCTAATAGAGTTCATACATGCTCAGTCAGGAAGGTGCAACAAAAAGAAAGGTGTAAAAGAATTAAGTAATAGGTAACATAACCAAGCTTATGATGAATCTGCAAGTCCAGACAACACAGAATGCTATGTAGATTGTATTGCCACTAGTGATTATGTGAAGGTGGTGTAACGTTTGCAGAAAGTGATTTGATGCAAAGCAGTCATGTAAAAACTAGTAAACTGCATTGTGTGTGAATGCAGCAACCACCATGTACTTTAACGTACCTCTAGTAGCTTGAATTACTTCTAAACCTCTTGCTGGGAGACCTCCAAGCTCAGCCTTTGACTTCCTAATTTAAAAAAGCCAGGAGTTTAAAGTGCATGTAAATAAGCGCAAAAATACCTGTGGATCCTATCAGAAATCTTGTCAGCTGAAAACTTACCATGCTGTCTGTGTGCAGACTGTTATCAGACAACATTGTTTCCAGTTCTCTCTGTAGAGTCAAAAATACATCCCCCAATGATAATGACGATGATAAGAGGGAGAACTGTTCTGCAGTTCTAACACATTTCCTGCCCTAGGGCAACTACACTCTAGGGTGTAGATGAATGAATGTGAATAAATGTTGTCACCCTAAGACAGGAAGTGTGTTACTGGCAGATCATCCAACCAACATAAAGGAAAAAAGCATGCAAAAAGAAAACGTATGCAGCAACCACAAGTCATTTTTAGAATGAAATAGTTTTTTATGTACTTACCAGTTCTCTGGAACTTCCTGGTTTTCCCTGAGACGGTGAGGATGGCAAAGATAGCACCTTGGTCAGTAAACATGGAACAGCAAGAGGCAGTGATGTTTCAGCAGGAGCTTCAGTGATGTGTGGAGGATTTAGATAATGAGGTGGAAAATCATCTGTGGGTGCCCCCTTTTTGGGAGGAGGAAATTTCTGAGCAATGAGGGAAGATTTTGTTCAATTCATCTGGTGGCACTGCCCCACCGATAATTGAAACGACTCACTGCCACTCAACCCCAATAGTCCATAAAGAATGATCAGACCGCTCGGTGCTGCAGGTAAGGTTCCTGTCTGCCATAATAATATCTGTAAAGTAGAAACCGGTACTCAATCCCGGGATTGTTTGAATGTCTTTATTATACACTGGTGTAGCGCCCCCATAGTGATATGTGCGTTTTGTAGTGATTTTTCTTGCTAGAGGAGGCAAAATTTAGTAGGTGAAGGCCTGAGTGTTTTGATTTGGGTTTGGGGAGTGGCTCAGGTAGGACTGGGGCAGCCCAACAGATGATGTCACTAAACCCTCCTACCTTCTTCTGGAAAGCACTGGAGCTTTCCAGAGTGAAGGTGGGACAAGAGGTGTCATCATCTGGAGTGTCATGGGAAGCCCTGACCAATCCCCAGTCTGGATTAGCAGGGGGCAGGCCTTCTCATATACTCGGGATGGGTCAGTCTGGGAGGAGTAGTGTGGAGTGGATGTCGGAAGATGTAGCAGAGGTGCTGTGGAGGCCTTTACCCAGGAGGGAGCCCCTGTCTGGGGGGTGACCTTGAGGCCTGGAGATTTGGGTGCAGCCCGGAGTTGAGGTGATTCCTGGAGTCACACAAGAGAACAGGAGAGCAGCAGAGGTGCTACTGAGAGACTTTAAAGTGGACCACTGAAGGCGGTGAGTGACAGACCCTGGGAGCTGGAAGAGAAAGTGCAGGAGCAGGCTGGGAGAGGAATAGTGGACAGTCTGTGGAAGCCTTGGGAGCCAGTCAAGGAAGGAGTGTCACTGTCAGGAAAGCAGGTCCATGTGGTGGCCTGGAAGAGAGATAGGCTGGAAGTTGTAGTCCATCAGAGGCTCAGCTAGCACTCAAGTACTTTGCTACATATTCGGTGACCCATGATCCCTGGCCTGTAATCGGCGGTCCTGAGGTCCTGCTGACAGAGTGTAGACCTCGCCATGTGCTAGCTGCGGTGAAGAGAAAGGAGTAAAGAAGCTTGATAAATTTCCTTTTAAGCTGGGAACCAAGTGATGTGCTGGAGAGTAGTGAAGGAGCAATAGTCTGCAAGTACAGTGCTGGAGGGAGAATTGTGAGAGGAAACGGTCAGCAAGCTGACTCCTGGAGAGAGTTGTGAGGAATAACAGTCTGCAGAAGGACAGTCTGCAGGGCAAGTGTGCATATACAGGACTGTATATGGAAGTCGTGTACAATAATTCCTGGGGCATCCCACAGTCACCCCTTTTTCCCATCCAAGTTATTTCCCCTAAATAAAACCACAAAAACAAGAGCCGGCCTGGTCAGTGTCTACGGATGTGTGAGATATGGTGGGATTTAGGGCAGTTATCAGGTGAACCACAACTAATGCTACTCCCAAGGGAGCACATGGCTACACTGCATAAAAACTTTATGTATGCCTCGACGCTTACGCATTTCAGCCCAATGGGACTTTACTCATCATTGACAGCCCTGTTGCAGGACCTCCCGTATGGAACTATGAGAAAAAAGGATAGGTATATTTTACCTAATGATTGTAAAATGTCCCTCTACTCTAAGGAGTAAAGCGTAATAAAAGAAACACCCCTCCTAGGATATCCTTGCTTACTCCCTCTTCTACCCCTTTAAAAAGTACATTCAGTTAATTCTGCTAGTAGAAATTGCTGTGAGTGGTCACATGCTATATGAAAGCCCATAGTAATTAGACCCTAAGAATATTGTTGTTCCCACAATCTACTAATAATGATAGCACTTGAACAGTTGCATTTAGCTCACCCACTGGTGTAGCCTTAAGGCCTCATGCACACTGAAGCTGCTAAACTGATGTTTTTGGGAGTTTGGGTGTTTTTTTAACATCCCTTAGCTCCCCTCTATGTTATCCTATGTGTCCATGCACACATGGACGTTTATTGACATTTATCAGTAGGGGAGTTTATGGGCTGTTGTCAGAATGCCCTAAAATTGCGTTCAAGAGTCGTTTTCCTATCCACAAAAAATGTTGAAAGCTTAAAAACGCGCATAAACAACAAAAACGGTCAAAAACGCAGCTCAGCAGCGTTTTTGGACGTTTTTGATCCATTCAAAAAAAAAAAAGAACATTTTTTAACATCCTGTGTGCATGAGGCATTAGAGTCTGGAAATAATGACAGGTACGTCTGAGTATTAACCAGTCCTTGGACGGAATCTCCTTCCAGGATGACTTCCAAATAGTGAATGCTGTCTTTATTGCATTCAAAAGTAAATTGTAAATTAAACTCATATTGATTTAGAAAATCCACAAACCGTGGAATATCCTCAGTATTACCTGGCCAAACAAGCAGCAGGTCATCCATATAATGACCGTATCAATGGATGTCATTCCTGAAAGGATTACAGTCTGTAAATATACAATACTTCTCCCATGTCTCCATATATATGTTCGCCAATGAGTGCACAAATTTTGCCCCTACGGATACCCCACATAACTGGAGAAAATATGTTCCATCAAAATAAAAACCATTATGTTGAAGCAGGAATTTAATGGCCACAACCAGAAACTCCTGTTGTTCTTCACCACAATTATATCTCTTCAAATGTTCTGTAACTGATTGTAAAGCTAAATGGTGTGTGTGTGTGTGTATGTGGGGGGGGGGTATGTTGGGGTGGTGGGGGTACAGTGCTTGTATAACCAGGATGATCTACACAAAATTCTTCCTTCATACAAGATCTTTCACTCATGATAGTTATTTAGTATACCTAATGTAACTAGGCAAGAAGGTATAAATCGACCCATTCCCTAAGTAGTTCTAAAAGGGAACCAATTCCAGATACTATGGGTCTCCCCTTAGGATAGTCCATAGATTTGTGATCTTTAAGCAAATGGTGGAACACCGGGGTTATAGGTTCATTAACAAATAAATATTCAATCAGTTTCTCTCTGATTACTCCCATGTCTCTGCTGAAATCTAAAAGACCAAATAAACAGTGTTTAAAAGCTGAAGTAGGATTACCTTGGAGGATGTGTTATGTAGAGCTGTCCCACCGCATCAGCTTCAAAGTTACAGTCCACTGCTATGCCCAGTGCCGGTCCACAAAGCTCTGCAGTGTGGGCCATTTTCAGTGGCGGATGGTGCAGTTTTAGGATGGGGGGGCGCCAGGCCCTGCCCTTCCTTTTTGATCCCTCCTACTTCGAATAAGCCCCACCCCTTATGGTATCCACCCACTCCATCCCCTGTATTCCACATATTGTGTCAGGAGTACACAGCTCAGCATCACAGGACACAGTATACAGCTCTGCATCACAGGACGCAGTATACAGCTCAGTATCACAGGACACAGTATACAGCTCAGCATCACAGGACACAGTATACAGCTCAGCATTACAGGACACAGTATACATCTCAGCATCACAGGACACAGTATACAGCTCAGTATCACAGCACACAGTATACAGCTCAGCATCACAGGACATAGTATACAGCTCAGCATCACAGGACACAGTATACAGCTCAGTATCACAGGACCAGGGCCGGCGCCACCATAAGGCCGCTCAGGCGGCCGCCTGGGGGCGCCAGAGTGGTGAGGGCGGCAAAACCCCATAGCAGTTTGAGCCCCTGCGAATCCTGGAGCTGAGCCAAGTGTCGGAGCAAGTTCCGGCACTTGGCTCCAGTCACTTGCCCGGCAGAGGCGCGCTAGTGTGGGCATCAGTGCCACCCGCCCTGCAGCCTGTGCGGGGTGTTTGGTGTCCCACACGCTGCTCTCCCCCCCTCCACCGGCATCTCTGCCCGCCCACCGCCCGCCTTTCATAGAGCGAAGTCTCCTCCTCCTCGGCTGTAATGTGTCACGAGAAACAGACGGGAGGAGCCGAGGAGGAGGAGAGGCATCGCTAGGCATGATCCGCGCTGATCTGAGGTTTGATCTTTAAACAAGGGAGGGGGGGAGGGAACACAGCAGTAGGCCTACCTGGCACCCTGTACAATGCTACCTGGCACCCTGTATACCCTACCTGGCACCCTGTATACCCTACCTGGCACCCTGTACAATGCTATCTGGCACCCTGTATACCCTACCTGGCACCCTGTACAATGCTACCTGGCACCCTGTATACCCTACCTGGCACCCTGTATACTGCTACCTGGCACCCTGTATACCCTACCTGGCACCCTGTACAATGCTACCTGGCACCCTGTATACCCTACCTCGCACCCTGTATACTGCTACCTGGCACCCTGTATACCCTACCTGGCATCCTGTATACTGCTACCTGGCACCCTGTATACCCTACCTGGCACCCTGTATACTGCTACCTGGCACCACGGTCCATCGTCATATGTCCCACGGTCCATCCCATATGTCCCACGGT
>BLSH010318155.1:2604-15163 GCA_018402905.1 Glandirana rugosa | reverse complement strand
ACTCAGTCAGGCACAGCTGCTGTAACTTCTAAAGATCTGTAGCATTCAACTACACGTGAAGTCCACCTCCTTGTCAGTAATTTGCCATGCGTTTCTTTTCCATTCTTTTTATCCACATTTCCTAGGAGACCACAATGACAAGACACTTGTGAGGTTTCTTTTTTTTTTACAAATGGTTTATTTAAATAGGAAGAGAACAGCTTTTCATTTGAAATCCATAAACTGTTAAACACAGTGCAATGCATGGACATTTTTGTTTGTTGCACACAGGTCAATTCAGTCTTGTCAAATGGTTCCTATCTTGCCTGCCCCCCTGAGTGATGCTCTGTAATTAGGGATGGTCTCAATTTACTGGTCATTTGCACAAAGATTATATGTTGCTCCCTGTGCCTCGCCTGGAGCCGCTCATCTTCAGGTAACGATGGCCACTTGAAGGCACACAATCTCACAAAAAACACATTCACCCTCAGGCCATAACTTTATGATAATAGTTGCACAGAAGGATTGCACAAAGGGCCTTTTTTAAGGACCTGGTAATAGTGAAATTTCAGAAAGCGTAGGTGAGGTAGTCAGCCTGATGTGTGAGTAAGAGCGTCGCAGCCGACTCTAGCTACAGCGTAGACTTTTATTGAAATTTCCATGAAAATAAAATGAAGTGTCTTTAATCATTCCTAGCTGTAAGTTCAGTTTTTATTTTCATTTCATTTTAAAGCGGAACTTACTTGATTCAGGTATATGTTGCAATAGATGATCAATGCACAATATAAGCATACTCATTCACTGGTATACTATGCTTCTAATGGACAATGCATATTCATTTATCTTACAAATTACAATTGCCCTAAAGGGACTTCATTATGAGAGAAGTTTGGGTGCTGCCACTGCATGCCTCCTAATGAAAATGCTAGTTTTCTAGCTGTGTGTGTTTTTAGTATGTATTAGTTCCAAAACAAGCATGCTCTAAAATGGGAAAACTTGTCAGATTTACTTATCTACAGTATATACATGTTCCAGGTCTAGCACTGTCAAAGGAAAGTTTAGTACTAGCAGCTTCCAATAATCTCTTGTGACAGTGTCCCTTTAAAATACATGTAAGTCCTAAAGTGCTATTAAACCCAAAAACTTAAATGTAATGCACAGTATTGCAGCTTATCAATCCTTAGTTGTGGTGGCTGCATTAGTTATTTTTTTTAGGCTATCTTTCATTTATTTCACCTGGTGATCCAGCCAGTAGCACACGTATTGTCTTAGGGCGTCTGCATTTTGGATGAAGTAGTAAAGCAGACACCTTTGGGCAGCATCATTGGAATAGTAGCATTAGACTAGCAGATTTAAGGGGATGCTGGGTGAAGGGTCTTTGTTATTTAGAAAAAATTAAAGCATCTCTCTTTTCTGTTGTATTGGTCTGTACAGGTTGAACATATCTCTGTAAAAAAGCAGACAACATGTTGCCTAGATTAATGCATTATACCAGCAGTTTTTACCAAAATAATCTTACTACAAGAGGAGAAGCTTATACAAAAGACATCCATGTTCACATGGGCCTAGAGCAGCTTGATTTCTAGACTCCTGGATCTGTGATAAGAGCAGACTAACATTTCTTAAAGTGGAACTTTAGTCAGGAAATTTAAGTCCTGCTAGATCATTTCAGGATGGACCCTTTTGCAGGTATGTAAAACATTAAAAACAACTGTCTATTCTGTTTAAAATTCAGCAATACATTGTCTCACCCTACTTTGCTCTGTTCAGGTGCTTTAACCACTTCCTTACTGGGCACTTAAACCCCCCCTCCTGCCCAGACCAATTTTCAGGTTTCAGCGCTGTTGCATTTTGAATGTCGTGCGACGTTGTACCCAAATAAAATTGATGTCCTTTTTTTCCCACAAATAGAGCTTTCTTTTGGTGGTATTTGATCACCTCTGCGGTTTTTATTTTTTGCGCCATAAACAAACAAAGAGCAACGATTTTGAAAAAAGAATAATATTTTTTACTTTTTGCTCTAATAAATATCCAAAAATAAAAAATAAAACAATCAATTATTCATCGGTTTTGGCCGATTTATATTCTTCTACATATTTTTGGTAAAAAAAATCGCACTCGGCGTTTATTGATTGGTTTGCGCAAAAGTTATCGCATCTACAAACTATGGGATTGCGATATTGGGGGGGACATGTCGGACATTTTTGACACTTTTTTGGGACCAATGACATTTATACAGCGATCAGAAATTTAAATGTCCACTGATTGCTGTATAAATGTCATTGGCAGTGAAGGAGTTAACCTGAAGGGGGCAGTGAAGGGGTTAAATATGTTTCCTGGGTGTGTTCTAACTGTGGGGGGGCGGGGCTGGCCGGGACATAACAGATCTAACTGATCCCAGTGACAGGGATCAGTAGATCTGCTTGTTCCCCTCTCACAGAACGGGGAACCGTCGTGTTTACATCGGCGGTTCCCCGTTCTACAGCTCTGTAAGGCGATCGCGGGTCAGGAGCGGACATCGAGTCCGCCCGACCCGCGTGCACGCCCACGCAGCGTGCGGCGGCCGCGCGCTCGCGCCGCCGCCGCTCGTGAGAGCGCGCAGGGGGCGTGTTAAGGGGCGGACGTCTATAGACGTCCTCCCGGAGATTCAGATCCGCCCTGTAGACGTCTTTCGTCTATAGCGCGGATCTCTACTGGTTAAGCATTTGGGCGTTTATTAATTTCATTTGCCATAATATTCATTAATTCTAGCCTCTGAAATGATTTAACGCTGAAATTCTAAATGCCCCTAGCAATTAGGCGTATCTAGGAGTGTTCACACACATTTAGGCATGTTGGGCATTTTTTTTGCCCAAATGCTCCTCTCCTGAATGAAATTATGGTGCAATTTCTGCCCTTAAAGTGATTGTAAAGGCAGAAGGTTCTTTACCTTAAATTTTTTACCTTAGATCAGTGGTTCTCAACTCCTGTCCTCGGGACCCACTAACAGGCCAGGTTTGCAGGATAACTGAAATACATCACAGGTGATACCATTTGCTGCTCAGTGATTGCAGTATTCTAGTCTGCATCTCTCCAAGGTAATACTTAAAATCTGGCCTGTTGGTGGGTCCTGAGGACCGGAGTTGAGAACCACTGCCTTAGATAAAAAGCCTTCTGTGTGTAGCATCCCCCCTCAGCCCCCGTAATACTTACCTGATATAGGAATGTTTCGGCTGCCTGGGACTCCCCTTCTCATTTGCTGAGACAGCAGGATGGCACCATTGGCTCCCGCAGCTGTCACTCAAAGTCAGTCAGCCAATGAGGAGAGAAAGGGGGGCGTTGGCGGACCGTGGCTCCATGTCTGAATGGACACACGAAGCTGTGGTTCAGCTCGGGTGCCCCATAGCAAGCTGCTTGCTGTGGGGGCACTCAGCAGGAGGGAGGGGCCAGGAGAGCCAAAGCGGGACCTGAGAAGAGGAGGATCCAGGCTGCTCTGTGCAAATCCACTGCACGGAGCAGGTAAGTATAACATATTTGTTATTTTATAGAAATAAAAGAGACTTTAGTATCACTTTAAATGCCCCTGCCTCTAAACTCTTGTAAATGCCTACTGTATGTGTGCATGGACACCAGGGGCGTGTAGTCAGGGGAAGCAGGGGCACCTCACCTGCCATGAACTTAAAAAAAATGATAGAGCTTTGAGGGTCGTAGCTCAACCAAATTGGGGGGGGGGTATATGTAGCCGAAGTCCTACCCCACCACTGGTCAACATTTGGGGCTCCTAGCACCTATGGTTCCGGAGGTGCAGGGCTCCTTGTGCAGCCTGAAAGAAACTACATACAGCGCGGCCAATTCAAATACAAGCTGGCATACGCTTGGTGAGCTCACAATGCCTCTGACTTCTTGTCAGTGGCACTGAGCTCAATGGACAGCTTGGAGCCTTGGACCAAAGGTAAAGCACAATTGGTCCAAGGTGTCCAATAAAAATGCTGCATTGGAGGCTCTCCTCTCACTGCAGTGTCATAGAAGGGGGCATGTGTCTAAAAAACAAATGCTCCCTTCCAACCCAGCCCTCTTAACTACAATGAAAAAGCATGAGTTTATGGGTATAAGGTTTACCCATAATCCCATTTTTTTCTCACACAGTTAAGAGGGAGAATCTGCTGCTGCTGAAAAGATAATTTTCTAATTAAGCTAAATAATATATTATAATTAGAGTTGAGTGGACACAGGGCCGGCGCCACCATAAGGCCGCTCAGGCGGCCGCCTGGGGGCGCCAGAGTGGTGGGGGCGGCAAAACCCCATAACAGCTTGAGCCCCTGCGAATCCTGGAGCTGAGCCAAGTGTCGGAGCAAGTTCCGGCACTTGGCTCCAGTCACTTGCCCGGCAGAGGCGCGCTGGTGTGGGCACCAGTGCCACCCGCCCTGCAGCCTGTGCAGGGTGTTTGGTGTCCCACACCACGCTGCGATCTCTGCTCTCCCCCCTACATCGGCATCTCTGCCCGCCCACCGCCCGCCTTTCATAGAGCAAAGTCTCCTCCTCTTCGGCTGTAATGTGTCACTAGAAACAGACGGGAGGAGCCGGGGAGGAGGAGAGGCATCGCTAGGCACGATCCGCGCTGATCTGAGGTCTGATCTTTACATAATACAGCAGATGAGACTTGTGGGGGTGAGGGGGAGTGGATAGGGAGAGGGAACACACCTGGCACCCTGTATACCCTACCTGGCACCCTGTACTCTGCTACCTGGCACCCTGTATACCCTACCTGGCACCCTGTATACCCTACCTGGCACCCTGTACACTGCTACTTGGCACCCTGTATACCCTACCTGGCACCCTGTATACCCTACCTGGCACCCTGTACACTGCTACCTGGCACCCTGTATACCCTACCTGGCACTCTGTACTCTGCTACCTGGCACCCTGTATACCCTACCTGGCACCCTGTATACCCTACCTGGCATCCTGTACTCTGCTACCTGGCACCCTGTATACCATACATGGCACCCTGTATACTGCTACCTGGCACCCTGTATACTGCTATATGGGACCCCTGTATACTGCTACCTTGCACCCTGTATACTGCTACCTGGGGCTCTGTATACCCTATCTGGTGATGCTGGGCTGTATACTCCTGCCACAAGGGGTGGAAACTATAAGGGGTGGGGCTTACGAGAAGAGGGAGGGGTCAAAAGGAAGGGCAGGGTCTGGCGCCCCCCCATCCTAAAATTTCACCAGCCGCCACTGTTCACATGTGTTCCAGGTGCAGTGCAATGCCAGACCACACAGAGTTATAAAACACTCAGGAACCACATCACATGGTACTACTGTACCACACAGTACAGTGTAGGCAAACGCATTACATTTGCAACCTGCATTTGAGGTGTCATTAAGTTAACAGATGACACCCTAGGCAGATCGCAACTGCAATGCGTTTTAAATACCTGCTCTGCGTGCTGGTGTGAACTGGCCCTTAGTCTGGATTTGTGAGCTTTTGTTTAACCGCACCCTTCAGCTACATGCGCAGCAAGTCCCTCATTCTTATGTTCAAGATTTGGAAGGAATGCAAGTGTGGGGGGGGGGCACCAAAGCGCATCTTCCCCTGTGTAGACAAAAATCCTTGCACCGGCCCTGCACAGCACACAGTATACAGCTCAGCATCACAGATGGGGTATATAGCAGCCAGTATGACAAGACACAATATAGAGCCCCAGCATTACAGGTGGGGTATATAGCAGCCAGTATCACAGGTGGGGGTAAATTGCAGCCAATAACACAGGTGGGGTAAATTGCAGCCAGTATCATAGGACACAGTATAGAGCCCCAGCATTACAGGTAGGGGTATATAGCAACCAGTATCACAGGTTGGTGTAAATTGAAGCCAGTATCACAGGTGGGGTAAATAGCAGCCAATACCACAGGTGGGGGTAAATTGCAGCCAATATCACAGGTGGGGTAAATTGCAGGCAATAACACAGGTGGGGTAAATTGCAGCCAGTATCACAGGACACAGTATAGAGTCCCAGCATCACATGTAGGGGTAAATTGCAGCCAGTATCACAGGTGGGGTAAATTGCAGCCAGTATCACAGGTGGGGGTACATTGCAGCCAGTATCACAGGTAGGGGTACATTGCAGACAGTATCACAGGAGGGGGTACTTTGCAGCCCGTATCACAGGTGGGGGTATTTTGCAGCCAGTATCACAGGTGGGGTACTTTGCAGCCAGTATCACAGGAGGGGGTACTTTGCAGCCAGTATCACAGGTGGGGGTACATTGCAGCCAGTATCACAGGTGGGGGTACATTGCAGCCACCAGTATCACAGGTGGGGGTACATTGCAGCCGCCAGTATCACAGGTGGGGGTACTTTGCAGCCGCCAGTATCACAGATGGGGGTACTTTGCAGCCGCCAGTATCACAGGTAAGGGTACATTGCAGCCGCCAGTATCACAGGTGGGGGTACATTGCAGCTGCCAGTATCACAGGTGGGGGTATATTGCAGCCGCCAGTATCACAGGTGGGGGTACATTGCAGCTGCCAGTATCACTGGTGGGGGTACATTGCAGCAGCCAGTATCACAGGTGGGGGTACTTTGCAGCCGCCAGTATCACAGGTGGGAGTACATTGCAGCAGCCAGTATCACAGATGGGGGTACATTGCAGCCGTCAGTATCACAGGTGGGGGTACATTGCAGCTGCCAGTACCGCAGGTGGGGTACTTTGCAGAGACCCCCCCACCCCAAAGTCGGGACAAGTCCTGCACTTACCCCATCTAATAGGCAGGCAGGCAGGCAGGCAGGAGTGTGCAGGGACTGGCATGCGGACAGCGGGCTGTTTGTATGCAGAGGCAGCGCTTGCAGTGAGCGTACTGGAGGCTGGAGCCTGGAGGTCTGGCTTCTCTCTCCATGGCTGAAAGTGACGCAGAGGCTCCTCCGAGATTGACAGTACCAGGAGCCAATAGACAGCTTGAGGCGCAGAGCAAAGCGCCTCAAGAAAGGATTGAACCCTGCCATTGAAGCGTGACGCCTGCAATCATGTGAATGCAACGACGTCACACTTCCCATAGTGCACTGTGTCCAGTGCCCGAACACAGTGCACTATGTTAATTTAAACAAACTTTTTTTTTTTTTTTTAAAGGGGGTCTTTTTTTTTTTTTTAATTATTAATTTACCCTAGTTATTAATACCTTGTATTGCCACCTTTAACATCAATGACAGCTTGACGTCTTTTGTGGTATTTATGGATGAGGCTCTTTATCTTCTCAGATGGTAAAGCTGCCCATTCCTCTTGGCAAAAAGCCTCCAGTTCCCGGAAATTCTTGGGCTGTCTTGCATGAACTGCATGTTTGAGATCTCCCCAGAGTGGCTCAATGATACTGAGGTCAGGAGACTGAGATGGCCACTGCAGAACCTTTGTTTTATTCTGCTTTACCAATGACAGATCAACTTGGCCTTGTGTTTTGGATCATTGTTATGTTGGAATGTCCAAGTACGTCCCATGCACAGCTTTCTGGCTGATGAATGCAAATGTTCCTCCAGTATTTTTTGATAACATACTGCATTCATCTTGCCATCAGTTTTGACCAAATTTCTTTTGCCTTTGTAGCTCACACATCTCCAAAACAACAGCAAATAGGCAGGCCTTGTTGACTCCTCTCCAAATGTAGCCTTTATGGTTGTGGCCAAAAAGATCAATTTTGGTCTCATCACTTCAAATGACTTTGTGTCAAAAGGTTTGAGGCTTGTCTCTGTGCTGTTTGGCATATTGTAAGTGGGATACTTTGTGGCATTTGCATAGTAATGGATTTTTTCCGGCGACTCGACCATACATTCCATCTTTCTTCAAGTGCCTTCTTATTTTGCATCTTGAAACAGCCACACCACATGTTTTCAGAGTCCTGTTTTCACCTGAAGTTATTTGTGGGTTTTTCTTTGCATCCCAAACAATTTTCCTGGCAGTTGTGGCTGAAATTTTAGTTGGTCTACCTGACCGTGGTTTGGTTTCAACAAAACCCCTCATTTTCCACTTCTTGATTAGAGTTTGATCACTGCTGATTGGCATTCTCAATTCCTTGGATATCTTTTTATATCCCTTTCCTGTTTTATACAGTTCAACTACCTTTTCCCACAGATCCTTTGACAATTCTTTTGTTTTCCCCATGACTCAGAATCCAGAAACATCAGTGCAGCACTGGATGAAAGATGCAAGGGTCTGTCAGGAGTCCAGAAACTCATTGACCTTTTATACACACACGCTAATTACAAGCAAACAGATCACAGGTAAGGATGATTACCTTTAATAGCCATTCAGACCCCTTTGTGTCAACTTGTGTGCATGTTATCAGGCCAAAATCACCAGGGTATGTAAACTCTTGATCAGGGTCATTTGGGTAGTTTCTGTTGTCATTATGATTTAAAAAGAGTAAACACAGTTGATGGATAATAAATGGCTTCAGCCAAACACTAACCCATGAGTGAAAGAAATGTTTTTGTGTTATCATTCATATTCTCTGAAAAATGGGCAAGAAATCATAAATTCTGCCAGGGTATGTAAACTTATGAACACAACTGTATTATTTCAGAATCAAACCTGCGTAATTTCTGCCTCTTATATTGCGGGCTAACCAAGCTATTCTTATAAATTCCAGCTATAAAAAATATTTGTGGCTATTGTGTTTCAGATAATACATGAAACATTTCTGTAAAATTTGTGTTGTCCTGTAATACCATATACAGTTTAAAGGCATCTCGCAAGCATGTAATTTAAACAATTGGTGGTTTTTCCATGTTACTCCTGAAAACACCAAAAAGGATCCTCTACCTGCTGTACAGTATTTTTTTTTCTTTTGCTTTATTAAAGTGGAAGAAAAGCCTAAGTTGAACCATTGTTAAAAATGCTCCCTCCCCCTCCTCCTACCTATCCCCCCTAACCTGTATAAGGAAGATGTGTACACTTACCTATATTTATTCCTATCCAAATCTGACATGTGATACTGCAGGTTCAGCTCCAAGGTGACAGTGAGAGGCTGCTGCAGGGGAGAGGAGGGAGCGCTGACAACTGCTGGGCTATGGGTGACATCTCGGCCCCTGGATTTTTCCCCCGGTAGAAGGCTCCTTGAGCCACAGCTGCAAGATTGGCCCAGAGTGGATTAAAAATAAGTAAGAATACAGATCTTTTTTATACAGGTTAGACAGGATAGTTAAGAGGATGGTAAGGGAACATTTTTAAGAATAGTTAGACTTAGGCTTTTCTTCCACTTTAAATATCACCAATGGTGCCGAGCGCCCATGCCACATTTGGACAAAAAGTTTGCCACTTAATCAAAAAAATAGGCAGAGTTTAACAGTAGGATTTCACCCCCCCTCCAATGGACTTCAATGGGATGTGCAACAAAGATCGGTTATGCTGAACTTTGAACAAGTTTCAACAAACCTTAGGCAAATCCTACCCGATATCAGGAAGTTTACGTGCATGGTGGAGCCCAAAGATCTGCAGGTGCGCACAGAGCAGGTCATGAGCCAGGACACAGGGTCAGGGCTGTGTGGGCGTCCGCATGTGTTGGCTAATACGCATGACCATTAGCGTAAATTAATATGTGCGTCCGGCACTGGATTTTGGCTCCCAGTGTCTATTTAAGGCATAACAAGACTAAAGAGATTGAGTGGTCATCAGCTCCAATGACTTGTGACCAGACCTGTATCCTGATCATCCTGTGCTTTGACCCAGCTTGACTTCTGACTGTGTTTGATTCTGATCTGCTGTTGTTGACCTTGCCTTGTGCTCTGACTCCATCCTCTGCATGCTGTTTTGTACTTCTTCTGCCTGCCTGATATCGACCCTGGCCTAGCTTCCAACTTTGCTTCTGCCTTCCGAATTGGTACCTCATCTGCCCAGTTGTTGCTGACTCTGGCTTGCTTTGACTATAGATTTGACTCCTACATCTGCATGTTCCAGTGCTCCAACTGTGTGACAGCATTATACACAAGTTCCAGTGCTGCATCCACAGCATTTTAGAAGTATCCAGACTGTCATCTAGCCACCCACTGTGTCAGGACTTACCACAGGAACCCGTGCCACTCCTTGTCCTGCTACATGCTGTCACCAACTCTTGGGGGTACTGGACAGGAGGTGTAAAGCAAGGCCTCTCATCAGCTCATTCTCTACAAGGTACATGACACCTGGGCAGATTTGCCATTCTTTGTTTGCCTACCCCTAGAGGGCATTGCCTAACGCACAACTTTTACTGCCTCATGGAAGGAACAAGCATGATACAGGAAGTAATGAAGAGAAAATGTGAGATAGATGATGGATGGGTGGATAGACAAATAAACACTTAGATTACATTAATTTGAGCATTGTGAGCAGTGACTTCTTTAAATGTCTTTGCTGTTCTGAACTGAAGCACATAGGTTTTCAACAAAGCTTTCAATGTGAAATGTATTTTTATCTCAGAAGATTTCACTTGCGTCAAAGCCAAACAGGAGCTATGCTGAAATGATTTCCCAACACAAAGACAAATTCACCTTTGCTGACAATTGTTCCGTATACTTTTTATCAGTTGAAGCAATTGCTTACTGCCTGTGACAAGCAAAATGTTTATTTCTGCTGTAAATCTGGCTATGCAGGTAGAATGATAAAATACTTAAAATTATCATACAAAACCATTGCTTCCTGCACAGCATTATTGATCATTCACTCACATATTTATGTTGATAGTGTGAACATATTAAATAGTTTGGTCAACAAATTAAAAGTCTTTCCTGTAGCTCAAACAGATCATGTGTAATACTATAAAACAGTATAAAAAATTGCATCAGAGTCATCATTTGCTCAGTAAATGATTAAATGCACATACTGGCTTCTTTATACAGTGCAGAATAGCTTTGCATTAAACATTTTTCGTAACACTTCCCTCTTGTCCTTTGCCATACCCCTATTGAAGATGCTTAACAACTTCCCGTCCGGCCTAAGGCAGAATGACAGCCGGGTAGGGGTTTCGTTATCCTGACTGACTTTCAGGATAACCAGCGATCGTGGGGGTGTGCAACGTGATGATCAGTGTTGTGGTTTTTCACTCTGATACACCGCAACTCTGATTGTGATAAAGAGCCTCTGACTGAGGCTTTTTACCACATGATCAGCTGTGACCAATCACAGCTGATCACAGCGTGAACCAGGAAGTGCCAGTAAACGGCTTTCCTGTGTTCACATTGACAGAGAGAGCCGAACGGCAGCTCTCCAGTCGGGGGGGGGGGAGGTCTGCGTTGATAATCAGCGCATTGATTATCAGCCCAGACCCCATCAGAGGTGCCCACAATGTTTGCCAATCACTGCCATCAGCTGGCAGTCAGTGCCCACCAAAGTGCCAGTCAGTGCTCATAAAAGTGCCAATCAGTGCCCATAAAAGTACCTATCAGTTCCCATCATTAACGTCTGTCAATGCCCTTCAATGATGCCAATCAGTGCCCATCAGTACCTCCTCATCAGTGATGCCTATCCGTGCCCTCTATTAGTGCCCATCAGTGCCATCTATTAGTGCCTGTCAGTGCCCATCAGTGTCGCCTATTAGTGCCCATCAGTGCTGCCTATCAGTGTCCATTAGTGCTGCATATCAGTGCCGCCTATCGGTGCCCATCAGTGCTGCATATCAATGCCACCTATCAGTGCCCATAAATACTACATATCCGTGCCCAACTCATCAGTGCCACCTTATCAGTGCCATCTCATCAGTGCCCATCAGTGCCACCTCATCAGTGCTTGTCACTCAGTGTTGCCTCATCAGTGCCGTTAGTGAGGGGGAAAAAAAAAATTTATAACAGAAACATAGAAAAACTTTTTTTTTTTTTCAAAAATGTTGGTCTTTTTTAGTTTGTTTAGCAAAAAATATAAACCCCAGTGGTTATCAAATACCACTAAAAGAACTAAAAACTCTATTTGTGGGAAGAAAATTATAAAAATTTAGTTTGAGTACAGTGTTGCATGACCGCTCAATTGTCGTTCAAAGTGTGACAGCGCTGAAAGCTGAAAATTGTCCTGGGCAGGAAGGGGGGGAAGTGCCTGGAATTGAAATGGTTAATGACCACAGTTGTAGGCAGGACTTTCAAGCATGCCCCTTTACCTCTCCAGTGAGTAGCATTCAGTATAGGTGATGGTGGATATGACCTCAAGGGGTCATGATATACATATGAATGCCTCCTTTATTTACATATCAATGCTGTTGGTCCTCTGCTATTTACATATTAACCACCTCCCACCAGACCACTGTATACATACGGCCGGGTGGGAGCTTCCCCGTTCTGACAGGACGTGCATATACGTCCTGCAGAACGGGTACTTGCAGTGTGGCCACGTGACGCGCTGCGGCTGGATCCTGTGATCATTATCACAGGATCCAGCTGAGCAGAGATTGGGATATGGGTGCTCTGATTGGCCCTCCCGTTCATGTGTCCAATCACAGCCGTCACATTGTAAACAGAGACGATCGTCTCTGTGACAGTTCTCCCCCCGCCGAGCTCAGTGAGAGCTCAGTGCGGGGGGGGGGGGGGCCGGAGGGGGGGAGTTGACACCAGTAATTGGTAAAGTTAAGGTCCGTGAAGGGGGGG
>BLSH010318083.1:68749-81115 GCA_018402905.1 Glandirana rugosa | reverse complement strand
GGTCCTGAAGAGGTCCATAAGGGGTCGACCCCTTATGGTTAGTGACCTTCAAGATGGAAAGACGTCTTCCTCGGGGAGGTTCAGGGTACCCCTCGGTTTAGACCTCAGGGTGAGGACAGGGGACCTGAGAGATGGACTTGAGGAGGATGAAAGATTACATTGGGTGATAAATAGACACACCTCCCACGGTAGATCACCGGTTTGAACCTTAACATGATTGTGGGAGAATATATGGACTACGATCCCCTGCGATATGTAAAAGAACTATGTAAAAATTACAACGTATCAACTTAAAGGAATGAACCTGCTACTGACGACTACCGCCTGGGGCCAGAGCCTGATCCAAGGACAGGCACACCTGCAGCAGGTAAGGAAATTCAACTATGCAACATTAAAAATGTATCAAGAAAATGTATAGCGTCCCCTAGCATCAGGTATATAAGAGGGTGTTAGTACAATTCCAAGTTTGGCCACTAGATGGCACCCTCCACACAGATAAATAGTGGGTTACATTAGAAAGTAGGAGGAGTTCAGGTAGAGAGTCCAGGGGACAGGAGTGGGACTCCAGATTTGGCTCCCCATGGGACTTGGAGGGGCTCCTTCTGCAGAAAGGTAGAACTTCCAGTGATTGGTATTCCCCAGCTGGGGAATACCTGGAGAAGTCCTGGTGCCCTGGATAGGAGGGAGCTGAGGAGAGGACAAGGATTGCCTGACCTGGAAAAGTACAGAGGACTGCTACTAATATTGGTAAGCAGCTGTAGGCCGTGAAGTTGTCTACCTTGAAGTTGTAAAGTAAAGCTCTGAAAATTGATTGGACTTCTACTCTCCTTGATACCAATGGGATATCCTTTGAACTGGTACCTGACTCAGCCAGGAAGAAGGTATGTAAGGGGGCTGATAGTACAATTCCAAATTTGCCCTCCAAGTGGCACCCTCCCCATAGATAAATAGTGGATTTCATTAGCGAGTAGGAGGAGTTCGGGCAGAGTCGAGAGGACATGGATGAGACTCCATAGCTGGCTCCCATGGGTCTTGGTGGGGCCCTTTTTGCAGAAATGTAGAGCTTCCAACGAATGTGATTCCCCAGCTGGGAAATACATGGAGAGGTCCTGGTTCCCTGGATAGGAGGGAGTTGGGGACAGGACACAGATGGCCTGACTTGGGAAAGTGCCAACGACTACTACTATTATTGGTGAGCAGCTGTAGGCCCTGAAGTTGTCTACCTTGAAGTTGTAAAGTAAAGATCTGAAAATTGATTGGACTTCTCCTCTACTTTTTACCAATGGCCTTTCCTTTGAACTGGTACCTGGCCAGCCAGGAAGAAGGTATGTAAGGGGGATGATAAGTACAATTCCTAATTTGGCCTCTAGGTGACACCATCCCTATAGATAAATAGTGGGTTATATTAAAGAGTAGGACGAGTTCGGGCAGAGAGTCAAGAGGACAGGAGTGAGACTCCAGAGCTGGCCCCCATGGGACTTGGTGGGCCCTTTCTGCAAAAATGTAGAGCTTCCAGTGATTGGTATTCCCCGGCTGGGGAATACCTGGAGAGGTCCTGGTGCCCTGGATAGGAGGGAGTTGGGGACAGGACATAGATGGGAGAGTGTTGACGACCACTACTATTATTGGTGAGCAGCTGTAGGCCCTGAAGTTGTCATGAAGTTGTAAAGTAAAGCTCTGAAAATTGATTGGGCTCACCTCACCTTGTTAACAATGGCATATCCTTTGAACTGGTACCTGGCTCACCCAGGAAGAAAGTATGTAAGGAGAGGTGTTAGTAAAATTCAGAATTTGACCTTTAGGTGAAACCCTCTCCATAGATAAATAGTGGGTTGCGTTAGAGAGGAGGAGTTCTGGCAGAGAGTCGAGAGGACAGGAGTGAGACTCCACAATTGGCCCCCTGGGTCTTTGTAAGGCCCTCTTGTCTGAAATGTAGAGCTTCTAGCGATTGGTATTCCCCAGCTGGGGGATATCTGGAGAGGACCTAGTACCCTGGATAGGAGGGAGTTGGGGATAGGACATAGGTGGCCTGACCTGGGAAAGTGCCGATGACTGCTACCATTATTGGTGAGAAGCTGTAGGCCCTGAAGTTGTCTTGAAGTTATAAAGTAAAGCTAAGTAATTGGACTCACCTCACCTTGTTACCAATGGCCTATCCTTTGAACTGGTACCTGGTGTCGGGCATGGTAAGATACATGTGCTGGTGAAATTTGGGGTTCACACTACTGTAAATTAGGGCAAAAGGCCTGTTGGTGGTACCTAGGGATGAACTTTTCTGCCCACATTCTAATGACTCTGCCTACAGGTATACTTTACATGTTAAGTACATGCAACACTTCCAGGTATTTATTATCTCTCACAGAGATGGCTATACTCCCCTTGACAATGCCTTCATCTTTTTCTCTTCCCAAAAGGACAGCACCATCTTTGTTCAGGCATCTTGGGGGTCATGTTCTACTTCCTGAACTGAGATGCTGTCTAAGACCCTGACACAGTCATGTAAATCCTAGGGTCTATACAGTTCCCGATAGTGTTCACAAACGTCTGACACAGATCAGACCCTGCTTCAGCCTCTCACACAGACTTCCTGTCAAAATTCTGAGTAATATGTCCAAAGGTGACATATTCTGAGATGCCAGATCTTTGACTTTAAACTCTGTGCAGACTTCTAGGAAAATAAGTTAACCAATTACAGCAGCAGATGGCTAGGAATTCTGGGTCATTTTTAAAAATCCCAACAGGCTTCAAAAATCACAATGAAAGGAGAATTTAAGTGCTAAACTGGCTTGGTTATCAGTTGTATATGCTACATTGTATGCAAATATCCTTTGTTTGAGGCCAGTTCAGAGGTGTGCAGTGTATTTTTGCATTGCGTTGTACATGCTCTATGAGAAATGCATGTTTTAACGAAGGTGCATCGAAGAAGCAACGTGCTTAAAAACGAATACTAAAAACTGCACACACATGAACCAACCGTTAAAGTGAACTTTAACTAAAAAATTAGGATTCACTACCTTACAATGCTTAGAAATATGAACTGTGCCTAATCAGTATGCTGAAAATGTATGTTTTGCACTGAACCCCTCTTTAAATTTCATTGCTATAAAACTGCAGTGTGAGATAAACTAAGGCACTGTTGTCTGTGTCTGCCTCCCTAGTGAGATTTGGTGATGTCATCACTGTGCTGTTCACTGTTCTCCTTCGTGGAGAGGAAGCTGTACCTGAGGACCTGTAGTCCAAGGATCTCCCTGCAAGGATCTCATCACCTTGTCTACATATTGATGGACACAAGCCTCTTCCCAGTGTTCCCCAGTCCCCAAGAGGATGTGGGGGTTTGTAAGGAAAGGGGGGGATTTATAAAAACCTGGAAGCCTACTTGATGAGAAAGTCATCCTCAGATATCCGCCCCTCAAGAGAAATGAGTACAGGAGTACAATATTTCCAAAAAAATGAAAAAATAAATATACACATGGACACCATGGGAAAATCCTTTAACCACATCCTATTTGCCCCAGCATTCCTTTAAATAGCTATGAACACCTGGGGGGCGGGAAGGATGAGCGATCATGTGACCACTGTTCCAGGTCACATGATCAAGAGGTAGTCCCACTGTCTACCAAAGTCCGGACCTCCAACTCTGTCAGAAAGTGGTTACAAATATTACAGAGAAAAACTGTAAACAAAATCCTGCAATGTAAATCCATTGTCAATCAGGTTGTACAGCAATCTTAACCCACTGTCGATCATGTCCACCCGGCACCCACTGATGCTTCCCTGCTGCACTCCCATCGCTAAATGTCAAATCTCCAGCTGCTGAAATGTAAACAAAGTGGCCAAGGATCCTCCTGGGTGATGTCACTGATCATATTTAGTCAATGGCATTTCCCATCTGCGGCTGCTTTTATTTATGTTCTAGCAGCTGGGTAGTTGGGCATGCAAACTGCCCAATAAGGACCGGTTTGTTTGGCGCTTCGCCAAACCCATAGCTCACTCTCAATGAGGGAGATTCTGCCGCATTTCATCTAGGGAGGGAGCAACCCTGTACAAACAGATAATAGGTTTTTCTGCCCTCTCTAGCGATCTTGTTGTTGGCGAGTCATGTCACAAGGGTGGCATTGGTCTAGGAAGTCAAGGCTACGCTCCACCTGCCACCTAATGCTGCTTCCCTGCACTCTCGTTGCTAAATGACAGATCACCAGCTGCTAGAATATAAACAAAGCAGCCAGGGATCCTCCTAGGTGACATTACTGACCATAGTCAATGACACTACCCAGGATCTGCGGCTGCTTTGTTTATATTCTAGCTGCCAGGGGTCTGTCATTTAGCAATGGTAGTGCAGCAGGAGAGCATCATCAGGCGGCAGGTGGTTGGGGTTGGATTGGATTTAGCAGTCTGGAATTTGGGCAGGTATACTGCCCAAATACAGCTAGTTTGTTCAGCTCTTTGCCAGGGCTGAACCCAAAGGAGATTCTGCCCCATTTCATCTAGCAAGGACTCTGCACTCCCTAGTGATCTTGTTATCGGTAAGTCAGGTCACAAGGGTGGCATTGGTCTAAGTCAGAAGTCAAGGCTACACTCCATCTGATGCTGATGATGCTTCCCTGCTGCACTCTCGTTGCTAAATGACAGATCCCCAGGTGCTAGAATATAAACAAAGCAGCCAGGGATCCTCCTGGGTGATGTTACTGATCATATTTAGTCAATGACGCTGCCCGGGATGTGTGGCTGCTTTGTTTACATTCTATCAGCTGGGGATCTGTCATTTAGCAATGGAATTGCAGCAGGAGAGCATCATCGGGTGGCAGGTGGTTGTGATTGACAATGGATTTAGCAGTCGGGGATTTGGGTAGGCAAACGACCCCCTCTTTTGTCATGTAACCAATAAATCTTTCATATGGATTTTGGAGTTGCCGGCTTCTTCACTTGATTTTGAAATTACCCAAATATGGCCAGTTTGTTCAACGCTTTGCCGAGCCTGAACCCAAAAGAGAGTCTGCCCCATTTCATCTAGTGAGGAAGCAACCCTGTACAAACAGATGATAGGTTTCTCTGCACTCCCTAGTGATCTTGTCAGGTCACAAGGCTGGCATTGGTGTAAGAAGTCAAGGCTATACACTCCATCTAATGCTGATGATGCTTCCCTGCTGCACTCCCGTTGCTAAATGACAGATCCCCAGCTGCTAGAATATAAACAAAGCAGTCAGGGGTGATGTTACTGACCATATTTAGTCAATGACGCCTCCCAGAATCTGCGGCAGCTTTGTTTACATTCTATCAGCTGGGATCTGTCATTTAGCAATGGAATTGCAGATGGAGAGCATCATCGGGCGGCAAGTGTTTGTGATTGACAATGGATTTAGCAGTTGGGATTTGGGTAGGCAAACGACCCCCTCTTTTGTCATGTAACTAATAAATCTTTCATATGGATTTTGGAGTTGCCGACTTCTTCACTTGATTTTGAAATTACCCAAATATGTCCAGTTTCTTCAATGCTTTGCTGGGCCTGAACCCAAAAGAGAGTCTGTCCCATTTCATTTAGTGGGGAAGCAACCCCGTACAAACAGATGATAGGTTTCTCCGCACTCCCTAGGGATCTTGTCAGGTCACAAGGCTGGCATTGGTCTAAGAAGTCAATGCTATGCTCCAAACTAAAGATTTTATCATTAGGTCTTCAAATCAACTTCCAAAATCAGGGACAAAAACTTTTTAGGGACTGCCTTTTGGAAATCAGAGACAAGTTGAAAAGTACTCACGATTGAGCATGGGACCATATGGCTGACAAGGGTCAAATGGCTTTTTTTGGGGCCTATCTCCAAGGCAACTGTTGCCAAGGAAGAATGAATATGAACCAAAGACTCTTTAGAGGACAGATAAGCCTGGACACAAAAGCCCATTATGTCAGCCAGACGGAGAAATGTGACCACTTTGGACTTTCTGCAAGTCAATAATGACATCTGACCTTCTAAAGAGGATTGCATTAAGACACAAAACATTGTCAGGCGTAAAAATGCTGCTGGGGTAAAAATCCTTTAAGCTGAGCAGTGGAGCGTTACATAATACAGACCGAGTGATAAAAGCATGCAGTGCGCTTATATCAACATAACAAACACTAAGTCAATAAAATTACATAAATCTGTATGACAGACAGAACTTAAGCCTCTAAACCTAAACTGAGAAAAAAATTGAGTACATTTTTAACATTCAAACAATAATATGTAAAAATACGGAAGGGGGCCAGCTGAAGAAAAAAAGGGGGGTCATTCACATGGGCAATTACCTTAGGTTTTTGTTTCCCGTCACTTCTTGTCCGGACAGAAATCTCCCCAAAGGGGACACAACAAAGCCCTGGCAGATGCTCTACCTCTTGGGATGAAATGACTTTACAGATATAACGTTGTGGGGTTTTTTTTTTCAGGTTCTTCCAATACAAGAACCCCAAGCTGAAGCTCAGGTAGGTTTCCTACATGAATTGTGTGCTATATCTGCTCATTAAGGAGGATGGAATCGGTCTTCCATGACCCCTTCTTCTGAAAATGCAACCATCCTGGTGATTCTGAGGATTCAGCACTTCCTTGTCTTGTTTTGTTGGACAGATCTTCTTCAAGAATGTGTGGGAGAAGCACCAGTTTCTCTTTGAGAAACTGAGAGATGAGCGGAGTCGCCAGCGGCGTTCAGGTAATATTATTATTATTATATATTTATATAGCTCTGACATATACCACAGTGCCGTACAGAGAATACTAAGCCAGTCTCATCAGTCTCTGCACCAGAGGAGCTTACACTCTAATGCCTTTCCACACTCACACACTATTATTATACATTTATATAGATTTTACATATAGCACATCTCTGTATAGAGAGAGCTCTGACAGGTAAGAGACACACTAAATGGGTGGAACATGTTCCATCATTCTACAATTCATATTTTCATTATTTTACAGCAAACAGGAAGAACAGAAACTCTAGAAGTAGAGTCTTGGCTGCACATTACGAAGGTAACAAGCTCTTCATACCTTAGTGTGACTGTCTCCACGTGTCTCCTAATCTGCCCTGTGTTTTGTAAGCTATAAATCACATCTCCCTAGTTGGTCAGCTGAGCCTTGTTGCCGCTAAGCATCTGGGGTAAGCTGAGGGTTAATATTGTGGCCACTGACACCGTGGCTGGGGTTTTTTTATTGTGTCCATTGACACCAATGCTGGGGCTATTGCATCCACTGACAACAACGCTGTGGGTTTTGATGGCGTCCACTGACACTAATGATGAGGCTTATTGTACTCCAACTCTCTCTTCTGTGTGCTTTGCAGTATGCTGCAAAAAATGCAGCAGGACAAAAATTTTGCAACCCATTCATTTTGAATGACCTACCAAGCTTGGCGCAATGCACCTCAATGCACAAAGGCATGGTGCTATTGTACAGCCCTCTAGAACATAACCAGAGGGGTTGGTGCTATGTCCTTCAATGAACAAAGAGAAAAGGATTTTATGATGATTTCAAAAATCTTATTTTCACTTACACTCTTTGAAGGAAGATCTTTAAATCTTGATCGATGGGACATCGATTCGACATGCCAAATATGTGTCTACCGAGAAGTGGGAAAAAACAAAATGAAAAACTGAGCTGCCTCTAGCAGATGGGGGGTTGGCCATTAGCTAGGGCTGTCCCTTTATGTCTAGTGTCCTACTGCTAAAGGTGGCAATATAACCCAAGAATCAAGATCTAAAGATCTATGCTGTGTCCTTCAAAGAATGCAATGAGAAATAGTTTTGTGGTGAGTACAAAAATCATATTTTCTCTTCTGTTCATTGAAGGACACAGCAGAGATCCTTAGATGTGAACCATTGGTACGTCCCGAGGAGTCTGCACACCGAGGAGTGTGAAAAAAGGAAATAAAAGCTGAGCTGCCTTTTTTTAGCCACCAGCAGAAGCCACCTCTAGGTTGTGATTTTGTTTATGTGACTAGTGTTCTCATGAAGGTAGCGCTTTAACCCAGCAGGATTGAAACCATCATCCTTCAAGGGAGACTTGAGGTGAGTACAAAGAAGGTAAAAATTTTCAAGCAGACACTCCAGTTCTTTGCAGGAGTGTCTTGCAAGAATTTGACTGCTCTGCATTGCTTTTACAATACCCTTTGGCAGGTGACTCAGGCTGTACTAAGGCTGTATCAAGAATCACTTGGCACCACTTGGTCTTCCCCTGATGTTAAAGTTTGGCAGGAAATCCTAGTAGTCCCTGAAACTCTTTGCTGCAACTGCCACCAAGGCACAAACTCTGGGATTGCCATACCAGGGGGTGGCAGGTAAAGGAGGACTATGGTGCGGAGACAGGAGGCCAGAGTGTAATCGGGGCTCAGGATCAAGCAGAAATCTTGGCAGGCAACAAGCAGAGAGAAGTCAGATAAACTGGGTTAGCAACTAGTAGGCAGTAAACTAGGCTGTAGACAACAGAGGTAGTGAAAATCAGGCAAGGATCTTGGCAGGTAGCAAGCAAAGGTATAGTCAGACAGTCAGGATCAGCAATAAAGAAAGCAGAAGAAAAGAGAATAGTCAGGGATTCTGTAATTACCATTGGAAGCACTAGCAGGGATCCTGAAAGTGCTATAACAATTCCCCAGCAATTGCCTTACCAAAAGATATGAAATCAGGTAGAATACCAAACAAAAAAAGACAACACATTTTGGGAGCCAAAACTCTCCCCTTCATTGGGGATTTAAGATGGGAAACAATGACTGAATTAAGGATACAATGGTATTTTGACCAATAGCGATGAAGCACAGTCTTCATCTTCTTGAAAGATTTTGGCTGCTCTGTATTGCTCTTACGATACCCCTGGAAGGTGACGCAGGCTCTCCCAGGGCACAGAATCCAAGTACTACTTGGACTTCAGTAGAGCTCCTGATAGTAAAGTTTGGGTGGATACCCTAATAGTTTTCAGAACTCTCTGCTGCAATTGGCACCAGGTCACGGCTCCTGGGATCACCACACCAGGGGGTTGCAGGTACTGCAGGATCATGGTGCAGAGACAGGAGACCCGAGTGTAGTCAGGATCAAGCAGACATCTTGGCAGGCAGCAACCACAGAGAAGTCAGATAGCCCAGGTCGACAACAAGTAGGTGGTAAACTAGGCTGGAGACAACATAGGTAGTGAAGCTCATCAAGGATCTTGGCAGGCGAAAAGCAAAGACCAGAAGACAAGAGAATAGTCAGGGATTCTGTTAGTACCTTTGGAAATACTGGCAGGGATTCTGGAAGAACTGACAGGATACTGAAAGTGTCAAAACAATCCTCAAACATCTGATAAAACCCGGCAGGAGACCAAACAAGAAAGTCAACACATTTAGGGAGCCAGAACTCATCCCCTTCATCATGGCTTTAAAGTCGAATTAAACCCTTCTATCTATTTTAGACTTGGCCTCTGTTTGATCTTAAACTGCCATGATGCTGCACATGTGCTCAGTTATGACACCAGCTATTGGATGGTTCGACAGTTTGGTTCAGAGTACATCCAATGTGACCATTACATTCCCGGCACAAGCTGCAAATGTGTCCGTTTTTTGAAACTGTTAAATCTATGGGTTTACTTCTACTTTAAGATAGGAAACAATGATGGCATTGAGGATACAATGTATGTGGCATTTTGACTAATAAAGTGATGAAGCACAGTGTTCGTCCGCTGCTCGTTTGCCCAGCCCAAACCAGCTACTGGCGAATACTGTTGTTCATTGCTGTGGTCATGAATGGGACATGTATTGACTACTGAAAAATGTTCACTTTTTTATTTAGTCTTCTACCTCCTCTTACATTGGAATCAATTTGTATCTAGACTAATAATTTGTGGTGTGGCACTTCAATCTCAGATCCCTTTAATTGCATTACAAACCGAGTAAATTGTAGGAACACCAATAGGACAACCCCAGAGTTCCAGCGCCAAGTATCTATTCCCCCAGGTTTCATTGCTGTCTGTGTCATCGGTGGGGAGACTAACCCTCTCTATTGGTTTTGGTTTTAGAAATGAATGGAAATTCTAAATTTTACAGAACTAGAAGTAAACGGTGTACCAAAGGGGACCCCTCTTCCAGTGATAACTGTGTGGGAGGGGAAATCACTTCACTTTATAGAGATATCTTCTTACTTTCTGTTACATCTCTGGAACAGGAAGTGAAAGCAAATCTCCCCCAATGGGAAACCAAGCAAAAAAACATGACTGATGGGTTCTAATCCATCCCTACTTTATCCAAAATGAAAACAGAAAATGGTTTTACATACACTTTAAGCTACTTTCATTCACCGTACTGAGCTATAATCGGTGTTAGGCTGTCCATGCCACATATCCCCCTGCTGCACTTTTATTTTATTTAGAGGAAGTTTAGTTGAGCTTCAAGTTGATCCATAGATCTTTAATGTGCCCCTTTCAATTACATCTGTTACTACATCTGTCCACCACTCTACAATAAACCATTCTGTCTTCTTATATGTCTACAGTGAAATCATCACAGGGAGGAACACAGATGAACGCAGGTAAGTAGCCCACAGATAAGCTGTCCAGCTATCTTTATGTTCAGTGCACACCTCCAACGTTTACTATGTTGCAGATAGCGATGGTAATATCCTGTACTGGTCCGAGGTCCAGCGAAATTCCACCAGCCCGCTGAGATACGACGAAAGAAATGGGGAGTTTACAGTGACTCATAAGGGACTATATTACTTATATTGCCAGGTTAGTCTTTGACAATTAACCCTTAAAGCACAAAACCCCTTAAACCTAACATTAAAGCGTAGCTAAAGCCAAAACTTATTTTTGGGTTAACAAAAAGTAGGCAACGCTCACTGGGATTCCCACAAAGGAGGTGAGATTTCAGTGCACAAGCAGGGAGTGTCTTTCATTCACGCAATCTGTACTAATAGCAAGTATAGGCAGGCGGCAAATTAAATAATCCATATGCCATAATCGTTATTTGCCAAAGGGTGAATACAGATTGGAAAAACGTATGCGTTTCGGCCCTCGCCCTTGGTCATTCTTGGTTTGCATAGAGTATTCAGGGTTCAGAACCCTGTTCTCTTTTCAATTCTGCCTGTGTCCCTGCAAAATTAAAAAAAAAAACAAAAAACAATTTTTGGCTTTAGAAATACATTACCGTATCCTCTTGCATTAAGGGCACATGATGTATGATTTTATAGGCAGCAAAATCCATACATAAAATCTTGTCTGTACATGGGTCGCATGTAATGTTTGTGCTAGCGTTACATGCATACATCGGACAGCACATAGCATAAATCTACCCTATTTACTAGGACACAGGTGGTACCTGCCACCTGGGGGAACAAGCAATTTCTGCCACCTAGCATCCTAGCTTGCTAGAACACTTTTGGTTCCTGCCACCTAATGTCCTTGGTTGCCAGGACACAGATGGCTTCTGTCACCTAGTGTCCTAGGTTGCTAGGATGCAAGCAGCTATTCAGGGTACATAGCATACTTTTACACTAAACACTGTACACATTTGGTAATTTGGTATATATGTAGGACCATGGGCACTGCTATGTGTATGGGCCCATAGCATATCATACAGCTGCATTCACATACTTAAAAAAAATGTACGCATTACAGATCTGAAGGTAGAGTATTTTGCGCCCATGTGCATAAATCCTAATTAACATACATAGGAATTTGCTGGCTTTCGCTCATAGATGCTGGCTTTTCACTTTCGTTACCAGCTCTCTGGATATGCTTGCTGGGGAGTGAGGCCAAACTGCCCTTCCTCCTGTCTCCCCTTATTATATGACATATCTATGACCAGAGACTGGAGGAAGGAGAAGCCACCTTCATTCCCAAGCAGTAGAGTTGAGTGAACACCTGGACGTTCGGGTTCTGCTGGTCCGTCCGAACTTCAGGACAAAGTCCGGGTCCGGGTCCGGACGGAACCCGAACGATCATGGACAACGAACCCCATTGAAATCAATGGGGACCCGAACTTTTAGGCACAAAAATGGCTGTAGCAAAGTCCTGGAAAGCCCCAGAGGACTGCAAAAGGAAGTAAAATGGGGGTAAGGGTAGGGCAAGTGCCCTACAAAAAAAATGGGGACAGGGAAATAACTTTAAATATTTAAAAAAAAATAAAAACAAAAAAAAAGCAAAAATGGAGGTGAATGTGGATCATCTTCAAACTGTGTCTGAAAAGTATTAATTAACGGTAGAAACCATATAACTGTTCTAAAATCATCTTCAAACTAGGGCAAGTGCCCTACAAATAAATGGGGATAGGGAAAATAAATTAAAATCAAGTAAAAAAATGGGAAGGGGGGTGGATGTGGAGTAGGAGCCTAGAGGTTGACTAGGCCGTGACTGTGGCAGTGTAGGTGGAAGTGGCGGT
>BLSH010318083.1:49305-63318 GCA_018402905.1 Glandirana rugosa | reverse complement strand
AGTCCCTACGGTCAGGTTCTTCCTGACGGTACTGTAGATACAGTCACCCAACTTCCTCCCCTTCCTTTGACGGCCCGAACCACCCCCCGTGAGACCCTTAACTCCTCCCTACTTTTCAGGTAACCCAACTATGACACAGAAACCCCGAAACTCCGTACTTTTCCTCGAGATCCCGATTCAACGTAAGGGGTGGTCGACACATAAGTTTAAATCTCGGAAGCAGAGACACACAACAGACGAACCATCACAACTCGCTTGGGCCTGACATTGCAAGCCCAGGCATGGCTTGAAAGCCCACAGGTACCGTGCCTGGAACCCCGGACCGAACCCGAACGATTTTTGAAATGTCCGGGTCCGTGCCATGGACACCCGAAAGTTCGGTACGGACCCGAACGTTACAGTCCGGGTTCGCTCAACACTACCAAGCAGACAACACACAGAGACGAAGGCTCTAAATTTGAATACACAGCTGGTGGGGAATGCAACTTAGCCCTAGAGCTCCTTTTCATGCCTCAAAGCCCCAAAGACACAGTATCAACCCAA
This sequence comes from Glandirana rugosa, assembly GCA_018402905.1. Taxonomy (NCBI): domain Eukaryota; kingdom Metazoa; phylum Chordata; class Amphibia; order Anura; family Ranidae; genus Glandirana; species Glandirana rugosa. The sequence goes on along the minus strand of BLSH010318083.1, from coordinate 62,775 downwards.
TGGACTTTTCATCCCTCCTCAATTCCCAGAGTGCCCCCCACCAAGCCCGGCAGTTTCCTTCCCCTCCTTCAACCCACTGACATAGATGTCATGGCAGTCCTTCTTGGACTGGCATCCCTGACACAGCAGCAATTTTTCCTCCTGCTGACATGGAAGCAGCATCATTTTTTCCTCCCATTAATGCTGGGGCATTTTCTTCCTTCACCACTATTAGCCCCACATTTTACGACATGACAGAACCACCATTAATCTCTTTAAATCGCTGTGACATGTCCCAACCATTGGTACCATTTCAGTGCATGCCACAACCGATACATACAGTTTGGAGTGGCACAGTATGCGTGTCACTATTTGTAGGCAGGTGTAGTCTGGCCTCCCTGCATAGGTGGTGCTGTCTGGCAGTCACTATGCAGAAGCGGAAGGCAAGGGGAAGCCATGTTCTTATAAGGCCTCCGTAGGTGTCATCAGTGGAGCAGCTGTCTGATTGGACACTGCCATCCTGGTTGACCTCTGTGGCCATCTTAACTGTGGCAGTGCTAATAAATAGCACTGTTGCCCTTCAGTTGGCACGCATTTGCGAAATGGCTAGGTCAGAGACAGGAACCCACTGTATAGGGACAGAAGAGTTGGTTTACTAAAACTGGAGAGTGCAAAATCTGGTGCAGCTCTGCATAGAAACCAATCAGCTTCCAGTTTTTTGTCAAAGCTTAATTGAACAAGCTAAAGTTAGAAGCTGATTGGCTACCATACACAGCTGCACCAGATTTTGCACTTTCCAGTTTTAGTAAATCAACCCCAGAATGCCTAGAACAGGGAGAGGTTCTGATGGAGGAGGGGCAGTGTAGGGTCTGCTTGCCTGTGCCACCAGATAGAACCTCTTCCACCATTTTGCCATACTGCGGGCAGCCACCAGAGAGATGCTGTCGGGCATTATAAGCATTACCGGGAATCCTCTGCAACTCTGTGCAAGTGCTGCTGTATCAGTCTGGCCATGTTACAGTGACTCCGTTACCATCTTGTCGGAACTTTTCTGTTAAATACACGTTACCGCAATTCCTGGTACCTGTGTGCCTTCTCTCCTCTCTGGATACCCAACCTGGCCCCGCTCACATATTGACCCCATCCCCTACTCTGCCCCTGATCCCACCCCATTTTCAAGCCCACTGATTTACAAAAGTTCCCAGTTATGCTAATATACTCCTATTCTGGTGTATACTCACCACATCCTGCACCGATAGAATGCATGATTCATGCAGCAACAAGTTAAACTACATTTGAGATATTGCTATCTGGTCCACGCAGGGTTCAGTTACCCTCACTTTCTTTGCCCAAGGCACCAATCATCAGAACAAAAAGTAGGAAAAACAGGGCGGCAGTAAAAACCTATTAAAGAAACAAAATGTGCTGCTCCCTGTCTATCCAATATTATAATGCCCTAAGAAGACAGGGTGCAGGTCCAGCTTGTCCGGAGAACTATGAAGAAAATAGAGGCGGATGCCCGCACACCTGATGATAAAAGTCGGATTTCTTTATTTCAACTAGTTAAAACCTTGACAGCAGCACAACACACAGGGTACACAGTTGATGCGTTTCACATCACAGATGCTTAATAGTTTTGATTAAGAGCCTGTGATGTGAAACGCGTCCACCGTGCTTCCTGCGTGTTATGCTATATGCTGCTCTATAGATTTAACGTGTTGAAATAAGGAAATCCAACTTTCAGCATTGGGTGCGCAGTCATCCATCTCTATTTTCGGCAGTAAAAACCTACAGGAGGTTTTAACCCTTCTCTGCCGTAGCCAAAACTAAAGACACTTTTGGCTGGAGCAGCTGCATTTCCCTAACATAATATGCTATTAATTTATACTGAACGGTCGCCAGTAACAAACAATAATAATAATGTCTTTCTTTGCAGGTCCATTTCAACGAGGATCGCAGCAGCTACATTAAGCTGGACCTGATCCTAGACAGTAACCTGATATTCCGCTGCCTTCAAGAATTCTCTGCTACAGTGGCCAGCATTGGTGACCCCAAACGGAAGACTTGCAGCGTCTCTGGGCTCGTCATCGTCACCCCTGGCTCCCTCCTCCGCATCCGCACCCTCCCAAGAGCCGTGGTCAAAGTTGAGTCCTACCTCACCTACTTTGGACTCTTTCAAGTGCACTGAGACTTAAAGCCTTTACAGGGAAAGGAAAGGAGAAAAACAAAAATCTATTTTAGTTTTTGAAGTCAACTAACCCAAATCTGCACTTCAAGTAACAAAGGTAATTTCCAACACTGAATCTCAATTCTTCAGGATCCAGAATGCACTGCCAATAGAAGACGATAAAAAAAAAATAAAACTTGATGCACGGTGGTGATAATGGATAGCTTATCATGGCCTGGTGAGCCCCATGGATGTGTTAACGGGGAAACTGCACAGCAGACAAATCATTGGTGATCCAAGAGAAACATTTCACATTGCACAGCACTGGGGAAGCTGATGGAGAATAGAATGTGTTACGAAGCCAAAATCAACATTATACTGCTGGTAAAAGAAACAACAAACATAATTGGAAAATACAGAGTCAGCAAATCATCAGCCACACCAAAAAAACTCAACAGAAACACATCTGATTTCTAAAGTCCGTGATGGAAAATAATCTGCGCACAATGTGAAATAATGAATTTTAGGTCGTAGCGCAAACAATGAGCTCCAGACAATCATCAAGTCCTCCATTTCATCTATATATCTATATACTAATATTTTCTTAAACTTCTGTACAAAACTATGCTACGGGAGATCCTCCTTTATATTCCATTATCATCATCCCTTGTACATTTGTTGAAGGAGAGCCTGAAACAAGAGAGGAGGAAGAGAGCTGGATTGAGTGAGGCAAAAAACTAATCTGAAGGTGTTACTGGTGACAGGCTGAACATATAGCTTTATCTGACAGCAAATGTTGGAATATAATGCCAGGGATCTTGGCAAACATAGGGCATGGTTTTACCTTCTGGTGCTTTAAACATTAAGGCTAGGTTTCCACTAGTGCGACTTCTCCTGTGACTTGGGACTGTAAAGTCGCATGACAAGTAGTACTCCATGATTTCCAATGAGTACCATTCATATCTGTGCAACTTCAGGTGGCAGCGACTTCAAAGTAGTCCCTGCTCTACTTTGGTCTGACTTTGATGCAGCTTGAAGTCCAAGGACCTCAAGAATACACAGGCATTGCTCCAAGACACATCAAAACCGCGGCAAAAATTGCGGTAAAAAATTGTGGCAAAATCGTGCGACTTTCAGGCCGCAATAGTGGAAACCTAGCCTTAGTGTATTTATGTTCAATGAGAGATGAACCCAGAACGAACAGGGTGCAGGTGATTACCTCACTGCTGACCTCTGCGTGGCTCACCTGGCTCTAATATCTTGCTGCAGCTTCATACTCTTCCATTGTTGCTACATTACATTGTGTTATTGCCTGCGGCATAGGGTTGCCACATCATCCCTTTAATCCAGAATACATATGAATTACTCAGGTTCTGAGGCTAATTTAATGCAAATGAGGCACCAAGTGAGCTTAATTACCACCTTAATCAGCCACAGAACCTGTGCAGTTGATATGTGTCCTGGATTAAAGGGATGATGTGGCAACCCTACTGCGGCAAGACCAGCAATGTATGAGGCCAGTACCTTATAGGTGAGGAGGTTTGTATAAAAAAACAAAACAAAAAACAGTGCTAATAGATAAAAAAACAAACTTTTGGCCTTAAATCAACCCTGAGATTTGTGCATTCAATCAAAAGCAACAGGTTTGGTTTAATCCCCCATGCCAGCATATACTTCCATTTTCTTTGGCTCACCTGGCTCTATTATCTTGTTGCAGCTTCCTATTCCTCCATTGTTGCTACATTGCATTGTGTTATTGCCTGCAGCAAGACCAGCAATGTTTGAGGCCAGTACCTTATAGATGAGGAGGCTTGTATTAAAAAAAAAACAAAAAAAAACAGCACTAATAGATAGAAAACAAACTTTTGGCCTTAAAACAACCCTGAGATTTGTCCATTCAAGCCAAAGCAACAGGTTTGGTTTAATCCCCCATGCCAGCATATACTTCCTTTTTCTTTACACCCACGCTGCTCTTCTAAGAAGCTGAAGGATGTGATTTATTCAAGTGTGACCAGCATTGTCATATGTGGAGTCCATACCTCCCACAGTGTTATGTATATCTCCAATGACTCCCACCCCAGCATACACCTACCCATTTCTTTGCTCATCTACTGCTCCATTAAGGAGCTGAAGGATATGACTTACTCAAGTGTGATAGTCCCGGGCCAACCAGCATTGTTACGTGCAGAGTCCATAGCCCACAACCTTAGCTACAACTTCAAAATACTCCCACCCCAGTATATACTTACCTTTTTGATTGCTCCTCCACTGCTCTGTTGAAGAGCTGAGGATATAACTAATTCAAGTGTGACAGTGTTGGGCTAACCAGCATTGTCACATGCACAGTCCATAGTCCACATTGTTATCTACAACTTCAATGACTCCCATCCCACCTCATATACTTACCTTTTTTTGTTTGCTCCTCCGCTACTCCATTAAGAAGCTGAAGGGCATGACTATCTCAAGTGTGACAGTGCCAGACTAACCAGCATTGTCACATGCAGAGTCCATAGCCCACAATTGGGTACAACTCCAATGACTCCCACCCCAACATATACTTACCTTTTTGTTTGCTCTGTTAAGAATCTGAAGGACATTACTTACTCAAATGTGACAGTGTTGGGGTGACCAGCATTGTCACATGCAGAGTCCATAGCAGTCAGTGTTGCCTGCAACTCCAATGACTCCCACCCCACCCCATATACTTGGCCTTTTCTTTGGTCCTCCTTTACTTCCTTAGGCAGATGAAGGACTTGACTTACTCAAGTGCATCAGTGCCAGACTAACCAGCATTGCCACATGCAGAGTCCATAGCTCACAGTGTTACCTACAACTCCAAAAACTCCCACCCCAGTGTATACTTAACTTTTTCTTTGCTCTTCTGATGCTCCAATAAGGAGCTGAAGGATGTGACTTACCCAAGTCTTACAGTACTGGGCCAACCAGCATTGTTACATGTGGAGTCCATAGCTCAGAGCATTATCTACAACTCCAGTGACTCCCTCCCCAGCACACTCTTACCTTTTTCTTTGCTCCTCCACAGTTCTGTCAAGGAGCTGAAGGACATGATTTATTTAAGTGTGACGGTACTGGGCCAACGATCACTGTTACATGTGGAATACATAGACCACAGTTTTATCTACAACTCCAATGACTCCCACCCCAACATATACTTATCTTTTTCTTTGCACCAACATGGCACTGACTGTTAAGGAGCCAAAGGCTGTGACTTACTAAAGTATTACAGTACTGGGCCAACCAGCACACGCATGGTCCATAGCCCACAGTCTTAGCTACAACTTCAATGCCTTATGGCTTACAGATCACTTACGCTGGCAGTACACTGAGCAAATTACGTCTGGTTCCTAACAAACCGCATCAAATTTGAATAATGGGTGGCCCTGTCTCTCCACCCAACATCCTTCAAGTGAAGACTAGAAGGAGTCAGGTGGAAATTGATGGCCAAACGGCACCTGTGTCTAATTAGATGCAGGCACTCGTTGGGTATTCTGACAACTTGCAGTGACTGCTGTCAAAATATCTGCAGTGGGAGATTTGTCCATCTGCATTCCTTGGCGTGGATGGAGGAATTTGTTAGAATGGAAGCTGTGAGTGCATGGACAGCTTTACTGTTGCTCCTGGAGCTGAATAGAGCTGCGGCGTAGTGAATAGGAGGTAAGTGTATAGTTGCTTTGCCTTGCATGGCCAAAGCACGGGTTCACTTTAGTTTAAAAAGGAAACTATAGTCTATATATCTTGAGTGTCGATGTCTTAAAAATCTTGTTTATCATTTTTAGATATATACAAGTGCATAGGTATACATGCACGTTACATACAGTAATTACATAGTTACAGTACATACCTTAAAAAAACACATAAATCAAGTTGAACCACAATTAAGAATTGCACACACAGGCTCTGCTCTCCCTGCTTAGTAGTTCTGCATCATGTCTGTGTTTTACTTCTCCCGGTGTATGGGCCAGATCTGACATGCCAGGAAACAACTGTCTCAGAGCTCATTCAGACATGCAGCCAAGGGGTGGTAACAGCAGGCAGTTGAGTTGCGATTGTACTGCCCTCCCGACCACCCTGCTGAACAAGGACATATAGCTTCTCAGGGCTGTACACATGCCACAGCAAAAATTAAACCCCATGTTATATTCAGCAGGCAGTACTGCTAAGTTAACGGAGCTGTGGCTGAACCGACCAGCATCTGTATGCAATACACCCAGTGGTGGGCCTATTGAGGACAAGTGGTGAGGAGGCACTTCTGGGTTTAACCAATATTTTTTTTTTTGTACAATTCTTCTTTAAGGGGAGCGTGTCCTATGCATACATACTTTTACTTATAGGTGTCCCTCATTCCCATCTGAGAAAGTTGGGAGGTATGCAAAAGGTCAGCATATAGCATTCTCAGAAGGAAGCCAGCAATGGCAGCTCTCATATTTCTCCTGAAAAACATTTGCCACCGATGGTGGGGGAGGTGTTTTGACAGCAAGATGGATGGAGGATTCTGCACTGCTACTGTATTCAAGTGGCACAGATGGCTGCTTGAATACCCAAACATTGACTCCATATGAATGGATGCAGTCAATGTTTGGCTTTCAATTTTCTGTCCAACTCCATCAATTTTTCACTTTTCAATACATTTTTATTGAAACTTGTTCAAAGTACAGGTTGTAACATAGAGAATCACACAGATTTAAGGAAGATATTACTGGTTTCCAAGACTATTGCTGTGAATGGCAGAAGCCTATGAGTGAACACGGTAGATGTCCACCGTGAGGTGGTGATGATGCAGAGATGGCCTGACTCTGACCACCAACCGCTTGAATTTTGGCTGAAGCAACAGGAATTGGCCAAAATTCAAGCCATGTATGGCCAGCTTTGGTCTTCAAGATAAAGCAGCCATTAAGCCTGGTGGTCAGAGCCTGAAGCCAGGGTGGACATAATAGAAGGCATTATTAAAAATAAGTTTTACTTTCTTTTTTGAATTCCTTCCTTTTCCCCCTTAAAAATGCATGTGTTGTGCTTGTAATTGATGAAAAAAAAAATTACTTGCAAGAGATTTGAACTATAGAAGCCTAGGGGGAAGGATGCTAATAACAGGGATTCCAAGAAGTCTGGTGAGATCAGAACTGGACGGTAATAGGATAAAACTGAACTGACCACAGCATGTGACATTGACTGGTAATGAAAGGGAAGTACCAGCGCATGCGACAGGAAACATTGCATATTTGTCACAAGGAGACGGTTACAAGGGACCCGAAAGCAGAAATGACTTCATCATTGGAACCGTGCCTTTCTGTCACTGAATCCGCGTCACGCCTTACAATTTTGTTTTAGTAGCGGTTCAAGAAGGGCTCTACTGTCAATTCCTGGACAGCTTCAGGTATAGCACAATGTTCAATATTAAATATGTAAAGTGGAAATGTATTTAGTAGCCTCTATTATTTGTTTCTGGATGTGTAAGGCCTGTTGGTACATTGAGCCTTTAGTGCTGTTCGTGTTGGGTTCCGTGCCCTCTGGAATCAATCTACAGCTGAAAATATGATGGTTTTCTAAGCTGTCCAGTCTCCATTCACACCAATGTGTAAGGCCTGGTGGTACATTGGCCTTTAGAGCTGACCCTGTTGGGTTCAGTACCCTCTGGAATCAATCTACAGATGAAAATATGTCTGCCCTTGGACCCTTGAGGGTGATGTTAAAATGGGTACAATCACAGCACTCTCAAACATCTGCATGGCCCAATGGATACTTAAACATCAATGACTCTATTGTGTGTTTAGGACAAGGGTTTTTAAACTGTCCAGTCTCCATTCTCACCAATGGCCTGATGGTATATTTGGCCTTTAGTGCTGACCCTGCTGGGGTCAATACCCTCTGGAAACAATCTATGGATGAAAATTTGGCTGCCCTTGGACTCTAGAGGGTGATGTTAGATGGGTACAATCACAGTACCCTCAGACATCTGCATAGGCCAATACATACCTAAACAGGAATGTTTTGTTGTGTGTATAGGCCAAGGGTTTCTAAAGGCCCATAGACACGGTACAATTATCGTCCGAAAATTGTCATACGACAGCCTGTAGTTAGTACACACCATTCGACAGCCGATTTTGAATTATCGTCCAACAGAGGTTGTATGAGAAGACTAGAAAACGTTTGTCTGCCGACAAGGCGTCGTCTGATTTTCAGCTCATCTGTACAGAAGTTGGACAAATAAAAGTTGTAAGTACAAACACACATGCTCAGAATCCAGGAAGTGTTCGGTCGTGTAAACCTGAGTCCGTAATTCACATTCACCTGAACTTCCTCTTTATACGCTCCTAACATATCACTACATTCGGCTTTGTCGGACGATAATTTGACTACCGTCAGTACGCTAGACAAAATCACGGACACTCGATTTTGAGAAAAGTTGGACATGCGGTCGTACAACAATTGCATTGTGTGTACGAAGCTTTAGTCTGCATTCCCACCAAAGCATTTCAGTGATGTCTGCAGGGCATGTTGCTCAAACCAGCCAAAAACAGCTGGATTATGAAACTGTCCTCTAGTGTCTATGGACATCTTTACACTTGCCTTACTGCAGATTATTCAATTTAGTGGCTCAAAGGTGAGCAATATCATAATTGCTGAGGCCCTGATGGTAAAAGGTAAAAGCGTTCAAGAAAACATTACCAGATCATTTTTTCTGGTGAAAAGTAAAGTACACACATTATGATCTCTTTTTCTTTTTGCTGTATGTAAAACTTCTCCTCGCTTACTGTTGAGGCTCTAGGAAATTTTTCCAAAGGAAAATTTCCAGGAAATTGAGTTGAGTTGAGTCTCAAGGAAATCTCTCCTTAGTTGTCACTGGAATAAGTGTCCCCATTAAAAGATTTCCCCTCTTTACAGTACCTGTTGAGATGGCAACTATAGCATTTAAGATTTTTCAATTGTTTTTTGTCCGCTGACAATGGCCACCAGGACATATAAACGGGGTGAATCTCCCCCATTGGAACATAGGAATAAAAAGCTGATATGGGAGTGTAACCCTTCTACACTATCTAAAATAAAACGTTTTGGCTAGAGATACACTTCAATAACATTAACAAGTCCTATCTTTGTTAATACTAGTGCTAATTCAGAAGGTCAAAGGCACCTTCATCCCTGAAAAAATGAAGATAAAAAAATATATAGGGAGATGGGATTTTTATGGCACCATAAAAATCCCATCTCCCTATATATTTGTTTATCTTCAAGTCCTATCTTTGCTGGCCAGGCCAGTTTGGCCACCATAACTGCTGCTCAACCACAGTTAATGACATTTGTACTGGACCTAACACATGAATTCTATTCTATTCCTACTTCCTGGATGCTTAGTGGGAGGATACGTCTTCTATAGTCACATGATCCATGTTCCAACTTTGTAATAACAAAAAAGCTGTGTAGCACAGCAGTGAGCAAATCACATGTGTAGTTACAATTCTGGGGGTGTTCCATACACCATCAGAGTTCAGAATGACCTCATAGGGCCATGTTTGATTTTTTTTACTCAATTTATTAAGTCCTAGCTACATGAAGATTAAATTAGAAAGTAGTTTTTACTATGACAAAATTGCAAAAAGTCTTCAAAAAGTATATATATATTTTGGGAGACCAACAATGTTGAGGGGGAGAATGGAGGTCTTTTACAGTTACCTCTAACCATCAATCTTAGGAGGAAGAAAATCTTTTTTTTTTTTAAAGGCAGGTGACCCCCCAACATTAGGAGCAATAGGGTTCATTGGAGGCAGTTAGTCACCAGTAGTGTAGGGGGCTATTAAAAATGCCTAATACAGACTACTGACCACCAGCATGGGAAGCAATGGGGTTCAGTACTGGTAGCTGACATCCAGTGGTGTGAGGGGCCACTATGAGTGGTGTAAAACAGGCCACTGACCACCTGTGTAAGGAACTGTGTGGTTCATTGGAGGTAGCTGATCGGAAGTGGATTAAGAGGACATTATTAGTTGTAATACAGGCCACTGACCACCAACAAGAAGAGCAATGTAATACATTTGAAGCAGATGACCTCAAGTGATGCAGGAGGCTATTATAAGTGTGTAATACAAGCCACTGACCACCACCAAGAGGAGAACTGGGGTTTGATTGAGACAGTTGACCACCAGTGGTGTTGGAGCTATTATAAGTGTGTAATGCAGGCCACTGGCCATCAACATGAGCAGTAATGGGATTTAATGGAGGCAACTGACCATCGGTGATGTAAGGTGTGTATTATACAGTAAGTGTGTAAAACAGGTCACTGACCAACAATCTGAGGAGAAATTGGATTCATTGGAGGCAGCTGACCACCAGTAGTGTAGGGGGCTAAATTAAGTGTGTAATACAGGACACTGACTACCAATGTGAGGAGCAATAGGGTTCATTGGAGTCAGGTAATCACCAGTAGTGTAATACAAGCCACTGACCACAAATATGAGAAGCAATGGGGGTCAGTAGAGGTAGCTCACCACCAGTGGTGTGAGAGGCTATTATTAATGTGTAATACAGGCCACTGACCACCAGTGTAAGGAGCTGTGTGGTTAATTGGAGGCAGCTGACCGCCAGTGAGTTAAGAGGCCATTATTAGAGTGTAATACAGGCCACTGACCACCAACAAGAGGATCAATCGGGTATATTGGAGGCAGCTGACCACCAGTGAGTTAAGAGGCCATTATTAGCATGTAATACAGGCCACTGACTACCAACAAGCTGACCACCATAAGTGTGTAATACAGGCCGCTGACCACCAGTGTAAGGAGCTGTGCGGTTCATTGAAGGCAGCTGACCACCAGTGGGCTAAGAGGTGATTATTAGAGTGTAACACAGGCCAGTGACCACTAACAAGAGGATCAGTTGCATATATTGGAGGCAGCTAACCACCAGTGGGTTAAGAGGCCATTATTAGCATGTAATACTGGCCACTGACCACCAACAAGCTGACCACCAGTGGTGTAGGGGCCTATTGTAAGTGTGTAATACAGGCCACTAACCACCAATCTGAGAAGCAATGGGGTTCATCGGAGGCAGCTGGCCACCAGTGAGGTAGGGGGGTATCATAAATGTGCAAAACAGACCACTGGCCAACCCGACGAGCAATAGAATTCATTGCAGGCAGCTGACCATCATTAGTGTAGGAGATTATTATATGCGTGTAGTACCACCAATATGAAAGTCAATATGGTTTATTGAAGGGAGCTTACCACCAGTGGTGTAGGGGGGCTATTGTAAGCATGCAATAAACATCAGTGGTCACCAATGCATTTTCCCAACTTTCTAGGAATCAAAACATTGATACTTTCAGCACCAGAAAACAGCCCTAGTTTGATTCAAATGTCTTGGATCTCCACACAAATCTACTGACTTGACTGCCCCTAGGGAAATTTTAGGAAACATCCACAATGAATTGCTTGTGTTTTTGACATTTAACATAGTGGCAAAGAACTGTGACAAATAGTGGATGAAGGTACAATGGTACAGTCACCAACAATTAATTGTTCTCGCTAGTTCAATTTATCCCATAATCGCGTATGTGATTAATCACTATTTCCTGCTTCCGTGTCGTTATTTTGGATCTGCAGCCCTGTGACCAAGAATTGTGTAATTGTTGATTGTTATATGTAAAACAATGGCAGCTTATGGCTGGAATTAACTGCACTAGGTAAAAACTGTTTATCAATGGTGACTCTACCGTAGTACCTTCATCCACTATTCCTCACAGCTCTTGGATACCGAATTTAATAACCCCCAGCCAGTCATTGTTTGATTACATATAATGTAGCCCCATATAGATCCAGTGATGTGCACAAGTGCCTTGGCTCTCCAGGGACTCTGCCTCCTCATTGGCTGAGACAGCAGCAAGAGTCATTGGCTCCTGCTGCTGTCAATCACAGTCACTGAGCCAATAAGGAGAGAGAGAGGCGAGGCCGAGCAGCAGCTCTGTGTGTGAATGGACATGCAGAGCCACTACTCGATTGCCCCCATTGCAAGCTGCTTGCTGTGGGGGCACTAAGCAGGAGGGAGGGCCAGGAGCACCGGTGAGGGACTCGAGCAGAGGAGGATCCGGGCTGCTCTGTGCAAAAACACTGCACAGAGCAGGTAAGTATAACATGTTTGCTATTGTGTTTTTTAAAAAAGAGACCACAGATGGATGCACTCAGGTTTCAACTGGCCAATGGCCTAAATGGAAAAAAAACACAAACATTCAACCTTCCAGATTTCTCCATCCTATCAGAAAAATCCTGCCTGTTCAGTGTTTTACAATCCCACCAAGATGTGCCGTTCCTGGATTTGGCTCCTCCAGGTAACAGGCACCTAAGGAGCAAGGGGACCTCTATATGGACAGTTTCTGTGACATCAAAATAGGTGGGACCAGAATGTCTTCAGAACTGAACCATACCACATATCAGTGTGCTTGTTCCATCTGTTGGTGGCCTATGGTGGGGCCTTGCAACATTGCCAACATTCATCAATGTTGCTCCAAAGTTCTGATTGTATACTGCAGGGGTGAGCAACATTTTGAAGAGCAAGGGCCACTTAAGTGATTTGGTAACCGGTCCCTGGGCCACAATGAACTATGGGGTTTACTGCCTCCCAAACCACAAAACTAGCCCTTACTATCCTGAGTAGGGATAGACTGATATAGTTTTTTCAGGGCCAATACCGATACGGATTATTGCCCACCTTTCAGGCCGATAGCCGATAACAGGTGCCGATATTTTGTACCTTTTTGCTTTGTACCTTGCTGATATTTCTGAATGACGTCACTCTGGGCCGGGACTAAAAGGCATTTTTCGGGCGGAGATCAGACAGAGAAGTGAATGTGTTCCTTTTTAGCTCAGGCAACCTTTGGATATCCCTCTAGATTGCCCTCTAAAAAAAGAAATAAAAATAACCATCAATCTCCAAATATAGACACAGCATAGTGTCCTCTGGCCCCCTTCACATCACCCCCACTGTAGTGTCCTTTGCCCCTCTGCCCCCCATAACAGTGTCCTCTGTGCCCCTTTACATCACCCACCATTATAGTGTCCTCTGTCCCCCTTTACAAACCCCCCCATGTAGTATCCTCTGCCCCCCTTTACAAACCACCCACGTAGTGTCTTCTGCCCCTTTTACAACCCCCCCATGTAGTGTCCTCTGCCTTCCTTTACAAACCCCCCCATCATGTAGTATCCTCTGCCCTCCTTTACATCCCCCCCCCGTGTAGTATCCTCTGCCCTCCTTTACAACCCCCCCCCCCCATGTAGTGTCCTTTGCCCTCCTTCATATAACTCCCCCTTCCCCTACTGTAGTGT
>BLSH010318082.1:0-17269 GCA_018402905.1 Glandirana rugosa | reverse complement strand
TTCCCCCCCTCCCTTTCCCTCTCTCTCTCTCTTCTCTCTCTTTTCCTCCTTCTCTTCTTCTCTCTCTTTGTTACTCTTTGTTATTTTGTATACCTACTCATGCAATTCTTTTCCCTTTCCCTTGTTTTATTCTATAAGAAAAATGTCGGTAAGGGGAGAAGTGCTAGATCACTCGTACTTACGGATAGTGGGTTGAAAACACTTGAGACCACTGATTTGAACTCTGTTTAGACCGAATGCTGTCTACCATCTGTACAGGTCCCTTGACTTTAAATGTTGCCTTCTTTAATCTTATTGTGTTGTAATGGCGCTCACCCCTTGCCGGGTGTTAATACTAATAAAAGTTATATTTGCAAAAAAAAACTTGTACAACGTAGATTTATTTTAATATTTTTTGTGTGAAATAGGATATTTCTTACCAAATTCCCATTCTTGCAAATGGATATATAACATTCCTAAAGGATATTTTTTAAATGAGGGAAAAATGCAGTAAATTCCAGGGTTTGGATCATTTCATATTGCCACACATAATTTAATACAGGTCTTTTTAGTGCAGATAATTAGGCTTTTTTTTAAACTTTTCACTAAAGCTTTATACTCATGTTAAGAAAGGTGAATGTAATCACTCAGCCCATCAGGACTTTCTGACACCTTTGTGCACACCTCCATGCCCCTGAAAATGGACAGGATACCTGTGGACATACAAGGGAAACAGAGAAGTCAAAGAGCGGTGTAATTACAAAGTCCATCATAGGAAGACTGAGCATAAGTCGCCAAGAGAGAAACATTCACAGGATGAACTACCAATATACAGCAACCCCTAGATACCCAACCTGCTCCAGACAGCCAGCCGCAGCAATGATGGTATATGTCCTTCTGGCTACATGTGTGCACAGCAGGTTACTGATATACAGTACATGATAGAGTAAACTATGCTTGAGGTTTAAGGTTTGTATTAGCTTCAAGGAAAAGGTTACATTTAAGGTTCATGTTAACCATTACATTTAAATGTTTACAGGTCAATAAACAACTCTAATTTTATTAAGCTTATTAAAATAATTCTTCCGGTGCTACAATTTCTAGTAGCAAAACCCATAGACCATAAACATTCATGCTGGTTTTAAAAATGGAAAAGCAAATTTCGCACAGAAGATCACATACAACATGTGGCTATACTAATAAATCATTTTCTAGAAATGCTTAGTTCAGAAGGAGGTAAAAAGTTAGCTAAAATCTATATAAAACTATATTCATGAAAAAAGACAGTAAGGACCGGTTCACTTAGGCATCTCATGGGAACACATGTGCTCCTATGTGATTCCCATATGTTTGTTTGTGGAGCGTTTTGACAGTCTATCATTTGAATGGGCTGCAAAATGCACCAGCCCATGTAAAAAGTAGTGCTTGCACTACTTTTAAAAATGCACTGCACCAATTCACATGGTACTGCAGTACCATGCAATTTGGTGCTCCGAAACACACTGCATTCATGGTCTGCATTTGGGGTGCTGATAACAATACATTGACACCCACATGCAGATCACAAGGGCAATCCATTTAACCACAGTGTAGGAAATGCACCCGGAACGTGCCTTTCTGGCACTGTTTTCTGGTGTGAACAGGACCTGAAAATGACACACAGGTTAGTTAATAAAGGAAACACAGTAAATATTAGTATGGTACTGTAGACAAGACTTATATAAAGACTTTAAACAGTTTTAATGAATGACTATTCACACCAGTTTGGATCAAAAGGCAGCAGTTCTTTATTATAGGCTTAAATATAGTTAGATTGTAAACTAAATCATTTTAAATAAAATAACCGATACTATCTCAGCATATCAATAAAAAACAACCTAGCTATCAAAGCTCAGGTAATATATAACAGAACACAGTACATTCTTTATCTCCTCTCAAAGAGAGAGACTCACAGCCTCATAAACCAAACTGCAACAGGGAGGGAGGATGAGAAGACCTTCTTCTTCAGTCAGCGCCGTCTGTCAGTTGTTTGCCACCCATTCTTCTCCTTTATACCCTTTGGCACAAGCTTTTCTCAGTTAATATGTAAATTAACCCTTTAAAATACCTCCAATCACCCATCTTATATTGCACCAATCAAAATGTTTAATTAGCCTATCAAATAATCCTTTTTGGCTTGTCACGGTCCCATAGGTGGTCGGGGGTCGGGGGCATTTTTTGCCTCTACCTCCCACCTTTCATGGTACCGTAGACAAGACTTATATAAGGACTTCAAACAGTTTTAATGAATGACTAATCACACCAGTTTGGATCAAAAGGCCGCAGTTCTTTATTATAGGCTTAAATATAGTTAGATTGTAAACTAAATCATCTTAAATAAAATAACCAATACTATCTCAGCATATCAATACAAAATAACCTAGCTATCAAAGCTCAGGTTATATTTAACAGAACACAGTACATTCTTTATCCATACGCCGGGCTCAAACCTTTGAACCCGGCACATCCCCAACCCGAAGTGCCGCCATTTCGATACAAGACTGTAAATCTAAATTAAATATATCCAAAGCAATATCAGAAAAATGAACATTGTCACTCCGATAAAAACCTTGGAAGCCGGGGGCATGGCTAGCGCGCATGGTGGATGGAGCCTAAGCTCGGAGCTCCGGAGCACAGGGGGAGACGAACGATCCCAACAACGACATCGCGAATGACAGACCAGTCCCAGTGTCCTCAACACAACACCAGAGACACTCCAGACCGATCCACCATGTTGAGGAAACGACATGGGGGACTGTAAGCCCACCAAACTGACAGCATACTTTCTCCGGCCTCCGGGCGGAGAGGGTCAAGATGGCGCCGGCACAACAACTTCCTCCTCCATCACGCTTAGCAGCCATTACTCCGAGCTGCCAGAGGAGGAATCCTGGGCTGACGGGGAGCTTCGTAGATCATCTCCTAGCAACACCACAAGAACACACAGCCCTCCATGTTCAAGTCCAGCGAAGATTAGGATGCGTTTGGACACAGGAGAATTGGATACAACGGTGAGTCCTGGGGTTTCCCCAATGATCATGCATCATGAATTACAATAACCCATAGCCAACATACCCACATATGACCAACCAGTACTGGACACTCAAATAAAAGAGATGCTCTTATCTCTAGACAAATCAATACATGCTGAATTTGCAAATCTAGACAGCAAATTCTCGGCTGAACTGACTATAATAGGGGACAGAGTCCACCAATTGGAGAACATTGTAACTGACATCACCACCACAGTAAATTACGTCATAGACATCAATGAGGAAAACGAAGAGGAAAAACGCTGGGTTTGCGCTAAAATTGCAGACCTGGAAGACCGCTCCAGGCGGAATAATTTAAAAATAAGGGGGATACCCCAATCGATACCCACTCAAGACCTCACACAGTACACTAACCCTAGACCCTAATCCCGGAACTGTCCCAGCTAGAATTAGCGATAGATCGCATCCATCGTATACCCAAACCAGCATTTCTGCCGGCGGCAATCCCAAGAGACGTACCGATGAGAGTACGTTTCTATACCACAAAAGAACAAATGATGAAAAAAACCTGCCAACTAGGTACACTACCAGATCCGTACACAAAAATACAAATATACGTGGACTTATCCAGGTACACCCTAGACCTTCGCAGGCAACTGAATACAATTACCAAGACCCTACACAATAATACTATTCCATACAAGTGGAAACACCCCACTAAACTCGTAGTGGAACGCAACGGAAAAACCCACACTATCGTTTCCTTAGAAAAAGGAATCACCCTACTAAAAGAATGGGGCATCATACCCGTACAAGAGCCCCAAATTGGAAACCGCAACAACCCGGACAGGATACCTCAATCTTGGAGCAAAAAACCAACCTGGGTCAGTAAGCAGGCCTCGTTAACATTACGAGGAAGTGTGCGGTAATCACATAAGGAGCAATTATCCCCTGGGACTCCTAGAACAAACGCTTAGTCAAAGTTGAACTGTTACCCCTCCATAGCTATATGCAACCAATTACTTCTATTTCTGGTTGCAAAATGTTTGTTGTTCAGTTCATTTCTTTGTCAATGACTGCTTTTCCTCCCTTCCTCTTGCACGCAATCTCCAACATGTTATGGGAAGCTGCCTCGAACGATCCACACATCGGACCTCTAAGATCCTACAAGAATCGACCAAAGCACAGAAAGGACACCTCGACCCCCATTGAAGCCACCTTAAATGTAAGTACTGTAACAAAGCATTCCCTCAAACACACACATGGAGACCAAAATTCTTTCCCTAAATGTTAAGGGCTTAAACCATCCCGCCAAAAGGGCTTCACTTTGGCGAACTAAACTCACATTGTAATATCATTTGTATCCAATAACCCATTTTAAAGAATCCGCCACCCCGCAAATTAAACACAAGGAGTTCCCCCACATATTCGTGGCTTCTCACCCAGACAAAAAGAAATGCCGAGTTCTAATAGCTATACATAAATCAACTGACTTTATTCTACACAAAAAAGCCATAGACCCCAACGGTCAATATATAATTCTATCCTGCATGGTTGCTGGCAACAAATATACGTTGGCATAACATAATTATGAAGGTGATTAACAAAAGGAGAAAGGGGTCCTTAATAGTCTGTGGGGACTTCAACATAGCCCCGGACCAATCAATGGACATATCTAACTCATCCCCAAGACACACCTCACCTATGCCTTCATTCCTAAGAACCCACAACCTTTATGACGTCTGGAGGTGTCACCACACAACAGAAAAAGGCTTTACCTTCTTCTCCATCCCTCACAATAGCTACTCCTGCATAGACTTTTTCCTGGTGGACAAGTGGCTGTTGCAGCGCATATCCAAATCAACCATCGACCCCATCACTTGGTCCGACCATGGTCCTGTAACCATAAAAATCGCCCATTTCACATTTAACAGCCAAACAAGAATCTGGAGAGCAAATCCACAGATTTTTCAAGCAAATCCATATGCGGAACAAATTTGACAAAACCTCACGGACTTCTTTCACCTTAATACCCGATCAGTACCACTCTCCGCTACACTACGGCTAGCACATAAGGCCTTTGTCAGAGGCATAATATTGCAACTAAGCTCATTAGCTAAAAAAAGGAGGACGCAGCGTCTAGACAAAATAGTAAATGATATAATCAAAACTGACGCACAAAGCGAACACAACCCCAGCCACGATCTGAAAAAAAAACTTCTAGCTCTTCGTCAAGAATTAAAATCTCTCCTCTTAGACTCATACGAAAAATCCTACCGTAGACTCAAGGCCACCTTCTATTCCACATCTAATAAGGCTGGGAAAGCAATGGCCTCCTGCCTGCAAGGTCATCGTTCCAAAATGATTCCATATATATACCACCCCTTCACGAAAGAAAAATTAATGAACCCACAAGAAATCGCCAACGCCTTCAGCCAATACTATGAATCATTATACAATTTAAAAAATGACCCACAAACCCCTCAACCTTCCCAAAACCTCATTCGGACATTCCTAACCAAAATTCAACTACCCAAAGTCCCGGACGAGGAGCTAAAAGAGCTGAACTCCCCAATCACCCAACAGAAAATTTCCCAAACCATCCGTTCCCTCCCAATGGGGAAATCCCCTGGACCCGATGGGCTGGGGAATATTACAAACAATTCAACCAAATATTGATCCCTCATCTCCAAAAATTGTTCAATGACGCTGCCTCCTCCTACTTTCCTGAAGAAATGTTGAATGCAAGTGTTGTAGCACTGCCTAAACCTGGTAAGGAACCAAACACCCCACAAAACTTTAGGCCTATCTCGCTCCTCAACACAGACTTAAAAGTATATGCAAAAATACTAGCTACCAGAATCTCCAAAATACTCCCCCGGCTTATTAATAATGATCAAACAGGTTTTATTCAAGGCAGACAATCCTCCGATGCCACCAGGAGACTTGTCAACTTAATACACTCAGTGAAGCTGAGCGGAACGCCTTCTCTGCTCCTATCTTTGGATGCAGAGAAGGCGTTCGACAGAATCCACTGGGAATATATGAGGGAAGTCCTACAGAAATTTGGTTTCAAAAACACTATATTATCGGCCATACTAGCATTATACTCCCAACCATCAGCCTGAGTATTTGTAGCAGAGATGCTCTCTTCCCCATTCCCCATCACGAATGGAACCCGGCAAGGGTGTCCCCTATCTCCTCTTATCTTTAATTTAGCAATAGAGCCACTTGCAGAACATATTAGACACGCCAAATTAGTTACAGGCCTCACAATTGGGAAAACCAACCACAAAATCAGTCTGTTTGCTGAAGACATAATACTAATACTAACCAACCCCAATTCATCCCTACCAGCAGCATATGACATTCTCCACCAATTCGGCCTCATCTCATACTATAAAGTAAATGCCACCAAATCATATATTTTAGACTTAGGAATCAACGCCACCACCCGCAACCTCCTATCATCGCAACTCCCATTCCAATGGGCAGACAAAGGAATAAAGTATTTAGGAATTACCCTAACTAGCTGCCCCCAAGACTTATATAAAGAAAATGATCTCCAATTTAAACACAAATTCAATAACTCACTTTCTAAACTAGCATCCTACGAATTCTCCTGGGCAGGGCGCCTAGCAGCATTCAAGATGAACATACTCCCACAACTAATCTATCTGTTTCGCACCCTACCTATCCCAATCAACAAATCCCTCCTCAACTCCCTACAATCATCCCTACAACAGTATGTATGGGCAAAGAAAAAACCGAGAGTATCCAAAACTAGGCTTATCAAACATAAATTAGCAGGAGGATCAGGACTAGCTGACTTAACTGACTATTATTATGCTGCAGTGTTAGCCCAGATAAAAGAATGGTTCTACCTCATCCCACACATGAAGTGGGGGGAAATAGAACGCCAAGCAGTACCAGAACACAACTCACAAAATTGGCTATTTAGCTTGAGCCCTAAAGCGGGAATCCCCCTTCACCTACCTCTACCTATCCAAGCAGCTATAAAAGCATGGCGAAAGCTAACCCTACATACATGGACTAACACGCCAACTTCCACCATACAAATATCAATCACAGCCCTTTGACTCTTAATACCCAATCTAGATCTACATAACTGGCCTAATCACACTTCTATATATCTGGCAAACATAACACAAGGACACCAGGCAAAACCGTTCCACAAAATCCAAACAGACTTAAATCTAGGCCCGAACACTCACTACCAGTACTTACAAATAGTACATTGCATCAAAAACAACCCCCATCTACTAACTCATATACCCACTTTGGTACAAAATTACTATGCACCCAAGTACCCAGGAACCAAAGAAATCTCAATCATATACAACCTGCTACAAGAAAAGAATACTTTCCAATGTACACTAGCTTCCACCCAATGGGAAAGCGAGTTAGGAAAAACATATACAGATACCCAATGGTGCAAAGCTTTCCAATCAATATACACGGCATCAAAATGTACAGCTCCCCTCTGGGAACTCACGCAAAACATAGCACAGAGAAGATATCTCACTCCAGATAAAGTAGCCAAATTTAACCACTCAACCACACACAAATGCTGGCGAAACTACAATGAAATTGGATCACTATATCACATCCTGTGGAAATGCCCCAAACTAACACTATACTGGCAGAAAATCTTCCACCTTATCTCCCAAATTATCAAAAGCAACATTAGCCCTTCACCTGAATTGGCCATTCTAAACCTATCTGTTGAATCTGTACCCACAGCATACAAACACTCAGTAACCCACATCCTTTTAGCAACCAGATTAAACATTACCAAACTATGGAAGCAACCCACGACCCCAGATATACTAGATGTTATACGGATGGTCCAAACACACCATATTTATGAAACCCTTCGAGCAAAAGATAACCAAGCATACAACAAAGTACAACAGAGCTGGTCCCCCTGGTCAGAATGGTACAAGGCATTCATAGTAAAGTAACAGAGCAAACGAGATAAATGTAAGACTTCCCTCCTTCCTTTTCCCTCCCTTACCCTCCCTTCTACCCATCCTTACCCACCCCTGCCCATCTCCCATTCATCACCTTCATTACCCTTTCTATCCTACACACCTAGACGGCGCAGTTATGAGCTTACTTACTCAAGCGATACAACCCTGGTACATACAAAACTACAGAATGACATTTGGGGCAGGCAGTTTTCTTTGTTAAATGTTTCATCTCTGGAAGAGTTTCACAAAGACTGAGGGGTAGTAAGAACGCTGCTTCTACCCGCTCACACTTTGTTCCCTATCGGGGTGGGCGGGTGGTCTGGAGGCACATTCACAAACACGCCCTTCAACCTCAAGGGCCACATAGGCTAAATTGTTGGTTTAACTGAACTGTTTGGAACTTTCGTACCATTGTAAGAGGTGGAATCATTAATGTTAACTGTGTATGTTTATCTAACATTACCCCTGCCACTGCTATTATGTATTGTACCATGGATATAAAACTTTAATAAAAACGATTGAAATAAAAATAAACACCTTGGACGCCACCTTCTAAATTAACATGTCTAAAAGATAGACCATGTAAAGTGGGCATAAATTTTGCCAGCGTTCTATTAAAACGTTTACAAATTTCTTCAAAATATCTTAGTTCATTCGAAATTAAACGCTGTAGGTGCGGAAAAATTTCAGAAAAAAACTAGGACAATATCCAGGTACACAGCATGAAGGCACAGTAAATCCAACTTGACCTGTGACAGAAAATGTAAAGTTTTAGAATGCCCAATATCATTGCCAGCTAAATGCAAAACAATGATATGAGGAGCCGGCCAATGCAAGTACAATAAGGACAATGTTTCTTTTAAATCAGACCATCTCATCCCCCATTTTCTATACCACCAGACCTGATAGTCCGATAAAGGTAATCCCAAATTGGAGCCATAAATCCTCTTGCAAGCCCGATGGTAGGATTAATAAACATACAAATGTCCAATAATCCAGGCATGACATTTGGCACCTGAAATTCAAAGACAAATATTAGGACATATATAACTACGGTAACAATTGGATGTCCACCTACCAATACGTTTGATATCATCAGCTGGCAAACCCAACCTGGCCGCCTCCGTAGCAGCTCCAATCCGAAATGAGTGTGAAGAAATACAGAGGTGACCAAGGTGAAGCAAGCATAAACATTTACGTAAAACTGATTGAAACTGAAACTTGGTCAAAAGGTAAACCAGATTGATGTAAAAATAAACGATCTGAAGCCGAAGTCCGGACTGACAAATAGCTCTTTAGCTAGAAAACAACACAAACATTCGGATTAGATATTGTCCGCAATGTAATCCATCTGCCTCTGCCTAATTGATCAGTCTTACTGAAACGCAGGAAAAGCCTAACAAAATCATCACCCAATAAAACATCTGGAAACATAAACCGGAAGTACCAAAAGCTGTATCAGGAATCAATTCCAAAACCCAAAGAGCACCAAAAAAACAAAAACATACGACTTCTGTAGCCTTACAAATCCAGTATAGTAAATCAGAAGTAATTGGCAATCTACTGTCAGCAATAAAAGTAACTCTACGATACCCTTTCATTGATTGCTGCACCGAAAAATAATGTAAACCAGAAGGAATACCACGTAGCCTCAGAAAAACGGAAACACCAGATAATGTTTGGTAAACACGAGAATATGAATAATTTTTTTGACATTAGGAAATTTATAAAGGCCAAAACTAAACTTTCAGCGAAAGGGGAGCATAACTTGTCGGAAAGCTCCAAAAATTGATACCACAAGGACCACGCGGCACTGTAACTTGCCCACGTGGAAGGGGCAACGGAGTTCTGTATCGCCATGCATATCAACCTCAAATCTGTTTTCATAAGAAATTTGGGCAAGGGAATCCATCTTGGTCTGCCACCGGCACCAAAGTTCGAAACCGATCGAACTGGAAACGTGATAAAGCATCAGCAATAGTGTTCAAGGAACCTGGTACATAAGTAGCCTTCAACCAAATGTTCAAAGAAAGGCATTTAAAAACGAATTGACGTAAAATGACTGGAAGAGATTTAGACGATACACAGTTAATGGCATAGAACACACCTCTGTTGTCTGAATGAAGCATAATGCGACGATTCTGGAAAGCAACTCCCCATATTTCTAAGGCAACTAAAACCGGGAACAATTCCAATAAAACTATGTTTTTTTGTGAAACCTTTAACATGCCAGTCCACTGGCCACTGACAAGCCGACCAGTGCCGTGCCAAAAAATACCATATCCAAAAGCCCCAGCAGCATCAGTTTGCAAATTCAAAGCTGCAGTGGAACAAAAAGGTTCTTGCCATAGAGAAAAACCATTAAACATATCCAGAAAACTTTTCCAAATAAGTAGATCATCCCTAACCACCGTGGAAATCCTGACAAAATGCCATGGAGAGGTAAAGCCAGCAATAGCCAAATACAAGCGTTTGGAGATAACTTTACCCATTGGGATAACTTGCGATGCGAACGCCAATAACCCCAACAAAGATTGTAGAATTCTCAAGTGAACTTTTGGCCTAGAGACAATAAAGTCAACTAAAAAATGACACTTTTGCCATAGGAAGACAGAATTCCATCTTCAAAGTATCAGTTGTAACCCCCAGAAATTCCAGACACCGCGTAGGTGATACCAATTTATCCGGCGCCAGAGGAATATCGAAATTACAACAAATAACCTGAAATTCTGTAAATAAATATAAACAGTCCTCAGATTCCTGTTTCCCTACAAATAAAAAATTGTCCAAATAATGCAATAGATTTGAAGATCCTGTTTGATAACCAATTACCCATTCCAAGAAAGTAGAAAACATTTAAAAATATCTACAAGATAATGAGCAGCCCATAGGTAGGCACTTGTCAAAATAAAAATGCCCTTGAAAAAATAAGCCTAAAGAATTGAAGGAAGCAGGATGAAGGGGTTATAATCGGAATGCAGATTGTATATCTGCCTTCGCCAGCAAAGGCGAACTCCCTACTCTCCTAATCAATGCTAGAGCATCATCCAATGTGAAATAGGAAACCGAGCATAACTCAGGGTCTATATCATTATTTAATGAAGTACCAAAAGGGTAGGAAAGGTGATTAGAGTTGAGCGAACCCGGACTGTAAAGTTTGGGTCTGTACCAAACTTTGGGGTGTCTGGGACCCAAACCCGGACTTTTCAAAAAAAGTCTGGGTTCGGGTCCGGGTTCTGGTATTTTATTCCACGTGCTGAACAGCTGCCAAGGGCAGCCAATCAACAAGTGTTTCACTGGTTTTCCCTAGAAGCCATCACAGCCATGCCTACTAATGGCATGGCTGTGATTGGCCAGTGCATCATGTGATACAGCCTCTATATGGGGCTGGAGTCACCGTGCTGCATGTCATATGCTCTCAGGATAGTTTAGGGAGAGGATGCTGCTGGCTCTGTGAGGGACAGGTTGCAGAACATCTCATTCTGCATTACTGAACGATCTGATTGTGGACTAGGGAGAGATACTAGTACTGCTGCTTTGAGGGACAGATTGCAGACCTCATCCTGATGCACAGAACGATCTGATTGGACTAGGTAGAGTCTGTTGCTTTAAGGGAAAGATTATTGTTCTAAAATCATCTCCAAGTTGTACAGGGAAAGGTTCCAGCTGTTGCTTTAAGGGAAAGATTATTGTTCTAAAATCATCTCCAACTTGTATAGGAAAAGTCTATTGCAGCCGCATAGAGCCATATTATTGTTCTAAAATCATCTCCAACTTGTATAGGAAAAGCCTATTGCAGCTGCATAGAGCCATATTATTGTTCTAAAATCATCTCCAACTTGTATAGGAAAAGCCTATTGCAGCCGCATAGAGCCATATTATTGTTCTAAAATCATCTCCAACTTGTATAGGAAAAGTCTATTGCAGCCGCATAGAGAGCCATATTATTGTTCTAAATTTTAGAACAATAATATGGCTTTTCCTATACAAGTTGGAGATGATTTTAGAACAATAATATGGCTCTATATCGCCTGCAATAGACTTTTCCTATACAAGTTGGAGATGATTTTAGAACAATAACATAGCTCTATGCGGCTGCAATAGACTTTTCCTATAGAACTTGGAGATAATTTTAGAACAATAATCTTTCCCTTAAAGCAAGAGCTGGAGCCTTTCCCTGTACAACTTGGAGATGATTTTAGAATCTAAAATCATCTCCAAGTTCTATAGAGAGAGGTTCCTACTGTTGCTTAAAGGGACAGATTATGGGGGCGTGTCCGGCCGGCGAGGAAGATGGCCGCTTAACTCAGGAGCTCCGGCGCTCTCGCAGCTAAAGCAACGATTATTAGCAAGGAGGAGACCCACCAGAACCACAAAACCAGCCCGGGGGATTAAGAGCTACTCGGCAACGAGATGAGCAAGAGGAGGAAGCAGTACAAACAGCCGCAACGGCTTACAGACTTCTATCCAGCGACGCCACAACAAGGTAGGCAGCATGGCGCCGGGAACAGCATGGGGGGAACGAACGGCCACAAACTCGGCGGCTATCCGTCCTTACCAGGGAGACTATGTGAGGCTGCTCAAGCAGAAGATCAGCATGATTCTTCTCGCCCCCTCTCCCCCACCTCCAGCAGCCCAGTAAAAGTAGAATACCAGAATCTGTCCAGCCCAACGACTTAACAAATTTCGTGCAACGACTAATGAAAGAACTAGTCCCTAACCTTAGCGACATTGAACTTTGTGTGGACAGAGCCCACCGCATCCCCAAACCTAAATTCCTACCGGACACAGCACCGAGAGATACTCTCGCTAGAATCCACTACTTCCACGCCAAAGAACGGGTCATGGCAGCTGCCAAACAGAACCCCGTTGTCTCAGATGAATTTCACAATATTTCCCTCTTCTCTGACATATCTCAACAAAGAGCACTCAATAGGAAAAAACTACAACCTCTGACAAAAATCCTCCGAAACAACAAAATCATATACCAATGGGGTTTTCCAACCAAACTCTTGGTGTCATGGAATGGGAAAAAGCACCTAATCTACAGTGTAGAGAAAGGCATCCAATTATTGAAAGAGTGGCAACTGATTCCCCAGGACATGCAACATCAGAATTCCTCCAATATAGAGCCTCTACAACGGGAATGGTCGTAATCTAAAACGAATTCTATAGTATCCTCCCATTATTACTTGACAAGTTATGCGAGGCCTGGAGCTCCGATCCATAATTTTCACACCCTTTACTACCCATTCTCTACCAGTTGGTAGGGAGTTGTTCTCTGCTCCCAGTCGTAACTCAGCAGTTCTGCTGAACACCGAGCCTGCGTTATACCAGGCTATTTTTACTCCTCAGGTTTCTTAACACCTGTATACATATGTTTCTCGTATCTTTGACTTTCTCTCTTCCAGTCCAGGCAACCAAGAAGAAGCTACGCCACGCAATCAAACAACTAAATACCTCAAAATCTATCAAGCTACGAAACAACCCTCCATGGCTACAGATCAAGCACAAACAGGTATGGACTTATCTCCTATATAAATCCCACAAAACTTTCTCCAGCCAATATCATAGACTGCAAATAGTCATGAAACCATGCGGCTAAAAATCATATCTATAAACTCAAAGGGCTTAAACAGCCCCTACAAGAGACATGCCTTACTGAAGGAAGCTAAACTGCATAATGCGGATGTTATATTTACACAAGAATCCCACTTCGCATCCCATAAATGTCCTAGGATCCACCTGTGGAAATACCCTCATGTGTTCATGGCCAACGGCCCGAAAAAGAAAGGAGGCGTGTTTATCGCCATAAGAGACACTATACAGTTTCGCCATATACATACGGAAACAGATGACCAAGGGAGATATATCATCCTCATAGGAGAACTGAACAATCACATTTATACCCTAGTTAACATATATGCCCCAAACTCTAAATTGCAGAAGTTTCTCCGACCATTGCTGCATCAGATTATGGACATTACACAAGGCAACCTAGTGATAGGAGGGGACTTTAATGTAGCCCTTCAACCTGATATGGACTCATCTGCTCCTAACAGAAGACCATGTAACTCGGTGACTAAACTACTAAATAAGTTTGAACTTTATGATGTATGGCGGTGCTATCATGGATCTGAAAAAGACTTTACACATCTATCGGTAGCACACGCGTCATATTCACGTATTGATTATTTCTTTATGCAAAAAATTCCATTACAAAACGTAATTGGGGTTGAGATTGGCGCGATATCTTGGTCTGATCATGCACCTATCTTTTTAGAACTTGAGGATAAAAATCCCAAAACTCCACCCTCACGATGGAGACTAAACTCCACAATTTTAGGGGACGAAGGGGCGCGCCAATCTCTACTTCAAGAGCATAACAGGTTTTTTGAATATAATGATACCCAGGATATATCAAAGTTTACTCTTTGGCAAACATATAAAGCATATATGAGGGGGATCATTATAAAAATTTCTGCTCAGATGAAAAAGAAGAGAACGAGGCAGATCGAAGAGTCCTTGCAAAAGATTGCCCAAAAAGAAGAAGAAAACAAAAAACGCCCAAACCCTGATTTAACTCAATCTATTGTATCAGAAAGGCAAAATCTGAGATCCCTACTACTGTTTAAGTACGAAAATAACCTAAAATATTTGAAGGCTAAGTATTACAGCCTACAAAACAAAGCAGGATCATGGCTGGCGAATAAAGTTAAATCTAAACAAATACAAAATAAGATAGCATCAGTCAAACACCCACCTAATCAAAAATCCTTACACAACCCCAAAGACATTGCTGATGCATTTGCAGATTACTATCAATCGCTATATGCCTTAGAAAAAAACCCAACCACCATACAACCTACTAAAAACACAATTCAGACCTTTCTGAACAAAATTAATCTCCCTAAATTACCAATTAGCGAGGTCATTGCTCTATCCGAACCAATCACCCCCCGAGAGATTACCGAGATCATCTCTACTTTACCTAACCACAAATCGCCGGGGGATGACGGGTTCACGAATGAGTACTATAAAACCTTTGCTGGTGACCTAGCACCACATTTGTGTGGACTCTTCGACCTAGCCTCTTCCTCAGGCAAGTTCCCATCTGAAATGTTGAAAGCGGTGATAGTGACCCTCCCCAAATCTAATAAAAATCCTACGTTACCCTCTAATTATCGACCTATCTCACTATTAAATACTGACGTAAAAATCTATGCTAAACTAATAGCAACTAGATTTCAGAAGGTGTTACCCCTGCTAGTCCACCCCGACCAAGTGGGATTTATTCCGGGTCGCCAGGCACCAGATGCCACTAGACGCATTATAAATTTAGTTCACCGGGTGGAGAACTGTCGAACGCCTTCTCTCCTTCTGTCCCTGGATGCGGAGAAGGCGTTCGACAGGGTCCATTGGGGATACCTTACGGAGGTCCTCAATATATTTGGAATAACGGGGTGGATACAATCTGCAATAATTGCCTTATACTCTTCCCCAACAGCGGTCATTCTCAACTCAGGACTAACGTCTAAAACTATATACATTAAAAACGGAACCAGGCAAGGGTGCCCCCCATCACCCATAATTTTCGCCCTTATGATGGAACCTCTAGCCGAAAGAATTAGATCCTGTACCGCGATTTCTGGCCCCAAGGTGGCAGAGCGTCAGCATAAAATAAGCCTTTTTGCTGATGACGTTCTGTTAATAATCACAGACCCAGAAAACTCCCTGGAGCATATACGAACGATCTTAGATGAATTCAGTGCTATATCCTATTACAAATTGAAGGCCTCTAAGTCCCAAATACTAGGAATAAACATTCCCAAACAAATGGAGAATAATATTAAAACTCAATTCCCTTACACATGGGCAGAGAAATCCATAACCTTTCTTGGCACTCAATTAACCCCCAAGACAGCACAACTTTTCTTAGCTAACTATAAGCCCTTCCTAGATTCTCTTCCTCAGCAATTACTTAAAATGAAAAAGCTGGACATGAATACAATGGGTAGAATAGCAACACTTAAAATGATAATTCTCCCCAAATTACTGTACTTATTTAGAACAGTAATCATTCCATTGCCCAAACACTTCCTATTGGCAGTGCAAAAATGCTTCTCTAAATTTATATGGAACTACAAGACTCCCAGGTGCTCGTTCAGCATAATGAAAAAACATAGAAGTACTGGAGGAATGGGTGTCCCTGACATAGCGGCATATTATAAAGCATGTGTGCTAGATCAATTTCGTTATTGGTGGACTAGCCACCCACATAAAATATGGTCCTCTATGGAGGCTGCTAGCACTTTCCAAAAAGATTTAAAAGCCACTTTAATAGCTACAGGAATAGGCACACCCATTCCACAGAACTGGCCACCTTCCATGCAAGTCTCAGTTAATATGTGGAAGGAACTCACATCAAATCCCTTAACCAAGGGGGAGCACTCCACGATCTACACCCCTCTAACGGTACTTCACCATTTTATCCCCAATATTGATCTCAGGAAATGGCAACAAAATGGCATAGAAAATGTAAAGGATCTATATCAGGAAAACACCTCTAATAGACTCAGACAATTTTCTGAGCTACAAACTACATATAAACTACCAAAATCAAATTTCTTCCAACACATGCAAATTATCTCTTTTCTCCTGTCTCATGTCTTACCCCTTTCATTAAAATTACCATCTTCAATTATCTACTATTTTACAAATACCACAACCTCTGCCAAGGGTATATCCATGTTCTACAAAAATCACTGCATGCAGAGCTCCTTTGAAAAAACTAAATCCATGAATAACTGGGAAATGGCACTTGGTAACAATATACCACCAGAAAAATGGAAACAAGCCCTAAAACTTACATACTCAGCCTCCAATTGTATAGGTCATTGGGAACAATTTTTGAAAGTTCTACACGCATGGTATCTCACACCTGTCAGGCTAGCAAAAATATATCCCCAATAGAGTTGAGCGAACCCGGACTGTAAAGTTCGGGTCCGTACCGAACTTTGGGGTGTCCGGGACCCGGACCCGGACTTTTCAAAAAAAGTCCGGGTTCGGGTCCGGTGTTCTGGTAATTTTAATGAAAAATCTTAAAAATGTTGTAAAAAAGCCCAGGAAGGTCCTAGAGGTCTGCAAAAGGAAGGCAAATGTGGGTAAGGGTGGGACAAGTGTCCTACAAAGAAATGGGGACAGGGAAATAACTTTAAATATTTTTAAAAAAATAAAAACATAAAAATGCAAAAATGGAGATCATCT
>BLSH010318072.1:188968-220021 GCA_018402905.1 Glandirana rugosa | reverse complement strand
GCAGCAGGGTGGCACCCAACGCAGCTCATGGGCATCACTGGAGCGTGGCTGGGAGGATACAGAGGACACAGATGATATACCTCCCACAGAGGACAACTTGTCTTTGCCTGTGGGCAGCCTGGCACACATGGCCGACTACATGCTGCAGTGCCTGCACAACGACAGCCGAGTTGCCCACATTGTAACTTCCTCTGATTACTGGGTGGCCACCCTGCTGGATCCCCGTTACAAGGACAACGTGCCGTCCTTAATTCCCTCACTGGAGCGTGAGAGGAAGATGCGCGACTACAAGCGCACACTGGTAGAGGCGCTGCTGAGGGCATTCCCAAATGACACCGGGGGCTCAGCGGAAGCACAAGGCGAAGGCAGAGCAGGAGGAGGAGGAAGAGGCCACCAACGCAGCTGTGCCACCGCCAGCACCTCAGAAGGCAGGGCTAGCATGGCTGAAATGTGGCAAAGCTTTGTCAGCAGCCCGCCACAACAAACAGCACAACCAGCCGATAGACAATGTCTTAGCAGGAGGCAGCATTTCAGCCACATGGTGCAAGAGTATGTGTGCACACGCCTACACGTACTGACTGTGACAGGGATCAGTAGATCTGCCATGTCCCAATCACAGAACGGGGAACCGTCGTGTTTACAACGGTGGTTCCCCGTTCCTCCTCTCTGAAAGGAGATCGCGGGTCTCCGGCGGACATCGGGTCAAAATGCATTCTGGTGGGTTGAGGTTAGGACTCTGTGCAGGACAGTTAAATTTCTCCACCCCAGACTTGTTCATCCATGTCTTTATGGACCTTGTATTGTGCACTGGTGCGCAATCATGTTGGAACAGGAAGGGGCCATCCCCAAACTGTTCCCACAATGTTGGGAGCATGAAAGGCCCACCAAAATCCTCAGCACCAGGGCTATGATGCTCTTAATCTGGCCCTGTACACACATATGTTTGTAAATCTACAATCTTACAAGTTTGAACTTAGTCTGCTTTCACCTTATCTTCCCTGTTTCTCCCCTTTTTCCTCCCCCCCCCTTCCTTCCCCCTCCCTTGCAGTACATACTTGCGATTTAGGGAATACATGTGCATGTGTTGGCCTTCTTTATATCACACTGACACATGTCCCATTTTCCTAATGGATAGATATCCATACATGATGTACAATATAACAAAAATAAAAAATGGATTTTGATTTTGGTACTGGTGGGTCTGCCTTTTAGGTTTTTGCACTAAGTGTAGTAATTTCAGTAGCCCTGCATTTTTTGTCGGTAGGGGAGTGGATATAATAATATGGGTACTTGGTCGCCTGCAGGTATTTTTAGTGGTTTACTACCAATCATTGTATATGGTCGCTGTTGGTGCAATTCTAGTCATATACATTCAGATGGCTTGCTTTTCCTTCTTTCTTCTTATACTTTAGTCTCATATGAATTTGATTAATATTTGTCACAAGAGTGAGGGCTTTTTTGATATATGTCCCATACATCTACTGCTCTCCGCGCCATAGGGACCAGATGTGTGCCTGTTGCAGTGTTTGCGTCATGTGCAGTGGAGGTATTTTTCACTGAGTATCGCTTTGGATGGCTACAAGTAATGGCTTGATTTCCCCTCACACATAGGACTATATGATTGAGTATTACCTTTGGATGGCTATGAGCAATGGTTTGGGATTTACTCCCCCCCCCCGAACACAGGACGATTTGACCAGAAAGGTACTCTTATATGATCTAAGTAGAGTGTCATCTGCTGCGGATATCACTAGATCTGTTTTTGGAAATTGTTTTGAATTGCTGTAGTCCCTTGACAAATGTGTCCTATATATTTATTGTTCTGTATGTTACAAAGGATCGGACGGGGTGTCTGTTGTGGTGCCTGGAGCGTGTGTAAGTGAGTACTTTTTCCATTGAATATCACTCTTGGATGGTTGTTAGCAATGGTTTGGAATTTTACCCCACAGACAGGAAGATCTGATTGAAAAATCGATTAAATCGATTAAAGTAGAGCGCTACTTACTGTGGCTATTGATCATCTACCCAGACCTGTTTGGATTTTTTCCAACTCATTGTAGCCGATGGGACATACACGTACAATTTTTTTAAGTGTTTCGAGCCGATCGGATTGGTCGGTGTAGTTAATGGATAGAAATCTAGATCTGTATAAGTATCCCGGGCATATCAGACGGGTGACTGTTGCGGTGTTCACAGCACATGTAGTGGTGATATCTTCTCAGTGAGCATTGCTTTGGAATGTTTGTTAATAATGGTTTGGGATTTTGCCCCATAGACAGGACGATCTGACTGAAAAAGCGGCTCTAATACGATCTAGTTTGAAGGAGAATGCCATTTGTTGTGGCTATTGCACATTTGCCTAGATCTGTCTTGATCTTTTTAACTCGTTATATTTGTTGGGACATACACATACAATTTGTAGCCAATCGGATTGGTCGGTGTAGTTTATTTTTCACACATATATTTTTTAAAAAAGTACTCAAAATGCAGGTTTGTGTCAGCATCCCGGGTATGTGAGCTGAGACTGCATGCAACAACAGTTAAGCATTGGTATATAAATCAATTAAGATATATTTTTTATATGTTGCTGCTTGCCGTCCAGGGATGAATTTGGGATCTTATCCAGCTTATGTACCACCACAATTAATATACTATACATTAACATACATGTGCATCACACCTATATTAAGAGATTTGATTCTCTATGCTATATTTTATCTTGATTTTTTTGTCTCAATTGTATATTAATTTTTTGTAAACGCTCTGTGTGGTGGTAGGTGTGTAAGTGGTAGTTTATATCTTTACTTACATTGTTGCATGGGATTACCATCTTAAAATTGTTTGCCTATGAAATCATATGTAACAAATTTTTGGCAACAATGTTAATACAAGAGAAAAAATATTGTTCTTTTTTGTATATGTTCTTGGAATTTGGGACATTATTTATCTTTTATGCACAATGCTATCTATATATGTTTTTAAACAGGGCTGTTTTTCAGTGTTTCATATGTTTAGGTGCTGTGCATAATTATGCTAATTGTCATCAACTGTTTTAGAGGGGAATGTGACTTTTTGAGTCTAAAGCCTCAAATAGCTGATCATTTGTGTACTGTCATTGTAATGATTAAGCTTGTGGTGTACGAGTGAAACACATCTACCTCCTTTCTTATATATGGCTATTTGATGAATAAAATGTCAAGCTGCTAAAATTTATTAGTGGAGTGCCGCCTACCCTTCCTTTTGAGTCTACATGCAAAGTGCTGGCGAGCCGGGGTGTGCACCTACATGGGTCTGGTTGTCGGCTTGATCGGTGTGTTCCCACCTTTAATTGAACTGTGAGGCCGCAAAGCCAGGAGAAGGGAGAGGGGCAGAGTCACTCACTGACCTCGTGGATGGTATCGGGGACACTTCAATCTGTTGGAGCTGGGCTGCATTTTGCTGCGCGGCCTTCGCAACCTTTGTGAGCTTCGGTGTCGGTGCCATCTTGGCTGGCTTGTAGTCGGTGCCCAAAAAGAATGGTTCCAGCTGTCCCTGCTTCACTTTGTCCATCTTTGGTGGCAGGGAAGATGCCCGCCGTCTCTGGGACATGGAACACGGTGTCGGTAGATGAGTTCACCCCTGAAAGCTTCTGAAAAAGCTGCGGTGTACACGGAGCTGAGGAGATGTGCGATTTCACTCCGCCATAGCCAAGACGCCCCCCCCCCCATGCTTAATTTAAAGTACGCCTATCATAGCCCTAATATTGTGGTGCCACCACATGTATTTAAAATCTCTCCTGCACGTTCTTATTGGTGCATAAATATTATGAACTGTCTTACTGGACGACAGCAATGGAAAGGGACAGCAACCAATGCTTGCAAGTGCAGATTATAGTGGTCTGTGTTTCAAAGCTCTTACACTGCAAAAGAAAGCATCTAAAGGTGTCTGAAGTACATTACTGGAGCCTGTCCAGTAACATTAGTATACTAAAAGGAGTGCCATATTTACATTGGCATAAAGCCTCCATCCTGATCAGATGTATTTTTTTAGGATACTAGGTAAATTATAAGACTCAGGCCCTGGACCTGAGTATCACAACATTTCTTGGACTTAAAAAGCTACCCCGCCCTACTTTTAAGTCTGAAATGCAGCTTAAAAGAAGATCCAAATGGTGCAGGAGGGCCTTGTAACAGGAAAGTGACCAAATGACCCATATATACCCCTGGTATGCATAGCCAGTTTAAAATACATAAACAGCTTTATGTTAAAATTAGATATGCATGTGGCATTTCTGTGGAATCCGTGTGGAAGCTGGAAATCACTGTAGTAGGCACTTCTTCTACAGCTGTGCTACAGACATACATGGCTTTGGAAGCACAATCAGCCCCAGAGAAATTTTGACTCATCAGTCTAGAGCACCTGCTGCCATTTTTCCGCACCTCAGTTCCTATGTTTTCATGCATAGGACATGGAAACAAGGATAAGCGACTCAACTATGCACACAATCATAGGAACTGGGATGCAGAAAAATGGCAGCAGGTGTTCTTGACTGGTGAGCCAAAATTTGAAATATTTGGCTGTAGCAGGAGGCAGTTTGTTCTCTGAAGAACTGAAGAGCAATACAATTATGAGTGTCTGTAGGCAAAAGTAAAGCATGGTGAACAGGGCTGGTACAAGGATTTTTGTCAACATAGGCGAAGGAGCATTTTGGTGCCCCCCCCCCCCCACTCCATCATCCTACTACTACCCTCTTTCCCCTTTAGAATACAACCTCCCAGGCCCATATGGCAACCCATCTATGGCTAACCACACCCTATACAATCGGATTGTACAATATTTTCAGATTTATTAACAATTATGTAGTATAATGGCCTGCCTGATTTGATACTCATTAAAAAAAAATGTTCAGGTTTGTCTTCATAGGACTAATTTCGGTGAAACTAAAGGAGATTGTATAATCAGATTGTATAGTGTATAGCCTAGGTAGCTTAACAGATTCCTCCATCCACACTAACAACGTAGATGGATGAGCACTTTCCTCCTTCTGGGCTTTGTATTCTGACAGACAACACCACTGGCTGTCAGAATACCTGAATAGATGTGACCACTGCATTCGTTTCCTTTTTAAGGCTTATTTCCCTCAATTTTCTCCTGGTGATCTGGCCAGTAACAAACCTCCTGTATTATATTTCCCCCACTTTGGATGAAGGAGCACAGGGGGCACAGCAGTATTGTCAGTCTGAGAGGAGGAGGTATCTGATGTACTAGCAAAATTATATACACTAATAAATTGAAGACAAACTCCAGCTAACACTTTATAATCAGTTAAAGAAACTGTGTTTTTCCTTTAGGGATAAAGGTTTTACATAAATAAAAGCTGATCATTAAAGCACCCCTGTCAGTGGTAAATGGTCTGTCTCATCCCTGCTACATCTGCAGGACAGTTTGTGTAAAAACAGCAGACTAAAGCCTCGTACACACGGTGCAACGGTTGTTGGACCAAGTTGGATGTTGGCTGTTGTGTCTTGCGTACTGACATGCACTAAGCGATTGCACAATCAAGCCTAACTTAGTGACGTGTTACGAGCATATAACGAGGAAGTTCAGGTGCATGTGATTTGTGAATTAGGAACGTAGGTTTCCCAGAATGGACACTTCTGGGCGTTCCTGACTTCTGAACATGACTGTTTTGCACGTACAACTTTGTTGGACCAACTTCTCTGTACACACGGTACAACAGTTGTACAACCAAAGTTTTCTTTTTTTTGTTCCATAAATTTTATTGGAGAAAATAGTTTGACATACATATACGAAAAGAAGATGGCATATAATTGTAACATTGTGAAATCTTACAATACAAAGATAGTGTAGTATTAGGCTGTTACATAGAATAAACCTTACTACCTAGTTGCAAATAACAACATATTATAAACAAATAGCTATATCACTATGTATCCAGTACAAGGAAGAAACATCCCATTGATAAGGAAAGAATTTCTGGGGGGGGGGTGAGTAAATATTATTTTGGAGAACTGAGAAATTACTGTAGTGGGCAGGAGTTGTTCTCGTAAGGTATTTTATTGGGGGTGGTGGGCATACATGTGTTATTTCATTCATAGGATATGCATTTCTTAAAGGGGTTTCGTAGTTAGTGTATATTAAGATAGGTTGTAAGGTTGGAGTTAAAATGAGACAAAGAACTAGAGAGAGGAAAGATAGATTATAGAAAAGTGAATAGGGCATAGTAGGAAAGGGGGTAGAAAGGGAAGGGGAGAGATACCAGCTGTGTCCCCTCTGAACACCAGGGACTCTAATGATTGGGTTAATCTTGAAGCCAGGTGAAGTTATTGTTGTTTAGAAAAAGGGATGTTGTTTTGTACAGAGGATAGATTTTGACAGATGTGAGGCATTGTATGGTTCTGTAAGCAGTGTTAACCTGTATCTAGCTTGTACAGATGCCATCTGTACCAAGTCGCTAAGAATTTGGAATGAGTTTTGTGTGCAATGCTGATGAGTTCCTCAATTTTTTCGATGTAGTTTATCCTGTGAAACCATTCTTCCTTTGTTGGGGTGAGAGGGGATAGTCATTTGGGTGGAATACATTGTCTGGCCGCATTAATCATAAATATAATCAGGGATTTAAGATAGCGATGTTTTGGCAAAGTAGTGTTGTGAAGTAGGTATAGTGATGGGGTGAAAGCAATGACTTCTTTTGTGACTGCCGAGATCTATCTGTGTACCATTTGCTAGAAAGCGTTAATGCCTGAAGAAGACCACCATAGGTGGAAGAAAGATCCGTCTTCCACACCGTAACGCCAACATCTGTAGGGGGTGGATGGAGAGAATGTATGAATTATTTCAGGTGTTCTATACCACCTAGATAGAATTTTAAAGCTGCATTCTTGTGTGGCTACGTTAAGTGAAGCTTTGTGGGTGTAATAACATATATTTTCCCATTCTTCTTCTGTAATTTGCATGCTAAGGTCTTGCTCCCATGCTTTGCAAGTATGATCAGGGAATGCAGATTGGCTTACGAACAAAGAGCCATATAGAGCAGAAATTAAATGTCTCTGGGGTGTTTTTTTGGTGCATAAATCCTCTAGGCTTGAAAGGTTCTTGGTCCAGGATGGTATGTTAGCAGGTCTATTTAGATAGCTTCTTATTTGCATATATTGCCGTTCGGAGATTGAGTTAGGGGCGAGTATGGTATTTAAACTATCCCGAGAAATGAAAGATTTGTTATGAAAGAAATGTTGCGTGAGTACTTCTCTGTGGGGCCACATTTTGGCTAGAAAACTGTCATTCATACCTGGGGCAAAGTCTGGGTTTTTTCTCAAGGGGGTTAAAGGACTGAGCCAAGGGGTTGGATTTGTTTTCCTATTTGCGTTGTGGAAACAGGATATAGTGGGTCCGATTAGGGGGTGTAATTTGTTCTCAAGGGAAATGTGTTGGGGTGTAGCCAGGGGGCAGAATTTAAGCTTCGAGACGAGATATTGTGTTCCAGGGGGACCCAGTCCTTAATCGAGTCATGGATATTCCAATCCACAATGCGAGTAAGGAGTGCCGCTTGGTAGTATTGACGTAAATCAGGGAGAGCTATCCCACCTTTATGTTTGGGAAGTATAAATCTGTCATATTTAATTCTTGGCGATTTACCACAAAATGATGAAAGAAGAAAATGTCTGGCGAGCTTCTCTAAAAAAAAGCGTGTGGAATGTAGATTGGAATTGTTTGAAACAGATAAAGGAATATGGGTAATATCGTCATTTTGAGAAGAGATGCCCTTCCGAACTATGATATATTTAGAGCGTTCCATCATTTGAGGTCCTCTTTAGCCTCTTTTAATATTGGAGTAAAGTTGTACCAGAAGAGGCTGGAGAGGGTTTGGGGGATCTTGATGCCTAAATATGTTATGGAGTCCTCAGCCCATTTGAAGGGATAGTTGGTCTGGCAGTGTTGAACTTTTTCTTTAGAGAGTGTTATATTTAAGGCTCAGGATTTTGAATGGTTCATTTTGAAGTTGGAGATCTGGTGGAAGGATTCCAGATCTTTCAGTAGATTTGGGAGCATTGTAATTGGCTCAGAAAGGAATAGCAGGAGGTCATCTGCAAAAGCAGCGATTTTATATGTATGTTTAGAGATCTCTATACCCTTAATATCAGGATTCGCTCTAATTTTGTTTAGGAGTGGTTCTAGAGTAAGCACAAATAAAAGCGGTGAGAGAGGGCATCCTTGCCTGGTGTCACTATGCAACTAAAAGGCGTTCGACAGGTGGCCATTAGCTCGAACTCTGGCTGTAGGGGATGAATATGAGGCGCTTATGTAGGATAGCATTATATTTGTTATTCCTATGCTGTGGAGCACTTCTTGTATGTAGTCCCAGGCCACTCTGTCGAACGCCTTCTCAGCATCTAAAAATAGAAAGAAACCCTGTTTTGAATTTTTTCTCGGTTTAGCCAATGATGGATGTTTAGGACTTTTATTGTGTTATCTCTCCCCTCTCTACCAGGGATAAAGCCTACTTGATCCAAAGAGATAAGGTTGGGGAGGCGGGCGAGAAGGTGATTAGCCAGGATTTTTGCAAAAATCTTTACATCGACATTGATAAGCGAGATGGGACGGTAATTGTTTACCAGGGTTGGGTCCTTTGTATCCTTAGGGATTACCGCTATATGTGCTTCTAGGAGCTGTGGAGGGGGTGTTTAGAAGATTCAAATGAGCGAAATGCTGAAAGGAAAAATGGGGTTAGAATCTCTTTAAAGGACTTATAGTATTGTAAAGAAGATACCTCTGGGCCAGGAGCTTTACCAACTTTCATCTCTTTGATGGCGTTATCAAACTCCTTTTCTGTGAGAGATATGTTTAAATTTTCTGCTAGCTCTGGGGGTATACGGGCCAAGCCATGGAGTGATAAGAACGATTGTATGTCTTGTGTCTTTTGTCTTGGGTCAGAGGCATATTTAGGATTTGTGGGAATGTTGTATAGTGATTTGTAGTATTCTTCAAATTGAAGGGCTATCTTCTCATTAGATGCGTGGATATTGCCCTGGTTGTCTCTAATGTGGTGAATCGTGTCATTACCTTTTTTACTCTGGACCGCTTTGGCTAATAGTCTACCGCTTTTGTTGCCTTGCTCGTAGAAAATGTTGTGTCTAAGAATATATTGTCTTTTATTTCTTAAGTGGAGTTCTTCTAAGAGAAGTTTTCTAGTGTTAGAAAGTTCTTGGAGTGTTGATAAGGCCAGACTCTTTTTATGTGTTGTTTCG
The DNA here is from genome assembly GCA_018402905.1 of Glandirana rugosa. Lineage (NCBI taxonomy): Eukaryota > Metazoa > Chordata > Amphibia > Anura > Ranidae > Glandirana > Glandirana rugosa. The sequence goes on along the minus strand of BLSH010318072.1, from coordinate 210,776 downwards.
AGATCTCGAATCTTTGTCAGTAGGGTTGAAATTTTTGTTTGCTGTTTTTTTTTAATTCTAGCTGCTATTTTGAGGAGTTCACCACGAACTACACATTTATGAGCTTCCCACAAATATAGTTGGGATGTGTTTTGGGTATTATTGTCTGTAAAGTAGTTCTTTAAACAGGTTGAAATATCTTCCCTATCTTTTGGGTCATTTAGTAAGGATGGGTTGAGTCTCCAAAATTTTGTTTTGGCGGATTTATCTGGAAATGTCAATTCTACCATAACCGAGTGGTGGTCAGAAAACGTCATTGGCTGTATGGTGGCTCTATGTAGAAGAGGTAGGTCTTGTTGGGATATAAAGATGTAGTCAATTCTAGAGTATTTCTAGTGAATCGGGGAGAAATATGTATAGTCCCTTGTCTGTGGGTTAGCTGCTCTCCAAGCATCGTGTATTGCGTCTAGCAATTGGTTGAGCGGGACATTAAAGTCTCCCCCTAAGATTAGGATACCAGACATAAAGGTTAGCAACGCTCCACCGATATTGCGAAAGAACATAGTTTGTTTGCTATTTGGGACGTAAATGTTTGTGATTGTGATGGGGTGTCCTTTTAGCGTGCCCTTCAAGAATATGTATCTTCCGTCTTGATCGATGAGGGAGTCTTGTAGTTTGAAGGGAGTGCGTTTAGATATCAGGATCGATACACCCTTTGTTTTAGAATCTTTATTGGCTGCATGGTAAATCTCCCGTCACCTAGTTTAGGAATTTTATTTATTTGGAAGTGGGTCTCTTGAATGAGTACAAAGTCAGCTCTTAGTTTGCGTCCTTCTCTTAGCACGAGAGAACGCTTTTCCGGGATGTTCAGTCCCTTGGCGTTAATAGATACAATTTTGAGCGTAAGCGGTACGTTTAGGCTATTATATTGAGGCATAGTTCGAGTTGGGTTATTTTGACTGTACTTGTAAGTATATGTTGAGGGGGGAGATTATTGGTCTTTGGAGTGTGTCCCAGTGGGAGGGGACACAGACTGATGAGGAGAGAAAGAGAAGTCTTGAGAGAAATAGAAAACAGATTGTACGAGTAAGGAGGGGGTAACAGACAAAAAGTAAGCAGGGTAACGTTCCGGAGGAGGGAGTAGACCGTCTAGTCCTCCTTCAATAGGAGAGGGGGATGGGATTCCGGTTCAGTCAGAAGAGAAATAGAATTCCCTCCTGGGTGGGGGAGCGGTCAAAATGCAGAGAATATGGGAGGCATTCCTGTGACGTTGGAGCTTAAATAATGATTAACGTTCAGGGGGTGTAGTGGAGAACAGATGGGAGGAGAATCTATTTAGCAAAGCACTAAAGGTCTTCAGGTTTTAGGGGTATAGTATATGTGTTTGTTTTATTATTGTACAGGGGATTTAATGCCCCTTGGTTGAACGCAGGTGTGGGTTGTCTAATAGTGCTAGTATTTGTTGGGCTAGGAGGTTTATAAAATATTTACCCTTTGTGATATATGAAGAGGAATAAGGGTTTTGTTGTTATGTGGGTGGGCTGTTATTGATATATACCGTATATATAGCATTTATATTGCAAGTCTGGTGTCCTGGTATGTGCGGCTATCTAGCTATTTGGGGAGATAGAAATAGTCAATCAAATTGACAGCAGCCTGAGTTGTTATGGCGGTGATTTAAGCGTATTCTCCCGTATCCCGGACGCCCAGCTGCATGACAACGGAGTCTCCCGGGCAGCCTTGGGACCTCCCCGGAAACCCCGCCGCCACCGCAGGACCCAGCGATGGGGGACAAGACCAGAGACATTACTATGTGATTAGTGTAAACATATGTAAATAAACTATTTGGATGTGAATGAGCAATAACAAAACATTTTAACAAAACTCACATGACCCCTAGTCAATGCATCATGGTGATAAGCTCGTTGAAGGTGGAAGTGGAAGCATCTTGAGCTTGAGTTGACTCTGTGGAGATAGCACTAGGTAGGGGGTAAAGCATTAACATAGAACAAGAAAAGTACTTTCATACTCTTTAGTAACATAAACTCAGTACCATTTTTCCATAACAACAACAATACCAGTTGTAGGAAGATGTATTAAACACCTTAGAGTGCGCCTTCCCCCCGTTTGTCTCTTTAGACTTATAGAAGGTAAAGCACTCCTTCCGTTGAGAGGTGGGATAACTCGTGTTCATATAAAGATATAGTTCCAGAGCTAATGAAGAGGTGGAGGGAGAAGTTTCCTAGTATAAGAAGTTCTATTAGGCAGACTGGGTTACATCCAAAGAAAGGATGTTTCAGTCCATGGGGTTTCTGATGGTTTGAAGCAGGGATTGAGGTCTGAGGTGTTCTTCTGTAAAATGTCCTTGGTGATGTAATCTGTTCTGTTGTCTTTGGGTGCAATCACTTAACCTTCGGCTCGGTCTCTCCTGCGTGGGGGTGATGATCCTGGGCTTCTGCGCTTGTCGTCCCTGCGGTTTGGATTAAGTGGTGGAGAGTTAGAAGAATTCCTGCGCCTTCTGTCTCGGTGTCTCTGTGCTCTTGGAGTGCTGTCATTAGACACTTCGATCCAGTTTGCAGCAATTGAGAACGAGCTGTACCAGTCTGGTACCTCAACCAGTGGCATGTTGAGGGTATCACACAATGTTTGTAGATCATCTAGGGTTCGAAGATGTGCGGTTTGGCCTCTCCATGTTGCTGAGAGGCAAAAGGGGAATTTCCACCTGTAGGGGATGCCCCTGCTTCGTAGTTGCTCTAAAAGGGGTCTCAGTGCTCTTCTGTGGTTTAAAGTGATGGTGGAGAGATCCTGAAAGAGCTTGATTTCCATGTCATTAAATTGAACCCTGATGCGTTCTCGTGCCTTTCTGAGTATGGCTTCTTTAAGAGGAAAATTTACCAGGCAGCAAACAATATCTCTGGGTGGGTCAGTTTCACGGCCTCTTGGTCCTAGCGCCCTGTGAATTCTCTCCATTTCTATAGGTGAGTCTGCTGGTCTCTCCAATAAATCATTGAAAATACCGGCTACTGTCTGTTCAATTTGAGGTTGTTCAATCGATTCAGGAAAACATCTGATACGTATATTGTGACGTCTGCCACGATTGTACAGGTCTTCGAGATGTCTGTGCATCTCTATGATGTGAGATAGATTCAGGTCTGTTGTCTTTTGAACTTGTCTGATAGCCGCAGAATGGCGTGTGGATGTTTGTTCTACTGCACCAATTCGCGCTGAAACCGCATGTATGTCAGCTTTCAAATCTGTTATGGCTGCTGTGAGAGTGACTTTTATGTCAGCTGCCACAGCATGTAAGTCACCAAGATTTAGTGGTTGATTTGCTATATTTGGAGAAGGTAAGTTTGTACGGTTAGATCCAGTTTGGGTGTTTGAACCCATGGCGTTTTCACAGTCCATTTCAGAGACCGTGCGGTTATCTCCTCCAGCCATCCGAAACATTGCAGGGATGTTACCCACTGTCTGGGGAGTAGAGTCTTTAGGGTTACGAGGTTGCTGAGAGATCTGCTCATTTTTTCCCATCTTAATGAGTAATATTAAGTATTGGTGAGCCCCTATGATATGCTTGTGCTGCTCCTTGTCACGGGAAGGTATAACTTAGGCTGCCATCATAGAAAGAGGTTGGATCCGAAAGTTATATCTTCCTTTATTTCACAAAAGAGAAAAAAAAAGTCAGAAAAGTGGGAGAATCAGGGTTTAAGTCCCATCTGAATAGAGTGTGGGGGCGCCTAGGGGTGTAAATTTGTTCAAGGTGGTTTGGCACCCCATGAGCTGAGGAAGTCCCATGTTTTAATGTTGGCAACCGTTCCTGTGGTAGCTTACGGGCTTGTTTCAAAATTTAGCCCCCGGCTTCGCGGCTGAGTCTAGGCCCCGATTCTAATATATATGTGCTCAGGGTCCAGCTGAGCAGTATTGGATCTATAGGAGCCTGGGGGATTATTTGCGGTCAATGGACTCAACAAAAGAAGGAGGATGGGATTGTGAAACAGTGAAAGAGAGTCTGAAGTTAGGCCCCAAAATGGTGCCCGCCGCTGTAGTGGAGGCCCGGGATCGGGTAGAAGCTCCTTACAGTCTTTGTTTAATGCACTCCCCAACTGTTTCCCTGGGTGTAAGGGAGTGATGGGGCTCAGATTGTGCTGTATGCGGGGCTTACCGTGCCACAGGGTGCCAGTATGCCTTCGTATTAGGATAGACTGTGGCGGCGCTTCCAGCCTCTTCTCTGGCCGGCTCCTAACTCCGTCCCTTCCCTTGACAGGGACGCATCGCGATCCTCTCGGTATCGGTCGCTGTGAGGGAGTAGGTGTGCTGGGAAACTGGTATGAGGCTTAGTTTGTATAAGGCAGGATAATTTTTTTAAATTTTGGCTGTTTTTGATCCTCAAGAAGAACGGAGTTGAGGAGTGTGCGCTCGTCTTCCTCTGCAGCTGGCCACGCCCCCCCAAAGTTTTCTAGTCTGCTGTTGTAATCGCGCGTACTAACAGTCAACAAGCTGGTTGTGCGAACGTTGTTGTACAACTGTTGTACCGTGTGTACGGGGCTTTAGACAGTCCTCCTGTGTGTTAGAAAAAAAAACAGACTTGATTTTCCAATCCATATCCTGAATGAGGATGGGGGATCCTGCCCATTGAGCTATTGTATTCTGACCGCAGGGAGATTTTCCTGTTATCAGAATACACAGATCAGCATTGCTAGCTATAGCTCATCGTGCTAAATAAGCAGAGAAAGTCCGACAGGTTTCTATCAATCATGGAATTCCACAAGATAAAGTATGACGAGTGTCAGAAAGAAGTGTGAATGTCTCATTGTACTGCTGCACAGCAAAAGACAGCACACAGGGGGCTCAACACAATCCTCAGCATACAAGCATGTAGAAGGATAAAGACAAGTACAGGGACACAACTACCAGAACTGATCCCAACATACAGCAAGGAAGTCCTACAGAAGACAAAGCTCACATCCTGCATGTGTGTTCGCCTATCCAATGCTGGAGTCATTGTCCCATCACATCTGCAGAGCTGTCACCTACATTCCATAATGGTCATCCCCTCTCCCCCCCATCTGAGTAACAAATCTCATACAATTACACCAGAACTCTCCACTTCCTGGGCTCATCTAAAAGCCTGGGCTACCTGGACAGGAAATCAAGCTGCCAAATGTGTGAAGCTCCTTTAAACACAAAGCTGGGGAGGGAGACAGATGGGGGAGAGAAGAGATGGAGACAGTTCAGCTCCCACTCATCCAAGGCTGCTATCTGCTGGCTCACACAGGGGCACCATTAATGCAGCCATAGCCCTGAAGCTGCTGTGTGACTTTGAATCTCCCGCCCACATCCCCTTTCTCATACTGGCTGCATGCTGGGCATAGGAGTGTGGGCGGAGCAGACGCAGAGGGGAGGGGCTGGAGCAGACACATCATTCTTACTCTTCTCTGTTCAAGCAGGGAGAGAAGGGGAGGAGCGGGCTGGCTGGGCTCAATGAAGTGAGACTGTCACAGACTCACAGACACTGCAGCCAACCTTTCTGCCCAGGCAAAATGCCGATGAAGGGGAGAGATAGGCTCGGGAGGGGGCGGCCATACCATTCCTGCTCCTGCTGGCCCCTCCTCCAGGTCTCACTCGACTCCTCCTCCTCTCACAACTTGGCAGGGATCCTCTCTGTAGTGTTCAGGAGCCGTGGCTGAAGCTGGTTCAGGGCTCCCTCCTGCTGGTCTCACTCAACTCCTCCCCCCCCAGGCAGCTGAGCTAGGTAAAGCTGTGAGCAGCGCCGATGCCATGCATAACTGCTTGTTGAGGAATGCCTGGGTTTGGCGCTCCCTCCTGGCCTGGTGCCGCAACGCAGCTGCCTAAGCTGCCTTATGCTGGTGCCGGCCCTTACGGTGAAGGTTCCTTCCAAGTTTGGGGCTGCGTTTCCACAAATAAAGCTGGAGATTTGGTCACGGTCAGTGGTGTCCTCAATGCTGAGAAATACTTGCAGGTACGTATCTGTCATGCCATACCATCAGGGAGGCATGTGATTTGCCCCAAATGTATGCTGTAGCAGAACAAAGACCCCAAACATTCAGGCAATGCCATTAAGAACTATCTTTGGTGTAAAGAAGTACAAGGAGTCCTGAAAATGATGGTTTGGCCCTCACAGAGCCCTGATCTCAACATCATCCAGTCTGTCTAAGATAACATGAAGAGACAGAAGAATTTGAGGCAGCCTACATCCACAGAAGATCTGTGGTTAGTTCTCCAAGATGTTTGGAACAACCTACCTGGCAAGTTCCTTTCAAATCTGTGTGCAAGGGTACCTAGAACAATTGAAGAATTCATGCTGTTTTGAAAACAACGGGTGGTCAAATTAAATATTGATTTGATTTAAATTTATCTTCTCTTCATTTACTTTCCATTTTGTTAATTGATAAAAATAAACTATTAAAACTTTTATTTCTGAAAGCATTCCCAATTTACAGCATTTTTTCACCCCTGCCTAATAACAACTGTCTACAGTATTGTGGGTGCGTATATATATATATATATATATATATATATATATATATATATATATATATCATTTTTGTAAATATTTTATTATATCTTTTCATGTGACAACACTGAAGAAATGACACTTTGCTACAATGTAGTGAGTGGAGTCGAGCGAAGCCGAACTGTAAAGTTTGGGTCCGTACCGAACTTTGGGGTGTCCGTGACCCGGACCCGAACCCGGACATTTGAAAAAAAGTTTGGGTTCGGGTATTTTATCCTGCCTGTTGAATAGCTGCAGGGCAGCCAATCAACAAGCGTTTCACTGGTTTGCCCTTAGAAGCCATCACAGCCATGCCTACTAATGGCATGGCTGTGATTGGCCAGTGCATCATGTGACCCAGCCTCTGTATAAGCTGGAGTCACGTAGTGCTGCATGTCACATGCTCTCAGGCCAGTGTAGGGAGAGGATGCTGCAGTGAGGGACAGATTGCAGATCTAATAACATCTCATCCTGCATTACAGAACGATTTGATTCTGGACTAGGTAGAGATTACTACTACTACTGCTTTGAGGGACAGATTGCAGATCTCATCCTGCATTACAGAACGATCTGATTCTGGACTAGGAAGAGATTACTACTACTACTGCTTTGAGGCACAGATTGCAGATCTCATCCTGCATTACAGAACGATCTGATTCTGGACTAGGTAGAGTTTACTACTCCTGCTTTTAGGGACAGGCTGCAGATCTAATAACATCTCATCCTGCATTACAGAACAATCTGATACTAGACTAGTTAGAGTCTACTGCTTTGAGGGACAGATTATTGTTCTATAATCATCTCCTAGTTCTATAGGGTCAGGTTCCTGCTGTTGCTGTAAGGGACAGATTATTGTTCTAAAATCATCTCCTAGTTCTATAGGGAGAGGTTCCTGCTGGTGCTGTAAGGGACAGATTATTGTTCTAAAATCGTCTCCTAGTTCTATAGGGAGAGGTTCCTGCTGCTCCTGTAAGAAGGCCTGCAGAATAGACATTTAGACCGGCCTCACACAGCCATTGGTATACTTGTTTTTTTAATATGCCTCAATATTTTGAGGGCTACCCCAAATAGAAAAAAAAAAAACAAACAACAAAAAGTGTTGGCTACCTCCTCCTCCTCCACCACCGCCACTTCCACCTACACTGTCACGGTCACGGCTTGGTCAACCTCTAAGCTCCTACTCCACATCCACCCTCCCTTCCCATTTTTATTCTTTTTATTTGATTTTAAGTTATTTTCCCTATCCCCATTTTTTTGTAGGGCACTTGTCCTACTCTTACCCCCATTTTACTTCCTTTTGCAGCCCTCTAGCACTTTCCAGGACTTTTTTACAGCCATTTTTGTGCCGAAAAGTTCGGGTCCTCATTGAATTCAATGGGGTCCGGGGTCAAGTTCGGGTCAAGTCCGGTACCAAACTCAAACTTTTACGCGAAGTTTGGCCGAACCCGCCGAACTCGAACATCCAGGTGTCCGCTCAACTCTAGTAGTGAGTGTATAGCTTGTATAACAGTGTACATTTGCTGTCCCCTCAAAATAACTCAACACGCAGCCATTAATGTCTAAACTGCTGGCAACAAAAGTGAGTACACCCCTAAGTTAAAATGTCCAAATTGGGCCCAAAGTGTCAATATTTTGTGTGGGCACCATTATTTTCCAGCACTGCCTTAACCCTCTTGGGCATGGAGTTCACCAGAGCTTCACCAGTATGCCACTGGAGTCCTCTTCCACTCCTCCATGACGACATCACAGAGCTGGTGGATGTTAGAGACCTTACGCTCCACCATCTTCCGTTTGAGGATGCCCCACCGATGCTCAATAGGGTTTAGGTCTGGAGATATGCTTGGCAAGTCTATCACCTTTAACCTCAGCTTCTTTAGCTAGGCAGTGGTCATCTTGGAGTTGTGCTTGGGGTTGTTATCGTGTTGGAATTCTGCCCTGCGACCCAGTCCCGAAGGGAGGGGATCATGCTCTGCTTCATTATGTCACAGTACATGTTGGCATTCATGGTTACCTCAATGAACTGTAGCTCCCCAGTGACGGCAGCACTCATGCAGCCCCAGACCATGACACTCCCACCAAAATGCTTGACTGTAGGCAAGACTCACTTGTCTTTGTACTCCTCACCTGGTTGCCGCCACACATGCTTGACACCATCTGAACCAAATAAGTTTATCTTGATCTCATCAGACCACAGGACATAGTTCCAGTAATCCATGTCCTTAGTCTGCTCATCTTCAGCAAACTGTTTGCAGGCTTTCTTGTGCATCACCTTTGGAAGAAGCTTCCTTCTAGGATGACAGCCATGCAGACCAATTTGATGCAGTGTGCGGCATATGGTCTGAGCACTGACAGGCTGACTCCTCCACCCCTTCAAGCTCTGCATGCTGGCAATACTCATACGTCTATTTCCCAAAGACAACCTCTGAATATGACACTGAGCCCATGCACTCAACTTTTTTGGTCAACCATGGCGAGTGGAACCTGTCCTGTTAAACCACTGTATGGTCTAGGCCACCATGCTGCAGCTCAGTTTCAGGGTCTTGGCAATCTTCTTCTAGCCTAGGCCATCTTTGTGTAGAGCAACAATTCTTTTTTTCAGATCCTCAGATAGTTCTTTGCCATGAGGTGCCATGTTTAACGTCCAGTGACCTATATGAGAGAATTGAGAGTGAGAACATCAAATTTCACACCTGCTCCCCATTCACACCTGAGACCTTGTAACACTAACGGGGGAGGGGAAATGGCTAATTGGGGAGGGAAAATGGCTATGCAGTTATGCAAGGTGATTGATGGACACTATGTGTGGCCTCACATGCGTTCATTTGGAGTGGACTAAAGTGGAATCCGGTCCAGGGTTTACCAGCCACCTTGGCAGGGTTGGTTCCCGAGATTTTGTGGTCCACTGGAATCCAACATCAGGTGGTTTAAATAACCAGGAAGAGAGGAAAGTTTTGCTCTGGTGCGTTACTCAGGAGCCATCAGCCTGAGAGAGCTGACGTATGGAAGTTTGCTTATGGACTTAGACAAAAAAGGTTTGCACTGTCTGTTTTGTGGGTGTCTGGGAGAAGCCCTGCACCGCTCAGTTAGGAAAAACTGAAATGTTTAGTTAGTACCTGGATGGCGAGGATTTATTTTCTGTTTTGTTTATTTGATTTCTATATGCAACCTTTTAAATAAACCTGGCTACAAGAAAACCTGCCGCTTGGACTGCCTTTTTCCAGGGAAGTTGATCCCCATTGAGCTAACCTCCCACACGTGGTGGACTCAGCGGGCATCTTCCTGAGCAAGTAGAAAGATGGAGGATGTATTAAAAGCTCAGTAGGAAACCAATTGCCAGATCGCACAGGCCACTGCAGCGCAGCAGGAGGAAAATCGCATGCAGCATGAGGCGAGTCGCCCAGCCATTGCAGCCCAGCAGAAGACAAATCGCCAGTTTGTGGAGGCCCTGGGGGAATTAAAGAAGGGGTCTGCAAGTTCTTTACCGGTGGAACAGGAAAATGGTGTGTGCCAGCTATTTCCTGCAGAAGATGACACCTGCAGATGATGTGGATGTGTATCTAGCAACTTTTGAAAGAGTCGCTCTTCAAGAAAGATGGCAAAAAGAGCAATGGGCAGGACTGATAGCGCCTTTTCTGACAGGAGAACCCCAAAAGGCATATTAGAGGCTGCCTAGGATTATGACAAACTGAAAGTGTAGATGGTTGCACGTATGGGCATCACCATTGCAGTCCTGGCTCAATGGGTGCATCACTGGTCATACAGTACTGACAAGTTTCACCAAGAAATGGCTGCAGCCAGAGACTTTGCCGGACCCTAAGATTGTGGAGCGTGTGGTCATGGACCATTATTTACTGGCACTCCCTGCCACTTTAAGGAAATGGGTCAGCCATGGGGACCCTAAGACTGCAAACCAGCTGGTGGGCCTGGTGGAGAGATATACTGCTGCTGAGGACTTGTTTCACCCATCCGTGTCCCACTCCAATGTCTCTAGGGGTGAAAAATCACCCGGAGGATCCGGTACGACTGTTCTAGGGTTCAAGGGCGTGGGGAAAAATGACAAGACTGTTGCTACAAATAATGAGACTATGGGCTCAGGGCCTGGAGACTGGCCAAATAGGTCAGGAAGGTCTCTGAGGCTGTTTAGAGGACTGGGTACAGAAAATATAAAATGTTACCACTGCCATGCATTTGGTCATATTGCTGCTAACACTAAATGATAAACCAATTCAATGTGATAATGCTTACTTAAAATAACGCATGTCTCTTTTTGCACAGGTGGCATGTACTGCAACATGTCAGGAACACATGGAAAAACAAATGTAATTTCAGTTGATGGAAAGCCAGTCATGGCTCTGCTAGATTCTGGTAGTGTGGTGACATTAGTCAAAGGTGATTGTGTAAATCTGGCAAAGTTAAACCCTAGCACTATTGGGGTTATTTGCATACATGGTGACATGACATCACTTATAGTTTAGCAATCTAATTTTGATTGCAATTTATAACCTCTCCACTAGAGGTTGCACTTCACTTCTCTATATTGAGTCACACTACACCATCGGGTTTATAGACCTTTCTAGGTGATTGGTGAGCACCCCAGAGTATTTAACAGGAAGTGACATGCTTGACCCTATGACCCCTGAGGAAGTTGACGCTTTGTCAATGAAACGCCGCGTCGGGTGGCAAGGGAATTGCATGTAATTTCCGCTCTAAGGAACGCAGGTGGAGCGCTGTCCGGCGTTCCCTAGCTCCCTTTTCATTTTAGTTTTTCTTTTGTCAGCGCGACCGTTCCTTTCCCGAACGGTCGTATATAGCAATTGGATCGGGCTGTTTTTCACATGCAGATTTTAATAAACGTACTACTTTTAAGAAAACGTACTTCACTATTGGATTCCCCCGATTTTTTGTCTTTCCGATTGGAATTCATGCCACGAACGGCCGGTTCGCCTCTGCTCAACACAAGGTGGTTAATCCATTCTACAGATTCATCTGAATCCGCCATCTGGTAAGTGGGGCTCTATTGGGTCGGCCGGGAGGACACAAATTGGCAACAAGCAAGGCATTCCCACAAAGCTAGCTGACCTTAACAGGTCAGAGGGATCTGGTAAGTGGGAAAGCCAGCAGATATCCAAGGCATTCCATAGAAGATCATTAACATCTTATTGCTCCCTCCTACAGCACCTACACTTGCATTTATTGGGACTATATTTACCTTTGTGGGACTATTTCCACCATTTTAATAGATTTGCATATAGTAGGCTAGGGTGGTAGGAGGTGTGCATTGAAGAGTGTCTAGTTCAGTGTTTGCTGTTACTTAGGCGCTATGATTCAAATATAGCAGGAAGTGTTGTCATTGGTTTGATCCAGTTGACAGTACACTTATCATACGTGAGAGGTGTCTCTCCATGTATGAAATACTGCTGAATGAGCACGGTATCCCTATACTGTATCCAACATTTCAAGTGTAATTTTCTATAAGTTATACTGTTATACCTGCTGCTCTTTTGTTTTTGCTACCTATATTATTGTCTATTCCTGGGGCGCGGGATCGGTTTTGTGTTTTATGGTGACACATGTGACTACCAGACTGCTGTGGTTGAAATTGATACCCCTTGGGGCATAGTTAAACATTGAGTGAGGGTGGTACCCTCACTGCTTCATGAAGCCCTAGTGGGGAGAGGTTTTCCCCACTTTTGGAGTTTATGGGAAAACAAAAGGAGTCGGGAGGACAGAGCTACCCCTGCTGGGGAAACACTGGAACTCACACCAGACCCTTTTGATTACAAAATTTAAAGGAAAATTGTTGGCATGTCCGAGGAAGGAGAAGATCCTTTTCTTTTTTCTGCAATGGCTGGGGAGCAGGAGGAGCTGGAATCCAGCCCCCAGCTGGAGGTTAATGAACAAGAAATTATCTCTGACTCTAAAAGTGAGAGTGGACTGAATGTGGTGCCTGACATAGAGGTCAGAAAAGATGATGTTTGTATGGAACAACTAAAAGACGCCACACTCAATAGAGCAAGAGAACATTAAAATGATAGATGGGGAACCTGTTGAACCTAATATTGGGGTGTCTTTTCCCTACATGGCTCTTCAAAAAAAACTTGTTGTATCAGGTGGTAAAGCAAGGGGAGGAGGAGGTAGAGCAGCTAGTGGTTCCCAAACCCTATCGCCGGATGTATTAGATTTAGCCCATGGTCATATGATGGGTGGACATCTGGGTATAGAGAGGACCAAGGAGAGAATAACCCAGAGATTCTTTTGGCCCAGGTTATATGCAGATGTCAAATTGTGAGTCATGCCCAGAGTGTCAGTATTTTGCGCCATCGTCCCATTTTCGCAGTCCGCTGGTACCATTACCGATCACTGAAGGGCCTTTTAAAAGAATTGGCATGGATCTGGTGGGACTAGTAGTAAAGTCCGCCCAGGACCATCAGCACATACTAGTATATACTATGCGATATCCTGAAGCCATTCCCTTGCGTAATACCTCAGCTAAAACTATTGCCAAAGAGCTTGTCCAGGTATTTAGTTGTGTGGGTATTCCAAAAGAGATATTGACGGATCAAGGCACCCCATTTATGTCCAGAGTTACTAAAGAATTGTGTAAGTTGTTCAAAATCTCCCATCTCCGTACCTCTGTCTACCACCTGCAAACTGATGGTCTTGTGGAGATATTTAACAAAACGCTCAAAAGCATGTTAAGAAAGGTGGTGGACAGGGGCGTGGCTTGACGGCGCTCGAGTATGGCCGCTTAACTGAGTAGCTCCGCCGGTCAGTGGGTAAGAAGCGACGGAAAGAGCCAAAACCACAGCCCATCACACCGGGAAGTGACGCCCGATCATCGCGGTACAGCCCGCAGAGATGTCCGGCAAACGGAAGGGAGCAGAACGACCGCAGAAACTGACGGCATTCTTCCAAAAGCCGTCCCCTCAGATGAGGCCTAACCAAGATGGCACAGCAGCGGGCCCCAGTGTGAGTACCGAAGCATATACAGATCTCCCGGATGAAGCCAGGGACACTCCAGGTAACTCATCTCCACCAACACCACTCAAAAACCTCACAAGAGACAGTCCTAATAGTGGTAGCCCTGCTAAAACAAGAATGCGGCTTCAATCACCGCCGCCATCTCCTCACACAGTGGCGCCATTTCACCCCTTACAGGCTAATCAGGCACTACAATCCTCAATGGCGGCCTTCCCGACAACAGGACAACCAGTTGTTGACACGACATTAAAAGACATGCTATTGTCCCTGCAGGCTTCACTACTGACAGACCTGTCCTCTATGATCTCCAAGTTCAATGCTGATATCCACAGCCTAGATGACAGAGTCACATATATAGAGCACAAGATGGCGGATTGCACGGCCACTATCAATTCACTAGTGGACTCTCAAGACAACATACTAGATGACAATCAATGGATTAAAGCCAAACTTACAGATTTAGAGGACAGGTCCCGCAGGAATAATATAAAGCTGAGAGGGATTCCAGAAACCGTTCCTCCAACAGCACTTAGCCAGTACGCCAAAGACCTGATGGCGGCCACTATCCCGGACGCTAAACCTGTGGAACTATTGATAGACAGGATCCATCGGATAGCTAAACCACCACACCTGGCAGCGTCAGTACCTAGAGATGTAATTATGAGGGTGCACTTTTTCCACATAAAAGAAAAATTGTTGAGAGAAATCAGGATGAGATCGTGTCCCCCGGCGCCATTTGAGAACATCCAACTTTATCCAGACCTGTCGAAGTACACCCTTCAACTCCGCAGACAGCTGAGCCCAGTGACCAAGGCCATGAACAACCACAAAATCCCATATAAATGGAGATACCCAGCCACTCTTATAATTACAAAAAAACTGTATAAATCACATCATCTCCTCTCTTGCAGAAGGTATGAAGCTGCTATTTCAATGGGGTATCATTATTGAACCCCCACAAGATACTAATCCTTTCTCAATTCCTAAACGTCCCCTGCCGCAGCAAGATAAATTTGCTGGAAGTAGCCACAACAAGGAAACATAATGGCTCTCAATGCTAAAATATATCTGGTGTGATTGACTCACTGACCGGCCTAGGCACCGTTGATAGAAACTGTTTACCCCCCACGGAGGACTGTTGCAGTAGTTGCTCCTCCACTACTTAATGCACAGTATACTTGTGTATTTTCCTCATCATTTTTTTTCTGTTTTTTTTCATTTTTCTTCTCTTTTCAATTGTTGTTATCTCCTTGGCTCTTCAATCCGGAGTCCTACATACAGAAGACACTCTAGGCGGAAATCCGACAATCATCCAGCAAGCCCCAAACATCTACGAGCTCAACCAAACGACTCACCATGGTGACCGTCACCCAAAGTAAGTCGACACAACACTCTTACACACTCCAGGATACACGATGCCCTTCAAAATACTTTCCATAAATGCCAATGGCCTCAATCACCCAGTTAAAAGAAGCAGTTTATGGAAATCTGCCAAAGAGCTACACTGTGATATAATATGTGCTCAAGAGACACACTTCCAAAGAGGTGCCCAACCTCAGTGCACTCACAAAGACTTCCCCCATATCTTCTTTGCTTCTTCCCAGGTTAAGAAACAAGGAGTCATGATAGCGGTAAGGAATTCAGTAAAATTCCAGTTACGCAGCTCAATAACAGACCCCAATGGCAGGTACATAATGCTCACTTGCTCCTTAAATGACTCCATATACACTATTCTGAATATCTACGCACCAAATCACCACCAACTCAAATTTTTGCATAAAGTCATGCGTATTCTTTAAAATAAACAAGAAGGCTACACCATATTATGTGGAGACTTTAATATGGTACCTGATGCCCGACTTGACACCTCTGCCCCAAGAAAAAGAAGAGACTCCACTCTGCAACAGTTTATCAGAAACCACAAACTATACGACGTATGGAGATGTCACCATAAAATAAGAGAGAGACTTTACTTACCTATCCCCAGTCCACAAGACTTTCTCCCGTATTGATTTATTTCTAGTTGACAGATGCATGTTACAGAGAACTCAAGCTTCTGAAATCCATACCACATCATGGTCGGACCATGCCCCAATTAGCATTACGGTGAATGACTCTAACACACTAACTCCAATCACAATGTGGAGAGTTAACAACTCTATTCTTCAGAGCGATGTTCATTCTGCCACTCTCTCAAATCAATTGCTGGAATATTTCCAGATTAATGAGGGGTCGGTGGGGGACCATGCTGTGGTGGGGAACGCACATAAACCTTTTATAAGGGGCATCCTGATCCAAATGGGATCCAGGATCCTAAGGGAGAGAGCGCAGCAGGTAGATTCTCTTCTAGCACAAATTGCAGATCTAGAAAAAAGAGCAAAAGCAGATCCGAATTCGCCCCACACGCACAAAATTCTCAGACTTAAATTGGAGCTCCGCACACTCCTGTTAAACAAGTTCTTTAAAATGCAAAGTAGATTCAAAGCCTCTCTATACTCCACTTCCAACAAAGCTGGTAAAGCCCTAGCAAGCCGCATAAAGGGATGCCGCATTAAGTCAAGAATAGACTAAATAATCCACCCCCACTCCAAGCAAAAACTTTCCGACCCTTAAAAAATAGCTGATGCATTCAGCGCTTACTATAGCGACTTATATAATCTAGCCAAAGATCAAGAGGTTTACCAACCTTCCTCCGAAGACATAGACCAGTTCCTCAAAGCCATAAACTTACCGTCTCTATCAGCCCAACAACTTGACCAATTAAATGCTCCTTTTACAAAACAGGAAATTCTAAACACCATCAATAAATTGCCACCCACAAAGCCCCTGGCCCAGATGGCCTCACGGGGGAGTACTATAAAAGATTTGCCCAAATACTACTACCACAACTTATTAAGATATTTTGATAATGCTGCGCTCTCTTCCTACTTTCCACCTGAGATGTTACAAGCCACAATAATAACCCTACCTAAGCCAGGGAAGGAGCCTACCGCACCCCAAAACTTTAGGCCAATCTCACTGTTAAACTTAGACACAAAAATATTTGCAAAAACCATAGCAACACGCCTAATTGATATCCTTCCGTCCCTGATCCATAAAGATCAAACGGGCTTCACCAAAAATAGACAAGCCTCTGACGCCACGAGACGGCTTATAGATATCATACACCATGCAGGGTCCACCGGAACGCCTTCTCTGCTTCTGGCATTGGACGCAGAGAAGGCGTTCGACAGAGTTCATTGGAAATATCTCAGAGCAGTTCTCCACAAATTCGGGTTCCAAAATAACATTTTTAATGCAATTATGGCCCTTTACTTTGACCCCTCCGCGAGAGTGTTCTCCTCCAACGCATTGTCTAAACCATTCAAGATAAGCAACGGCACTAGGCAAGGGTGCCCACTCTCACCGTTAATCTTTAATCTAATGATGGAACCCTAGCAAATCTGATTAGATCCAACCAAATTTTTTTACAATTGGCCCAGACACTCACAAGATTAGTCTGTTCGCAGACGATGTCATTTTAACTTTGTCAAACCCGGCTCCTTCCCTGGCAGA
Organism: Glandirana rugosa; assembly: GCA_018402905.1. Taxonomy (NCBI): domain Eukaryota; kingdom Metazoa; phylum Chordata; class Amphibia; order Anura; family Ranidae; genus Glandirana; species Glandirana rugosa. The sequence goes on along the minus strand of BLSH010318072.1, from coordinate 193,747 downwards.
AACCCAAGAGACCTTACAGAGGTTCAGCAAGATTTCATACTACAAAGTAAATGAGTCCAAATCTTATATTTTAAACTTGGGTTTAGACGCAACCACTAGCCTTTTACTGCAAAACTCATTCCCGTACGCGTGGGCAAAGGAAAATATCTCCTACTTAGGCATCCAACTGACCAAGTCAGTGAAAAATCCATATGCAGCAAACCATATTCCGATGCTCAAAAATCTACAAACAGCTCTTAAAAATCTAGAGACCCAGGAATTATCATGGTCCGGAAGGCTTGCGGTATTCAAAATGTTACATTTACCTCAATTACTATATATTTTTCGGACTATACCCATTCCCATTCCAAGAAGGTTCTTTAAGCTCTTACAGACTGAACTCAACAGGTTCCTCTGGAAGAGAAAAAAACCTAGATGCAATAGAACAATTCTAACCAGGCATAGTCTAGCAGGAGGTACAGGCTACATAGACTTTGAAGACTACTACACAGCCTCAATCTTAGCACAGACGAAAGGGTGGATGTATTCGAGTATAGGTACACTGTGGAGCTCGATAGAACATGCCTCGACTCCCCGCCTGCACTAACAATCTTGGCTATTATCTAGCCCCTACCAGGCCAGGATATCCCCCTCACTACCACCCACCATGAAAGCAGCAGCAATAGCTTGGCATAGGCTTATTCACTCGGCACCAAGCACACATACTATGATATCGCCACCTATCCCCATCACAGCTTTGACAACAATGACACCTGATCTAAATATTGCACAGTGGCAGAGATGTGGCATTCAGTTTATTCAGGATTTGCTAGAGGGGCCCATACAGAAAGCGTTCTCACAACTACAGCAGGAATATAATCTCCCCGAAACCGAATTGTACAACCATCTTCGAATCCGACATAGCATCAAAGATATTGCCAACCTGCTATACCAAATTCCTGAGCAGATTTGGAACTTTCTCACAAACACAAATCACGCACACAAAGGCATCTCTCTTTTCTACCATACGTTCCAAAACAAAAAAGCCTTTCAAAAACTGAAACCACACCTTAAATGGGAAGCAGACCTTATGCTCCATTACTCGGATGAGCAGAGGAGGATAGCCATTCACTCTATACCTAAGTACACCCAAAGCTCCGCTCTGAGAGAATTGTACCTCAAGGTGGCTTTAAGATGGTATATGACACCAGACCGAATTGCTAAATTCAGCCCACAAGGCACGGACAGTTGTTGGAGATGTAATGCTCCAAAGGGACACATACTACACATTCTCTGGGAGTGTCCATTGTTACACTCATATTGGGGAACAATATTCCACATCATCAATGACATAACACATCTTCACATCAGTCCAAACCCAGCACTAGCTCTCTTTAACCTGACTATTGGAGACATACCCCTATATTTGCAAGCAATGGTTACCCACATACTCTTAGCAGCGAAGTTAAGTATTACTAAACTGTGGAAAACAAAATCAATCCCCAGAGTTCAGGACACTATAGATCTCACAAGCCTACACTCTTCTTACGAAATAGCACTGGCAGTTAACAATAAGAAGCATCGAGTAATTCTGGATCGATGGTCCCCGTGGCTTACTTGGTTAAAATCTGCTCACGTTTCCTCAAACTAACATATCATAGACTACTAATCCTCCCTAAATATGCTATTTCTTAGTACACATTTGAATACGCACCTGCTTTATACCTAGAGCTCATTGGTGTCCTCCTCGTCATAGCAACCCCTCGACAGGGAGAGACGAGGAGTGACCACCACGATAAGCAGGACATTGACCCTGGATGTGATGAGTCATAGTTATGATGTTATTCAGTTATCTAACAGTTACTATGATACTATTACAGATATGTTTTACATTAATATACTCTCTCTTTTGATACTACAAATATCGCCAGGATACGGAACCTGCCATAGGTGCAAGGCCCATACACACAACTTAGCTTTGGTACTATATTCTGAATTTCTTCAGCGCCCAAAGCCAATGTGAAGCGTGGGTAACAGGACCATCTCGCCCGGCCACAGTTTGATCCCGTAGGGGGTGGCGGAGCGGGATGGTTGTCATCTACTAAAAGCGCAAGGCTCATGTAGTGGATATGTATGATTGATACTTATTACATGAGATAGCGACATGCCGCGCACCATATGTCTACAAGTGTATCTTGGAATTTCATATGATTGTGAATTTCTGTATGATGATATAATACATGTCAACATAAATGTTCAACTCTTTATGTAACGTGCAAACTTCAATAAAAATTCAATAAAGAAAAAAAAAGAAAGGTGGTGGACAAAGATGGGAGAAATTGGGATTTTTTGCTGCCATACCTCATATTTGCCATATGGGAGGTACCTCAGGCATCTACAGGTTACTCCCCTTTTGAACTACTGTATGGGAGACATCCCAGGGGATTGCTAGATGTTGCAAAAGAAACATGGGAGGGAGTAACCACGCCTTATAGAAGCGTCAATGAGCATATCTCACTGATGCAAGATACAGTTGCTAGAAAAAGTATGTGAACCCTTCGGAATGATATGGATTTCTGCACAAATTGGTCATAAAATGTGATCTGATCTTCATCTAAGTCACAACAATAGACAATCACAGTCTGCTTAAACTAATAACATACAAAGAATTAAATGTCACCATGTTTTTATTGAACACACCATGTAAACATTCACAGTGCAGGTGGTATGTGAACCCTTGGATTTAATAACTGGTTGAACCTCCTTTGGCAGCAATAACTTCAACCAAACGTTTCCTGTAGTTGCAGATCAGACGTGCACAACGGTCAGGAGTAATGCTTGACCATTCCTCTTTACAGAACTGTTTCAGTTCAGCAATATTCTTGGGATTTCTGGTGTGAATCGCTTTCTTGAGGTCATGCCACAGCATCTCAATCGGTTTGAGGTCAGGACTCTGACTGGGCCACTCCAGAAGGCGTATTTTCTTCTGTTTAAGCCATTCTGTTGTTGATTTACTTCTATGCTTTGGGTCGTTGTTCTGTTGCAACACCCATCTTCTGTTGAGCTTCAGCTGCTGGACAGATGGCCTTAAGTTCTCCTGCAAAATGTCTTGATAAACTTGGGAATTCATTTTTCCTTCGATGATAGCAATCCGTCCAGGCCCTGACACAGCACAGCAGCCCCAAACCATGATGCCCCCACCACCATACTTCACAGTTGGGATGAGGTTTTGATGTTGGTGTGCTGTGCCTCTTTTTCTCCACACATAGTGTTATGTGTTTCTTCAAAACAACTCAACTTTGGTTTCATCTGTCCACAGAATATTTTGCTAGTACTGCTCTGGAACATCCAGGTGCTCTTTTGCAAACTGTAAACATGCAGCAATGTTTTTTTGGACAGCAGTGGCTTCCTCTGTGGTATCCTCCCATGAAATCCATTCTTGTTTAGTGTTTTACGCATCATAGATTCGCTAACATGGATGTTAGCATATGCCAGAGACTTTTGTACATTTTTAGCTGACACTCTAGGATTCTTCTTCAACTCATTGAGCAGTCTGCGCTGTGCTCTTGCAGTCATCTTTACAGGACGGACACTCCTAGGGAGAGTAGCAGCAGTGCTGAACTTTCTCCACTTATAGACAATTTGTCTTACCGTGGACTGATGAACAGCAAGGCTTTTGGAGATACTTTTATAACCCTTTCCTTTCTTTTGTGCGAGGCATCATTCACATCAGGCAATGCTTCTTGTGAAAAGCAAACCCAGAACTGGTGTGTGTTTTTTATAGGCCAGGGCAGCTGTAACCATTACCTCCAATCTCATCTCATTGATTAGACTCCAGTTGGCTGACACTTCACTCCAATTAGCTCTTGGAGATGCCATTAGTCTAGGGGTTCACATACTTTTTCCACCTGCACTGTGAATGTTTACATGGTGTGTTCAATAAAAACATGGTAACATTTAATTCTTTGTGTGTTATTAGTTTAAGCAGACTGTGATTGTCTATTGTTGTGACTTAGATGAAGATCAGATCACATTTTATGACCAATTTGTGCAGAAATCGATATCATTCCAACGGGTTCACATACTTTTTCTTGCAACTGTAGAATCGCTGCTGTCATGCCAACATATGGAGCAAGCCCAGGAGGCCCAGAGAAGGGCTTACAAACGGGGTGCCAAGACCCGGATTTTCAACCCTGGTGATAGAGTGTTGGTACTAGTCCCCACCATTGAGAGTAAATTCCTACCAAAGTGGCAAGGTCCCTTTGAAATTATGGAAAGAGTAGGGGAGGTAAACTGCAAAGTTTACCAGCCAGGGAAAAGGAAACCCAAGCAAAGATATCACGTGTTAGGAAAAGACTGTGCTAAGGGTTAATGCATTTGGTTGTGCTTTCCTCTATTTCCTGGAACAGCAGCTCTATTTAAACTTCCTGCTTCCTGTAGCAAATGCTGTCCATCAATTGTCCGACCGACCACGCCATGTTCCCCCAAGTCCGTCTTCGCACCAGCATTTGTCCGTCTCCCAGCCATGTCCGTCTCAAGTTAGTTCCAGCCCGTTCGGCCCAGTGTCTATGTCCTTCAGAAATCGTTTGTCCAGTGCCCTTGTGTGACCTTGCGATATCTTACCTGTCGTAAACGATGTCCTTCGTCCTTCAAATTTATCTCGACGACAAGGTCCTTTATCTCCTTTCGTGTTGGTTTACGTAATTGGGAATCGTGTCAGAAAAGGATTGTGCACTATAGAAACGAACCCAAAGGAAAAGGGACCGACCATTTGAAACGTCAAATGGAGGGGATGAGAAA
>BLSH010318072.1:176109-186154 GCA_018402905.1 Glandirana rugosa | reverse complement strand
CACCATACTACCTCCAGGAAACTTCCTATTGTTACAGTAAGATTTGCTGTCGCGGATCCGGCAAGCCTCCCTGGGGTCAGACCCCCTCCCGGGAACATCTCTGCAGCTCAAGGACGGATTGTTCTGGCAGGGTGCCAAGATTTTCGTGCCGGAGCACCTACGAACAGCAGTTTTGAACCTCTGCCATGACCACCACCTCGCTGGGCCCTTCGGGACACGCAAGACCTTGGAACTAGTGCAGCGCACATTCTGGTGGCCCCGAGTGGGAGAGGACTGTAAGGCTTATGTGGGATCATGCACTACCTGCAGCCGGTGTAAGGGGAGTAAGACTCGGGCATGGGGCCTTCTTAAACCTTTACCTGTTCCGGAGAGGCCCTGGAGCCACATATCCATGGATTTCATTGTGGAGTTACCCCCTTCCGAAGGCTGCTCGACCATCTTTGTGGTAGTGGATAGACTCTCCAAGATGGCTCACTTCCTGCCTATGAAAGGCACACCTTCGGCCGCAGAGACGGCCAAAATATTCATTAAGGAGATTGTCCGGTTACATGGAATTCCAAGGGATGTGGTGTCCGATCGTGGCATGCAATTCACGTCCAGGTTCTGGAGGTCTTTGTGCAAGTCCCTGAAGATCAGCCAATCCCTGTCCTCAGCATATCACCCCCAAACGAACGGCCAGACGGAGCGTACCAACCAGACTTTAGAACAGTACTTACGCTGCTTCTCGTAGTTCTCCCAGGATGACTGGGTTATGCTCCTACCGCTGGCGGAGTTCACATACAACAACTCAGTCCACTCGGCCACCCAACAATTACCCTTCTTTGCCAATTACGGCTACCATCCCGCCTTCTTGTCCAACGCCTGCCCAGAAAACCCGGTGCCAGCTGTGTCCGACTTATTGAACTTTTTCGCCTCCAATAATAAACTCCTGCAGGAGACAATGGCACGAACACAGGCAACCAATAAGGAAACGTATGACAAGAAAAGGCGTGGTGAACTAAACCTGGAGCCAGGAAATCAGGTATGGCTATCCACCCTCAACTTAAGATTGGCATGTCCATCCAGGAAACTCGGTCCTAAATTTATTGGGCCCTTCCCCATCAAACAAAAAATCAACGAGGTAGCCTACGAACTGGAACTGCCTGAGTCACTCCGCATCCACCCGGTCTTCCACTGGTCGTTGTTAAAGCCTAAGGTCCGCGACCCCTTCTCTGAGCGGCTGACAGGTCCACCGGCACCAGTAGTGGTTGACGGAATGGAGGAATTCGAGGTGGAATCCATTCTGGATTGCAGGAGGAGAGGTGACACCATCCAGTACCTAGTTAAGTGGAGAGGCTATGGGCCCGAAGAGAGTTCATGGGAGCCCAAAAACCATATCCATGCTAAAGAGCTCATCAAACGATTCTGGAGAAGGCACCCAGACTTAAGGGCCCGGCTGGGCATCTGGAGGCTGCCCCTTGGGGGGGGGCAATGTTAGGAAAAGACTGTGCTAAGGGTTAATGCATTTGGTTGTGCTTTCCTCTATTTCCTGGAACAGCAGCTCTATTTAAACTTCCTGCTTCCTGTAGCAAATGCTGTCCATTCTATAGCGTTCTAGTGTGTTCCCGTGACCTGTTTGCTAAAGACTTCCTGTATCTGTGACCCGGCTTGCCCGACCTTGATTGAACTCTGCCTGTACCGACCCTCTGCCTGTTTATGACCACGCTTCTGCCTGAACCCCCTTGTACCACACCAGCCAGCCTTTTAACGACCCTGCCTGCACCTGACGACCCGTTTGCCTGCTCCCTTGTACCGCATCTGCCAGCCTGTTAACGACCCGGCCTGCATCACCACTCTTCTGTCTGCACGAGCTCCTGGAGGATCCTCACAACACCACCGGCATCCGCACCAGCCCTCGTGCCCCCCTGTGCTACGGAATCTCCTGTCTGCTCTACCAGGGGTTCCTGAACCAGGGTCGTAAGAGAGGTTGCCCTCTGCACAATCAGACTCCATCACCAGGTACGTGACATCACGTTAATCTCTTAAAAGCTTTCCAAGGACAGAGAGACTTTACTGGCAATCCCAACCCCCCAAAAGGACATGGCCCCGTTACACCTGAAGTACCCATAACTGAAACCTTGTCAGTAGCCCAACAGAAGGATGCTAAAGAATTTGTGAGTAAGAATAGATACTTTTTCTCTCACCTGCCCGGACTGACCACATTTATACAGAATTACATAATTACGGAACCAGGTGTACGCATAAATGTAAACCCTATAGAATACCCGGGGTTAGGCGGGAAGCAGTTGCAAATGAAATAAAGAACATGTTAGAGCTGGACATGATAGAGGAGTCCCACAGTGACTGGTTAAGTCCCATAGGGTTGGTCCCAAAACCAGATGGAACTATAAGGCTTTGTAATGATTTCAGGAAGTTGAACAGCGTGTCTAAATTTGATGCGTACCCAATGCCTCGGGTCGACAAGCTTGTTGACAGATTGGGAGGTGCCCGGTACATAACTACTTTAGATCTGACTAAAGGTTATTGGCAGATATCCCTAACAAAATCTGCCAAAGAGAAAACTGCGTTTTCTACTCCCTAGGGGTCCTTCCAGTATAAGCGGATGCTTTTTTGGCTTGCATGGTGCTCCTGCCTCATTCCAGAGAATGATGGATAAGTCCTTAATACCACATTGCCAATTTACAGCCGCCTATTTGGATGATGTAGTCACCCACAGCCCAGATTGGGAATCCCATTTGCCCCAGGTGCAAGCAGTAGTGGATTCCCTTAGGAAAACAGGACTCACTGCCAACCCCAAAAAGTGTGCCATAGGTTTGGAGGAGGCCAAATACCTTGGCTACATTGTTGGTCGGGGGCTGATCAAGCTTCAGATCAATAAGATTGAGGCAGTACAAAAGTGGCCCCAACCTATAAATAAAAAGCAAGTGCGTGCAGTTCTGGGGATCACCAGGTACTACAGGCATTTTATACCCAATTTTGCCACCTACTGATGGAGCTGATGAAGGGTAGAGGTTCAGTCATAACCAAGTGGAATCCTGAGCAAGAGAAGGCATTTCAAATGTTGAAACAAACCCCTTGTGCATGACCTGTGCTTGTGTCCCCAGATTTCACAAAGGAGTTTGTGGTGCAGACAGACGCCTCTGATGAGGGACTGCATGCTGTACTGTCCCAAGTCAGAGATGGGGAGGGGCACCCAGTAGTTTATCTTAGCAGAAAGCTCAACATACATGAGAAAAACTATGACATTGGGGCTTGAGCAGAAGGGGGCGTTATGAAAGGATTGGATGGACATTGGGATGGACATTATGTTTCACCTCGCATGCGTTTACTAGCAGGAAACTAAGGTGGAATCTGGTCCGGGTTTTAACAGCCACATTGGCAGGGTGGATTCCGGACTGGATTTTGCGGTCCACTTATGTCCATCAACAGGTGGTATAACGGAAACAGGTCTGGATTAGATAATGGCTCTGACCTGGGTCTCAGGAGCCAGCAAGCCTGAGAGAGCTGATGAAATTAACTTTGCTTTGTGACTGAAACAAAAGGTTTGCATTTTCTTTGTTTTGTGGGTGACTGGGAGAAGCCCTTCACCTCTGAGTTAGGAAACTGAAACTATTTAGTTAGTGCCTGGATGGCGAGGTGTCATGAACCCATAGTAACATTCATGTCCTGTCTGTTTGCTTACCTCTTGGTTGTGTCAGCCTAGAGGCTGTGCACATCCCCACCTGTGTGCTAAGTAGTCTCAGTGAACTCCACCCCAGTCTCCAATTAAGGAAACACTATATAAGACCATGTGCTGCAAGCCTCATTGCCGATCAATATTGTGTGTTTGCTTCTGCCGTGTGCTCTTTGTTTATTCCTATGTACCATTCTTGGCGTGTTCTTGACCTTCCTTGTCTGCTACTGTCCCCGATCTCGGCTTGTTATTTGACCTTTCCTGTCTGCCTGTAACCCTGGCCTTAGCTCTCCCACTGACCTTCTCTTGCTATCTTTCACTGCTGCTCCCTCTCCAGTTACCTGTAGCCTGCCGTGAGCATGAGCTGGGGGAACCAAGGGGCCGTGACCTGGATCCAGTTGCAGCCAAGTCCATCCTCACCACCAGAGGCTCTGGTGAACACCTGCTGGCTCTTAGACTCCGCACCCTGGGGGGAACCTATGCTCTACCTCCCTGTACAATCTGTGTCAGGGTCCCAGCAGTCCCGCTCCCCTGCACTATCCTGATCTCTAGTCGCAGCATTCAGCTATAAGTCCACAACCTTAGCGGTGTGCTTTGCAACCTTAGTAGGGGTGCTTCGCACTTCAGCGGCGCGCATCTGTCACCTGACCCCAGGTGACCTGACACATGAATGTTCTTTTCTGTTTTGTTTATTTGATTTATCTGCAACCTTTTAAGTAAACCTGGCTGCAAGTCAGATTTTAAGAAAACCTGCAGTTTGAACTACTCTTTTCAAAGGGAAGGTGATCCCCATTGAGCTAATCCCTCACAATATATATACTGTATATTACTTATATGCAAATTAGTGATTGAGTTATTGTGGGTATTGTTATGGTAACAATATGTTGCTGAATCTGCTACATTTTGCCTGGCATAAACGACCTCTAGACATGAAAGGGTAACAATATAAATCCTTTAGCCCTACAGACCAGTAAAAAACACTGGAAGCAGCATCCTGCTATATATTGCATTGATGTAAAAAGCATGTCATGAAGAACATAAAAGTAGCTGTTCAATTGTGAGGTTCTTGAAATGCAATTTGCAGTCTCTACAGAGTGATCAATGTGAGGTTTCAGTGATATGACACTGAAAATAGAGAAGATACAATCAAGTTATCTATTCATATCCCCTAGGTTATGTGTAATGCAAAGGTGATAATGCAATGTGGATAACTTGTTACAGACAGGACCGGTGCTATAGAATATCCAAAATTATAAGGGAAAATGTGATGTGTTAATGACTTGATGCCTGAACAAGAACAGTGCAATTCATTTTATAAAGCAATTTGCAGGGAACAAACTATGCACTGTTATCTGTCTACAATAAGCATGTTTATAAGGAGTTAGAAAGCAAAGGTACACTAAATACAGATGCTGACGACTGCTAAATTAATTTGGGATAAAGGTTAAAAGTGACAGAAATCAATAAATTAAAAGCTATGTTTAGCCACTGCTGATGGATATAAGCTATTCAATCTTCCTGCACCAATGTCCCCAATGGTGCTTACCCTGAAATCAATATGGAGGAAGCTTTCCAATTTCTTGAAAAACCTCCCAGTACCTTAAAAAAACTGGATGTGTGCATTGACTAATCATAACAAGCATCATTTCCTATTGTAAGGGCATTTATGGCCAACATTACTTATCCTCTCTATTTTTGCATATCTGCCATGTAAATCTGCCCAGCTGAGACAATAAACTTTTTTATAGTTAAGGGCTCATTCACACCGGCAGCAATGGGCTGCGTTGACCAATGCTGCTCAATGCAGTCCCAGCACTAAAAGTAGGACATTTTCTATTTTTTACATAACACGCTCACACATGCTGTAGTATACCAGAAGTGATGCATCGCAGAGAATTTAATAAAAGTATTAAAAAAAAAGAAAAAAACAAGCAAACGCTGCAATATGTTATAAAAACAACACACTGTAGCGCTTGGCAGTGCAAGTTCACACCACACAACAGTACACACGTTATACTCACAACAGCACACGCTGTGTGCTCACTTTTTTTAAGGTTTTTATCTGTTCTCTTACCTGGTGACCCTGCCAGTTACACTGGCTTCCCACACAACTGCTGTAGCAGTCCAGGGATTTGAAATCCCTACTCTTCTTCACCTTCTTTCTGTAGGGCTTCCGGGATGGATCAGAGCAATTCAGATTGGTCAAAGTGGTCAAGTGCCAGTGCTGACCAACCAGAATCTATCTGATCTGTCTTGGAAGCACTACAGAAGGAAGGGGAATAAACGAGGTGATTTCAAATGCTGGACCACTACAGAGGCTGTGTGGGTACTGACAGCAGCTAATCACCCATGAAGTTAAGTGTAGTGGGGACCAGGGAGCTTGAGACATTTTTTTTTTAACAGGAGAACTAACACTGTAATGGCCCTGTAATCTCTTTTTCACAAAATTGTTTCCTACTGTGTTTTTCTGTCTCCTTCTAATGTCCTACATGAGCTCCTGAAACTCAACCATTAGTTGCAGTCATGTGCACTCCTCGATGCACACCACAAATCCCATAGTCCCTAGTCCATCTCGGTAGCAAGCAAGAGAGGGGGCTACATTCCTATATATATAGTGGGACGATGGAGATTGAATGTTGCCACCCTCTAACAGGAAGTCAGATCACATCAGAAAAAAAAAGAATTTGAAGATTTAGAGGAGGCTGAGAGCAATATAAGGTGTTAATTTGAGTTAAGAATACATACTTGAAGAGAATTTTATTTATTAAAAGCAGCAAGTTGGCTCCGCTGCGCAGATCGGCGTCTATAAACAGCGATCTGTGCACCCGCTCTCGTGCCCGCTGCACTCTGCATGAGTGTGGCCGTGGGTCGGCTGGACTTGATGACCGCGATTTTTTTTACCACAAATATGTAGAATACATATCGGCCAAAACTGATGAATAAATGTTTTTTTTATTTTATTTTTTTGGATATGTATTATAGCTAAAAGCAAAAAATATTGTTTTTTTTTTCAAAATTGTCACTCTTTTTTAGTTTATATCAGTGATCAGAAGTGATGTAGAGGTGATGAAATACCACCAAAAGAAAGCTCTATTTGTGTGAAAAAAAAGGACGTCAATTTTGTTTGGGTACAACATCGCACGACCTCGCAATTCTCAGTTAAAGTGACGCAGTGCTGAATCGCAAAAACTGCTCTGGTGAAGGAGGGGGTAAATCCTTCCGGGGCTGATGTGGTTAAACAACTATTGTAGCACAGGTTTAAACTGCATTATTATGGTTGGTTATACTTAGGGCTTTTTTCAGTGGGAACATAAGGGAATGCAGTTCCGGCACCTCTAGCACTGAACGTATGTAGTGGCAAGGGGTGTGCTGGAGGGTCCATTAATGCTGGCTACTATTGTTGCTGGAGGGGGGTCTATTGTTGAGGAAGGGGTCTATTGCTGCTGAGGGGGTTTTATGTTGCTGGGAGGGATCTACTGATAAGGGAGGGTTCTATTGTTGCTGGCTCCTTGAGTGCCAGTTCACACCACATACAGTCCAGTATTTTTTCTTTCTGCATCAAAAACGCATGGGATTTGGTTACGTTGTTTCCAATGGCATAGTTCACACCAGTGCAGGCAGTTCCAGGGCTTTCCAGTTCCAGAAAAAAAAGTAGAAAATGTTGCATTTTACCTGCACTGGACTGTACTGGGAAGCAGTAAAATGCATCAAAAACTTACTGGAATGCACAGAAACGCACTGGAGCGCATCAAAAATGCACTGGACCCTAGTATAGTGAAACAAAACAGGAAAAATAAAAAAAGCACCTGGAATGCATCTGGAAACGCATCAAAAACACACTGGAAAGTGACAAAAACGTGTTAAAAAAGTGCATTCAGAAATGTATCCGGAACTGATCTGGAGTGCGTTTTTATGGTGTGAACCAGCCCTGAGGGTCTATTTGCTGGCTGCTGGGAGGTTTATTGTTGGCTGGCTGGTAGGGGATAGCCAACAATAAATCTCCCAGTAGCCAATGCTGGCTAGGAGGGGTCTAGTGTTGCTGGGGGGATCTGTTGTTTAGGGGGCTATTGTTGCTGGCTGCAGGGGATCTATTTTACAGCTTTTCTTATTATCATTAAAACATTCCATACAAATTACTTAGCATCACAGAATGATTATTTGCTTTGTATTCTCTAAAAGGGGTGGTACTGAGAGGTGGGTAGGGGGTAAAACCAAAGGATGGTACTTGGAGTTGGATAGAGGCTGCATACAAGGGGTGACTTGGATGAAAGGAATACCTGCACCTAGTCTGTGAGAAAAAAAGACCTAGTTATACCACTAAGAGAACAACAATGTAAATGAACTGCACATACCTCTTGTGTATGACAAGTGTGTACACCCTACCTAACTGTATTGGCTTTCTGTTGATGATGTTGATAAAAACCAATGCACTCTATTAAATGGAAACATGGAATATTATTTGACTGAGAGACTGCAGAGAAAAGCTCATAGCAGCTACATTATATACAGTGGGAAAAATAATTATTTGATCCCCTGCAGATTTTGTAAGCTTGTCCACTTTCAAAGAAATGAAGGGTCTATAATTTTTATCATAGATGTATTTTAAAAGCTAGACACAGAATATCAACCAAAATCCAGAAAAAAAAACACATGATACAAATGTTATAAATTGAGTTGCAATTTAGTGAGTAAAATAAGTATTTGATCTCCAAGCAATACATGACTTAGTACTTGGTGGAGAAACTCTTGTTGGCAAGCACAGAGGTAAGACATTTTGTGTAGTTGGTTACTAGATTTGCACACACTTCAGGAAGGATTTTGGTCCACTCTTCTTTAGAGATCTTCTCTAAATTTTTAAGGTTTCTTGGCTGTCGCTTGGCAACTTAAAGTTTCAGCTCCATCCATAAATGTTCTATAGGATTAAGGTCTAGAGACTGGCTAAGCCACTCCATGACCTTAATGTGCTTCTTCTTGAGCCACTCTTTTATTGCCTTGGTGGTATGTTTAGGGTCATTGGCATGCTGGAAGACCCACCCACGACCCATCTTCAATGTTCTGGCTGAGGGAAGAAGGTAGTGTTGTACCTTTAGCAGAGAAACAGCCCCAAAACATAATGTTTGCACCTCTGTGCGTGACTGTAGGGATGGTGTTCTTAGGGTCATAGTCAGCATTTTACTTCCTCCAAACACGGCAAGTTGAGTTAATGCCAAAGACCTTCACAGCAAAACAGTAAACTTCACAACAAAACAGTGTTAACCCACTAATTAAAGCCTGAGGCTTTAATGTGGCAAATTGTTTTATTAAATACCTTGCTTAAGCTTAAGATGACAAATGGACAGTGTGACGGACTCCGGACACCCCGACTGGGTATCTCCGCAAGTGAATATAGCTGTAGCTACCCCAACAAACTAGACAACACCATTTTTTTGAGTAAACAAGAAGAACTGCTTTATTAGAGAAACACACTGAATTTATACAGAAAACCATCACATAAGAGCGAATCACATTATCACAGACAATACCCACCTCAGACAATCCGGCGTCCACATAGGAATACATTATACATAGGAAGCCATATGTTACAATGATAGTTCTTTTGGGGTGATCCCGAGGGAGTGGCAGCAATCCCAGGGTACTATTTTATAGCCCGGGACCCCCAGACGATAAGTTTAAAAAAAACATGTTCCATGGGAGGGGGAGGAGTGACAGCAGGTTAAAGGTACCCAGGTGATGTTTGTGGAGTACCCGGGCAACAGTTAAATAGCCATGGTTACCAAACCATGGTGAGATGTAACTCTGAAATTCCAAGGTTCCCAAGCAAGCCAACTCTTGGTTCCTGTCATGAACCCATAGTTACATTCATGTCCTGTCTGTTTGCTTACCTCTTGGTTGTGTCAGCCTAGAAGCCGTGCACATCATCACAGGTGGGCTAAGTAATCTCCTCTCAGTGAACTCCACCCCAGTCTCCAATTAAGGAAACACTATTTAAGACCATGTGCTGCAAAGCCTCCTCGTCGAGTCTATTTCCGTTTACCGACTTTTGGCTTGTTCTCAGTGGCGTCACTAGGGTTGGTGTCACCTGGTGCCGTAAAACATGGTGTCACCCCCCGGCACTAAGCAGGCTGGTGCGTCAGTGTGGCTCTCCCCCCTTAACCTGCCACAATGGATGGATGGATGGAGCTGGCATGGGATTGGGGGGGATGGATGGAGCAGGGAAGGAATTAACCTCTGACCCCACCTCAAGTGACTCTCCTCTAATGAATCGGGTGGACACTACTACACGTGCCGAAGATCCGACTGTGTTGGTTCTCCATTCGTTTGTCTGTCCTGTACTTACATTGATACCCAAGTACTGTCCTTGGTTCTCAACCG
>BLSH010318072.1:140618-151256 GCA_018402905.1 Glandirana rugosa | reverse complement strand
GACTCCAGAGACAGAGACATTATTTTGCCCCTGTACAAATCATTAGTAAGACCTCATCTGCAATATGCAGTTCAGTTTTGGGCACCTGTTCTCAAAAAGGATATCGGGGAACTGGAGAAAGTGCAGAGAAGGGCAACCAAACTAATAAGAGGCATGGAGGAGCTCAGCTATGAGGAAAGATGAGAGGATCTGAATTTATTCTCACTTGAGAAGAGGAGATTAAGGGGGGATATGATCAACATGTACAAGTATATAAGTGGTCCATATAGTGAACTTGGTGTGGAGTTATTTACTTTAAGGTCATCACAAAGGACAAGGGGGCACTCTTTACGTCTAGAGGAAAAAAGATTTCATCTACAAATACGGAAAGGTTTCTTCACAGTAAGAGCTGTGAAAATGTGGAATAGACTCCCTCCAGATGTGGTTTTGGCCAGCACAGTTGATTGCTTTAAAAAAGGCCTAGATTCTTTCCTTAATGTAAATAATATAACTGGGTACTAACATTTTTAAGTAAAGTTGAGCCAGGGTGAATCCGATTGCCTCTCGGGGAATCAGGAAGGAATTTTTTCCCCCGTTATAGCAAATTGGATCCATGCTTTGCTGGGGTTTTTTGCCTTCCTCTGGATCAACTGTGGGTGAAGGATTGTATATGGGATTATTTGGTTGTGTATGTGTGTGTGTATATATATATATATATATATATATATAAATGTTTTTTTTTTTGTTTTTTTTTGGTTGAACTGGATGGACTTGTGTCTTTTTTCAACCTGACTAACTATGTAACTATATAACTATGTTTTAAAAACAACTACTACTGCAATGGGGCCAGGTTCCGTTTGGTGCTCTGAGGGAGAGTTTATCGTTCTAAAAACAACTACTACGGCATTAGGGCTTTGTTCCTGGTGGTGCTTTGAGAGAGAGTTTATCGTTCTAAAAACAACTACTACTGCAATAGGGCCAGGTTCCGGCTGGTGCTCTGAGGGAGAGTTTATCATTCTAAAAACAACTACTACTGCAATAGGGCCAGGTTCCGGTTGGTGCTCTGACGGAGAGTTTATCGTTCTAAAAACAACTACTACTGCATTAGGGCCTTGTTCCTGTTGGTGCTCTGAGGGAGAGTTTATCGTTCTAAAAACAACTACTACTGCATTACGGCCAGGTTCCTGTTGGTGCTCGGAGGGACAGTTTATTGTTCTAAAAACAACTACTACTGCAATAGGGCCAGGTTCCGGTTGATGCTCTGGGGGAGAGTTTATTGTTCTAAAAACAACTACTACTGCATTAGGGCCTTGTTCCTGTTGGTGCTTTGAGGGAGAGTTTATCGTTCTAAAAACAACTACAACTGCATTAGGGCCAGGTTCCTGGTGGTGCTTTGAGGGAGAGTTTATTGTTCTAAAAGCAACTACAACTGCATTAGGGCCAGGTTCCTGTTGGTGCTCTGAGGGACAGTTTATTGTTCTAAAATCAACTACAACTGCATTAGGGCCAGGTTCCTGTTGGTGCTCTGAGGGACAGTTTATTGTTCTAAAAACAACTACAACTGCATTAGGGCCAGGTTCCTGTTGGTGCTTTGAGGAAGAGTTTATCATTCTAAAAACAACTACAACTGCATTAGGGCCAGTTTCCTGTTGGTGCTCTGAGGGACAGTTTATTGTTCTAAAAACAACTACAACTGCAATAGGGCCAGGTTCCGGTTGGTGCTCTGAGGGAGAGTTTGTCATTCTAAAAACAACTACTACTGCATTAGGGCCTTGTTCCTGTTGGTGCTTTGAGAGAGAGTTTATCGTTCTAAAAACAACTACTACTGCAATAGGGCCAGGTTCCTGCTGGTGCTTTGAGGGAGAGTTTATCATTCTAAAAACAACTACTACTGCATTAGGGCCTTGTTCCTGTTAGTGCTTTGAGGGAGAGTTTATCGTTCTAAAAACAACTACTACTGCAATAGGGCCAGGTTCTTGTTGGTGCTCTGAGGGAGAGTTTATCATTCTAAAAACAACTACTACTGCAATAGGGCCTTGTTCCTGTTGGTGCTTTGAGGGATAGTTTATCGTTCTAAAACAACTACTACTGCAATAGGGCCTTATTCCTGTTGGTGCTTTGAGGGAGAGTTTATAGTTCTAAAATCATCTCATACTGCAGTAGGGACAGGTTCCTGTCGGTGCTGTGAAAGACAGATTATCTCATACTGGTGTAGGGAGAGGTTCCTGCTGCTGGTGTGAGCGGTGTATTCCTTGCACAAAAATAAAAAGTGCATCTACAATTTTCTTTTGTTAAAAGAAAATAAGAATAAGAATTTATTATTCTATTTTTTTGTATTAATAAATAGTGCTACATAGTACATTTGTGTCCAGAATGAGGAGAGCGTCAAATAAGGACGTTGGTAGTGGTCGTGGTGCTGCTGGTGCTGCTGGTGTTGGTGGTGTTGCTGAAGCTCCTGTTGCAAGGAGAGGACGTGGTCGATCTGTGCCAGCTACCCACACAAGTGAAACACCTTCCTCAGGTAGCCGACAGAGCCTTCAACGTTATATGGTAGGCCCGAATGCCGCTCAACGAATAGTGAGGCCAGAACAAGTACAGGTGATAGTAGATTGGGTGACTGACAATGCCTCCAGTTCCTTCACATTGTCTCCCACCCAGTCCCTTGATGAAAGCTCAGAGTTGGCACCTGAACCCCATGGCCATCTGTCTTTCACCTCAGCCCCTTATAAATCAGCCAAGCAGTCTGAGCCCCAAGTCATGCAGCAGTCTCTTATGCATTTTGATGACTCTGCTGCTGTGCTTTCCGTTGGCCATCCACATAGCCCTGGCCCAGAAGTGGAAGACATTGAGTGCACTGATGCCCAACCACTTCTGGTTCAGGATGAGGACATGGAAACACCACGGCAGCACATCTGTGATGATGATGACGAAACACAGGTGCCAACTGCTGCGGTTTCCTCAGTGTGCAGACTGACAAGGAGGGCAGTGTCAAAGAGTGGGTGGAAGATGATGTGGAGGATGATGAGGTCCTAGACCCCACATGGAATGAAGGTCATGCGAGTGAGGTGTGCAGTTTGGAGGAAGAGGTGGTGGTCGCACAGATGCACCAGCACAGCAAAAGAGGAAACAGGTTGCAAATGCAGAGCGAACGTCCCCTAGACAGTAGGCCTGCTACTACCCACCGCACCCAGAGGCCTAGCATACCAAAGGTAGCTCAAAGGCTTTCCCCGGCATTGCAGTTCTTCAGACAATGTGCTGACTACAAGACACAAGTGGTTTGCACACTGTGCAATAAGAGGCTGAAGCAAGGCACAAATGTTCTAAACCTGAGCACAACCTCCATGATCAGGCATATAAATGCAAAGCACTTGCTGCAGTGGAATAAGTACCTCAAAATCCAAGAAAGGTCTCGGCCTCCTCCTGCTTCCTCTTCTCCTGCTGTCTCAGCCTCTTCCTCCACCTCTACAGTGCCAGTGTCACCTGCCACCCAGCAAACAGACGATGTGACAGCAATGCCACCATGTCCGCCACCATCCCCAAGCATTTCCACACGGTCCCATTGAAGCTTACAGCTCTCCATCTCCCAAACACTGGAGAGAAAGAGGAAGTACCCCCCTACCCACCCACGATCCCTGGCCCTGAATGCCAGCATTTCAAAATTCCTGGCCTTTGAAATGCTGTCATTCCTTCTGGTGGACCTGGACAGTTTTAAAAACCTGATGGCGGTGGCTGTCCCACAGCACGTGGTTCCCAGCCGCCACTACTTTTCCAGGCGAGCCATCCCTTCCCTGCACAAACAAGTCGGGGACGAGATCAAGTGTGCACTGCACAATGCCATCTGTGGCAAGGTCCACATAACCACTGATACGTGGACCAGTAAGCACGGGCAGGGACGCTATATCTCGCTATCTGCACACTGGGCAAATGTAGTGGCGGGTGGGCCTGAGGCGGAGAGCCGTTTGGCACGTGTCCTTCCGCCACCCAGGATTGCAGGGCATTTCTCTTTGCCTCCTGTTGCCTCCTCCTCCTACTGCACTTGCTCCTCCTCTACCACCTCCTCATCCTCTCAGCGCAACACCTTCACCACCAACTTCAGCACATCCAGGGGTAAACGACAGCAGGCTTTTTTAAAACTGATATGTTTGTGGGATAAACCCCACACTGCGCAGGAGCTGTGGACGGGTATTGAACAACAGACCAATGAGTGGTTGTTGCCACTGAGCCTCAAGCCCGGACTGGTGGTGTGCGATAATGGGCAAAATCTCGTAGCAGCTCTGGGCCTAGCCGGTTTGACGCACATCCCTTGTCTGGCGCATGTGCTGAATTTGGTGGTGCAGAAATTTCTATAAAACTACCCGGATATGTCAGAGCTGCTGCTGAAAGTGCGGGCCGTCTGTGCGCTTTTGGCGTTCTCACCCTGCTGCTGCTCGCCTGTCTGCGTTGCAGTGGAACTTCGGCCTTTCCGCTCACCACCTCCTATGCGACATGCCCACAAGGTGGAACTCCACCTTGCACATGCTGGAGAAACTGTGCGAGCAGCAGCAGGCAATAGTGGAGTTTCAGCTGCAGCACGCACGGGTCAGTCGCTCTGTGGAACAGCACCACTTCACCACCAATGAGTGGGCCTCCATGCTAGACCTGTGTACCATATTGTGGTGTTTTGAGTACTCCACCAACATGGCCAGTGCCGATGATGCTGTTCTCAACATTACTATCCCACTTCTATGTCTCCTTGAAAAAACACTTCGGGCGATCATGGAAGAGGATGTGGCACAGGAGGAGGAGGAAGAGGGGTCATTTACACGGTTATCAGGCCAGTCATTCATAAGTGGCTCAGAGGGTGGGTTCCTGCACCAGCATAGGCCAGGTCAAAAATTTTCAAGCCAGGGGACAGTTCTGGAGGATGAGGATGACAAGGATGATGAGGAGGAGGAGGAGGAACCGTGTTCACAGCAGGGTGGCACCCAACGCAGCTCCTAGGCATCACTGAAGCGTGGCTGGAGGGATACTGTTAAGTACCTGGTAGTGAGCCTGACGGTCGGGGGGTGGCCTCTCCTACAACTCCGGTTCGTGGGACCGCTGGAGTTGGGAACAGCGGCCACAGGAGCACGGTGGGGTAAGAGTGCCTGTAGAAGTCCAGGAGTTTCCGTTAGCAGTGGACAGGAGATGTGCTGGAAGGGTGCTGATGTTTAGAGCAGGATACTTGTTGGGACCGGATGGTCGCAGGCACAGTAACGGAGTCAGGGACTAGCAGGGTCAGCAACGGGCAGGCAGCAGAGGTACAGAAGGATCAGGCAGTCAGCTGGTCGTAGGCAAGCCAGGGGTCGGTACAGGCAGAGTTCAGGCTAAGTCAGGCAGGCTGGGTCACAGGAATCATATAACGGGTAGCAGAACGCTCAGGAAAACAGTGCACACGCTGTAGATCAGACAGTACTTGCTACAGGAAGCAGGAAGTTTAAATAGAGCTGCTCCTCTAAGAACTAGAGGAAACAACAATCAAATGCTATTAAACCTCCGCACCATCTTCTAACAGATATGGAGGACACAGATGATACACCTCCCACAGAGGACAGCTTGTCTTTGCCTCTGGGCAGCCTGACACACATGAGCGACTACATGCTGCAGTGCCTGCTCAATGATAGCCGAGTTGCCCACATTTTAATTTGTGCTGATTACTGGGTGGCCACCCTGCTGGATCCCCGGTACAAGGACAATGTGCCATCCTTAATTCCCTCACAGGAGCGTGATCGGAATATGCGCGACTACAAGCGCACTCTGGTAGACGCGCTGCTGAGGGCATTCCCAAATAACACAGGGGGCTCAGTGGAAGCACAAGGCGAAGGCAGAGGAGGAGGAGGAAGAGGTCACCAACGCAGCTGTGGCACCGCCAACACCTCAGAAGGCAGGGTTAGCATGGCTGAAATGTGGAAAAGCTATGTCAGCAGCGCGCCACAACAAAGCACCACCAGCTGATAGGCAACGTTTTAGCCGGAGCAGCATTTCAGCAACATGGTGGAACAGTATGTGTGCACATGCCTACACGTACTGACTGATCGGTCTGCCGCATTCAACTTCTGGGTCTCCAAATTGGGCACATGGCCTGAGCTAGCCCTTTATGCCTTGGAGGTGCTGGCCTGCCCTGCAGCCAGTGTATTGTCTGAACGTGTGTTTAGTGCGGCAGGGGGTGTTATCGCAGACAAGCGCAGCCGCCTGTCCACAGCCAACGTGGACAAGCTAACCTTTATTAAAAGGAACCAGACATGGATCCCTTGACTTGTCTGTACCTTGTGCAGAATAGACATTTAGACCGGCCCCACACATTGGTATCCTTTTTTTTTTTTTTAATATCTCTCAATATTTTGGGGGCTACCCCAATTCTAAAAAAAAACAAACAAACAAAAAACAGTGTTGGCTACCTCTTCCTCCTCTTCCTCCTCCTCCACCACCGCCACTTCCACCTACACTGCCACGGTCACGGCCTAGTCAACCTCTAGGCTCCTACTCCACATCCACCTCCTCCTCCCATTTTTATTTTTTTTAGTTGATTTTAAGTTATTTCCCTATCCACATTTGTTTGCAGGGCACTTGTCCTACTCTTACCCCCATTTTGCTTCCTTTTGCAGCCTTCTAGCCCTTTCCATTACTTTTTTACAGCCATTTTTGTGCCCAAAAGTTCGGGTCACCATTGACTTCAATGGGGTTCGGTGTCCGAGGTCAAGTTCGGATTGTGTTCGGTACCGAACCCGAACGATTTCACGAGGTTCTGCCGAACCCGACAAACTCGAACATCCAGGTGTCCGCTCAACTCTACTGCAACTCCCCGTCCCCCACATCGTAGTTCCTCTCGAAAGCAGACAACTTGCGGGAGAAGAAGGCTACGGGATGTAACAAGGCCTTGGTGCCTTGACGCTGGGACAGGATGGCTCCGACCGCAGTTTCAGAGGCGCCCACTTCAAGGACGTATGGAAGGGTCGAATCGGGGTGTCTTAAGATGGGTGCTGAGGTGAAGAGGGTCATGAGTCTCTGGAAGGCCGTTTGGGCTTCAGGGGACCACTGGAAATGGGTATTATGTTTGGTTAGTCGGGTGATAGGTTCCAGAATGGCTGAGAAGCCCTGGATGAACTTCTGATAGAAGTTTGCGAAGCCCACGAACCTCTGGACTTCTTTCCGACTGTCGGTGCGGGCCAATCCAGAATTGTGGACACTTTCTGCGGGTCCATATGAATGCCCGTGACAGAGATAACTAATCCCAGAAACTGGATGCTAGATTGTTCGAAGGAACATTTTTCCGCCTTTGCATATAGTCCATGTTGCCGCAGCCCACCCAGAACCTTGGCGACATGCACACGGTGCTCCTTGAGGGAGGAAGAGAAAATTGAAATGTCATCCAGGTAGATGATTATGAAGTGATCCAGAAAGTCCCGGAAACGTCATTGACAAAGTGCTGGAACGTTGCTGGAGCATTGCACAGACCAAACGGCATCACCAGGTATTCGTAATGACCGAAGCGGGTGCCTTCCCTGATGCGAATAAGTTTGGTGAAGATGGTTGCGGCCCCCAGTCTCTGAAACAACTCTGGGACTAAGGGTAGAGGATACCAGTTCTTTATGGTCACCCGGTTGAGCTCCCGGTAGTCGATGCATGGCCTGAGCGAGTGATCCTTCTTCTCCACGAAGAAGATGCCAGCTCCAGCTGGAGATGTGGAGGGTCGGATGAACCCCTTGTCAAGGTTCTCGTCCAGATAGGCCTTGAGGGCCGCTAGTTCGGGTTCTGAAAGGGGATAGATCCTCCCAAAAGGCACTTCTGCCCCGGGTAAAAGCTCTATGGGGCAGTCATAAGGCTTGTGTGGAGGTAACTTGGCGGCCTCTTTCTTGCTGAACACGTCCATGAATTAATGATATGCCGGTGGGACGAGGGACCGGGTATCAGGCTTAACGTTAGAGTCCAGACAGAGTAGAGGAGGGACTGCCTCTCTTCCGGGGGCTAGACAGTGTTGCTGGCAGTATGTGGATCGGAATTGGATGGTCCCTGTGACCCAGTCAATGCAGGGGTTATGTGCCTGGAACCAAGGTAGTCCCAAGATGATAGGGCAGAGAGGGGATGTGATAGCGTCTAGCCGCAAGAGTTCTTGGTGACCCTCCCCTCCGGAGGATGGAAGAGGGACAGTCTCATGAGTGACAACCCCCGTCCGCCAGTCGGATAAGCATTTTATGGGCTTTTGGTTGTAAGGGGATGCGGTGATGTGCTGCAAAGTCCTGGTCAATGAAGCAGCCGCATGCTCCGGAGTCAAGGATGGCTGGGACCGTGGTACTCCCTTCGGGAAGCTGTAGAGAGAGGAGAAGAGTGAGATGAGCAGAGGAACTGGCAGAACTAGGTGGACCACTCTGAATAAGTGGAGGGCATTTACCACGCTTGGCGGGGCACATTCTGATCACATGACCTGGTTCACCACAGTACAGGCATAGGTTCAAGTTGAAGCCTCACTGCCTTTCTTCTGCAGAGAGGGATGGGCACAACAGCCCGATCTGCATGGGCTCGGAGGAGTCTGGAGGAGAGGAGGTGGAGGTCACTGGGGCGAGCATCGGTGGGTTCAGGTAGCTAGGGACCCGTGGGAGCATCCAGGTGGGGCGTGGTTGCCCAGACAACCTTTTAGTGCGGCGCTCCCTGAGACGCCGATCTATAGCAATGGCTAAGTTGATCAGGGCCTCCAGGCCCCCCCACTGCTAATTCATCCTTCAGGGATTCCGAGAGACACATACGAAATTGGTAGCATAAGGCCACGTCATTCCAGGCCGTGTCAGCACCCCAGCGCCGGAATTCAGATATATAGTTCTCCACGGGACGACGGCTCTGCTGAAGGGCATGTAGGGCGGCCTCAGCCGTCGCAGTCTGGTGGGGATCCTCATATAGCTTTGCCATGGCCTGAAACAACAAAGCGGTCGAGGCGACCTCTGGGGCATTTTGCTCCCAAAGTCTATGGGCCCATGCTTTGGGCTCATTCTGAAGCAGAAAAATGATGAACCCCATCTTGGTGGTTTCTAGGGAGAAGGTGCGAGGTTGCAGTCCAAAGTAGAGCTCGCATGCAGTCCGAAAGGCCCGAAACTTGCGTCGATCCCCGGTGAACTTATCTAGCAGTGGGACTTTGGGCTCAGAGGGCATGGCCACAATGGTGCGACCCGCAGATGCAGCAGCTCCTGTAGATGGAACAGCGGAGAGCTCCTGTACCCGCTCCTCCAAATGGGTATACCCCTCCTGCAGGTTCTTCACTGCTTGTGTGAGACCTGTCAAGTGCGCACACAAATCGTCCATGGTGGAGCAGAGACTCAGTCATGGCTGTCCATTACTGTTAGGGTCCTGGCGGTGGAGTCTGTCTTGTGCAGAGAGCAACCGCTCTTGCGCACCCAATTCTGGGACCCCTGATAGAGCAGACAGGAAGTCTGAGAGTGCGGGATGGCATGAGGGCTGGAAGGTCACTGATGGTGATGTAAAGATCCAGAGGGTCGTGAAGATCCGAGGGATGGTCGTGCAGGCTGGGTCGGCAACGGGCTGGCTATGCGGTACAAAAGGGTTAAGCAGAAGGGTCGTCAAGTCCAAGCAGGGTCGTTATCAGGTGGACAGCAGAAGTACAGGAGGATCAGGCAATTGGATGGTCGTAGGAAGCCGGGGTCAGTGCAGGTAGCAATCAGCAGGTCAGGACAAGCCAGGTCAACAGGAAACAGGCAGACACAGGAAACAGAGGTAGAGCTGGGGCTCACAGGTCACAGGACGCTGTAGAATGGACAGAACTTGCTGCTGGTCTCCACAGATCTTAAATGGAGCCGTTTGGCACCGTTTCCGGCACGTGCGCGCGCTCGGGAGCGAGTGAATGCGCACAGGTGCGCGCACCACCACAGAAACGGGGGCAGGACGCCAGAGACACCCGGGCTGTTGTTCCTAACACATGCCTACTAATGGCATGGCTGTGATTGGCCAGTGCATCATGTGACCCAGCCTCGATATGAGCTGGAGTCACGTAGTACTGCATGTCACATTCTCACAGACTAGTGTAGGGAGAGGATGCTGCCGCTGGTGTGAGGGATAGATTAGCGTTATAAAATCTTCTCATACTGGTATAGGGAAAGGTTCCTGCTGCTGGTGTGAGGGATAGATTAGCGTTATAAAATCATCTCATACTAGTATAGGGAGAGGTTCCTGCTGCTGGTGTGAGGGACAGATTACCGTTATAAAATCATCTCATACTGGAGTAGGGAGAGGTTCCTGGCGGTGCTGTGAGGGACAGATTATCGTTCTAAAATCATCTCATACTGGAGTAGGGAGAGGTTCCTGGCGGTGCTGTGAGGGACAGATTAGCGTTCTAAAATCATCTCATACTGGAGTAGGAAGAGGGTCCTGGCGGTGCTGTGAGGGACAGATTAGCGTTCCAAAATCATCTCATACTGGAGTAGGGAGAGGTTCCTGGCGGTGCTGTGAGGGACAGATTATCATTCTAAAATCATCTCATAATGGAGTATGGAGAGATTCCTGGTGGTGCTGTGAGGGGCAGATTAGAGTTCTAAAATCATCTCATACTGGAGAAGGGAGAGGTTCCTGGCGGTGCTGTGAGGGACAGATTAGTGTTCTAAAATCATCTCACACTGGAGTAGGGAGAGGTTCCTGATG
>BLSH010318072.1:109512-131127 GCA_018402905.1 Glandirana rugosa | reverse complement strand
TAAGCACGGGCAGGGACGCTATATGTCGCTAACTGCACACTGGGCAAATGTAGTGGCGGGTGGGCCTGAGGCGGATAGCAGTTTTGCGCATGTCCTTCCGCCACCAAGGATTGCAGGGCATTTCTCTTTGCCTCCTGTTGCTTCCTCCTCCTACTCCGCTTCCTCCTCCTCTACCACCTCCTCATCCAGTCAGCGTAACACCTTCACCACCAACTTTAGCACATCCAGGGGGAAACGACAGCAGGCTGTTTTAAAACTGATATGTTTGGGGGATAAACCTCACACTGTGCAGCAGCTGTGGATGGGCATTGAACAACAGACCAATGAGTGGTTGTTGCCACTGAGCCTCAAGCCTGGCCTGGTTGTGTGCGATAATGGGCAAAATCTCGTAGCAGCTCTGGGCCTAGCTGGTTTGATGCACATCCCTTGCCTGGCGCATGTGCTGAATTTGGTGGTGCAGAAATTTCTAAAAAACTACCCGGATATGTCAGAGCTGCTGCAGAAAGTGCGGGCCGTCTGTGCGCGCTTTCGGCATTCTCACCCTGCTGCTGCTCGCCTGTCTGCGCTGCAGCGGAACTTCGGCCTTCCCGCTCACTGCCTCCTATGTGAACTCCACCTTGCACATGCTGGAGAGACTGTGCGAGCAGCAGCAGGCAATAGTGGAGTTTCAGCTGCGACACGCACGGGTCAGTCGCTCTGCGGAACAGCACCACTTCACCACCAACGAGTGAACCTCCATACGAGACCTGTGTACCATATTGCTGTGTTTCGAGTACTCCACAAACATGGACAGTGCAGATGACGCTGATCTCATCGTTACTATCCCACTTCTATGTCTCCTTGAAAAAACACTTTGGGCGATGATGGAAGAGGATGTGGCACAGGAGGAGGAGGAGGAAGAGGGGTCATTTCCATGGTTATCAGGCCAGTCATTCACAAGTGGCTCGGAGCCAGGGCACAGTTCTGGAGGATAAGGAGGAAGAGGAACCGTGTTCACAGCAGGGTGGCACCCAACGCAGCTTGTGGGCATCACTGGAGTGTGGCTGGGGGGATACGGAGGACACAGATGATAAATCTCCCACAGAGGACAGCTTGTCTTTGCCTCTGTGCAGCCTGGCACACCTGAGTGACTACATGCTGCAGTGCCTGCTCAACGACAGCCGTGTTGCCCACATTGTAACTTGTGCTGATTACTGGGTGGCCACCCTGCTGGATCCCCATTACAAGGACAACATGCCGTCCTTAATTCCCTCACTGGAGCGTGATCGGAAGATGTGTGACTACAAGCGCACGCTGGTAGACGTGCTGCTGAGGGCATTCCCAAATGACACCGGGGGCTCAGTGGAAGCACAAGGCAAAGGCAATGGAGGAGGAAGAGGTCATCAATGCAGCTGTGGCACCGCCAGCACCTCAGAAGGCAGTGTTAGCATGGCTGAAATGTGTAAAAGCTTTGTCAACAGCACGCCACAACAAACAGCACCACCAGCTGACGGCAACGTCTTAGCTGGAGGCAGCATTTCAGCAACATGGTGGAACAGTATGTGTGCACACGCCTACACGTACTGACTAATGGGTCTGCCCCATTCAACTTCTGGGTCTCCAAATTGGGCACATGGCCTGACCTTGCCCTTTATGCCTTGGAGGTGCTGGCCTGCCCTGCAGCCAGTGTATTGTCTGAACGTGTGTTCACCATGGCAGGGGGCGTTATCACAGACAAGCGCAGCCGCCTGTCCACAGCCAACGTGGACAAGTTAACGTTTATTAAAATGAACCAGGCATGGATCCCACAAGACTTGTGCAGAATAGACATTTAGACCGACCTCACACAGCCATTGGTATACTTTTTTCTTAATATGTCTCAATATTTTTGGGGCTACCCTAATTAGAAAAAAAAACCAAACAAACAAAAAACAGTGTTGGCTACCTCCTCCGCCGCCACTTTCACCTACACCACCACGGTCACCGCCTCCTCAACCTCTAGGCTCCTACTCCACATCCACCTCCTCCTCCATTTTTTTATTTTTCTTATGTGATTTTAAGTTATTTCCCTATCCACATTTGTTTGCAGGGCACTTGTCCTACTCTTACCCCCATTTTGCTTCCTTTTGCAGCCCTCTAGCCCTTTCCAGGACTTTTTTAGAGCCATTTTTGTGCCCAAAAGTTCGGGTCACCATTGACGTCAATGGGGTTCGGGGTCCGGGGTCAAGTTCGGGGCCGAACTCAAACTTTTTCGCGAAGTTCGGCCAAACCCGCCGAACCCGAACATCCAGGTGTTGGCTCAACTCTAATAATGTCATAATAATCTGGGACCTCTAAGCTGGTATTATGTATCCATTTACAATATTCATAATCCTCAGTAACTTCACATAACCCTGTGAGGGCAGCACTCATGCTTTCTATGGCTAGGTCATGCATTTCTATTTGTTTCCTTAGTGCTCTCTGTTCGATACTCAAAAGTTTTATTTTAGCTGAATTCTTTTCCATGATATCATCAATAGTCCTAGAGTAATTATTTAACCTTGTCATTAATTCTATTCCCCAACCTGTCCATGTGGCAACCAGGACCAAGTCATGTCTTCTTCAGTGAAAAGTTCTCTCTTTACTTTATGTTTAATGGGGTATCTAGGGTGGGGACTGGCTTGAAGTAAGTGTTCTTCTTTCTCATTTCCCACTATACCCATTATTGGAACCAGTGAGGCAAGGTAGCACTATCCTGCATCATGTGTAGGGATCCATGAATAGCAATTCTTGCCGCAACATATATAAATGTTATCTTCTAGGACATAGGGAATTATATTGGAATTAGTAGACCACGTGACAGATACACATATTAATTCAATAAGTTTGCCCTGGGGAGAGGAAGAATTCAGAGCGTATAGGGTGGGATTCAGCTTTTTACTAGTTGGTCTTATTTCCTAACACAAATCATATAATGCCTCCAGCTGTACATAAACGCAACATCAACAATGCAGAAAGCACCTGACTATTTGTAACTAAAAAGAATAATTCTCCCACCCCCTGGTTTACTTTAAATGAAAAATGGGGGATCTAAAGTATATCTAATCTAAAATGTAGATACCTGCTTTCCTTTCCCTGTCTGATTTACCTGCACAGAAAATCTCTATGTTAGGGCTGAAAAATATAAAAATATCCAAACTTAAAAAAAACTATAACAGAAGAACACCAAACTTCTCCTTTGGAAAGCACAGGAGCAGGTATGAACATCAAACTTTCCTTTCCAAGAGTTTAAACTTGTAGAAACTTGTCAAAGTCCTCCAAACCTGTTGATGCCCAACAGAGTCTTAGACATCCGGTGATCAGATCGCAGCTGCAGAACAATTGCAACGCTGTTGAACTGAAAGAACTGTAGAATACAAAGTCCATATCCTCCAAACTATTGCAGCTCACAAGTGCAGGCACATAACCACATGGCAGCTGGAACTTTACAGACAGTTAAGGCACTTAACCATGATAGCGGATGGAACAGTTCAGGAACTCAAACATCAGAACAGATGTAACATGCACCAACAGTTCAGCTGCTGATCATTGGCAAAGTCTTTATAGACGGTTGCTGCTGACAAATGTGTTTGTCTCCTTTCTCCAATATGCTTGTGGTTGACATCAAGGCAGGTGTGTTGCCAAGACCGCCAGTCCAACCTTCCATACTTAACAATAATGCCCATATAGCCCATAATGAATTTCGATTTCTGAACAGTTTAATCCACAATCCCTAGTGACCTGGCCTAACACTAAAAGTAAAAACTCAGCTTTTTCTCATTCAGGGTGAAATATTGGTACAGGAACACCACCACCCATCTCCCACTTGAACTTTACACTTGTATCTAAACTTAGCAATGTCCAACCATAGGCCCAACTTCAAACCACATAATTTGTGTATTTCCTCTGTGTACTCCGGTCTCCTCCCACACTAAAGACATTCTGCCAGGCTAACTGGCTCTTGTCTACACTGACCCCAATATGTGTGTACAAACTACCCACACCTAATGCTCTACATGCCAGTTCCACATCCAAGCAATCGGGGACAATTGAGGAAAACCAAACCTAGGAACCTATTTAATTTCATAAACCTTTACCAAGAAAATTGTATCAAATGTGGTGGCCAAAGGATCACTAAGTGCCAGATATAACAATCTATATATCAATTTTTACAGAACCTTAATTTTGAAGGAAACAAAAAGAGAAGGTGCTTCTGGGTGCAGATGTTAATTAAAATGTATTAAATAAAACCATAACAATGGGCAACTCACATGGGAGAGATTAAGATCAAGCACATCTGTAGGGGGACTACTGTCTATGGCAGATGGAGGATAGTGACCGTAGAACAATTGCCACTGGATCCGCAAGGTGGAGGTAACATCCAGTGGTGAGCCGGGATCATGACCGGCCATTTCAATTTCAAAAGGGGCAGGCGTGCTCTTTCATCAGGCATTCTATACTGGTCCATGCTAACTCATTTTATTGGCCGGGAGCGAGCATCAGCGTGAATGCGCCCCCAGTGGTCAACCATATAGAGACTAGATTAAAAACAATAGCATTACATGTATGTGTATACTGGGATTAAAATGAAATTATAAGAACATAATAAGGCATAAGAACGGACTGATGAATAGATAGATATACATGATGGGATATGATTAAAGTGGCAAATATTAAAAAAAGGCATGTAGTGATATGTTGGCTGTACATGACTTGGTGTAAATATAAAATAGCATGAACACTAGTACATTAAGGA
Organism: Glandirana rugosa; assembly: GCA_018402905.1. Classification (NCBI taxonomy): domain Eukaryota; kingdom Metazoa; phylum Chordata; class Amphibia; order Anura; family Ranidae; genus Glandirana; species Glandirana rugosa. The sequence continues at coordinate 126,374 of BLSH010318072.1, read as the reverse complement.
AGAGACTTGTACCTATTACATAATGGTACCGGATAATAAAATGAATATGTATAAACCCCTAGTATATATAAGGGTAGCTATTACCAATGATAATGATTGTAATAATGTACATAGAGAGGAAAGGGGGGGGGGAGAAGGAGGGAGCAATATAACAAATAATATGGTGATGGGAGTACCAATGAAATAACAAACAGTGATAAATAGATATACGGTATGAACAAATGTGGAGTTGGGAGTTAAGGAAATGGGGTATATAGTGTGATAGCTGTACTCCTCAGCATACTCACTGCATGGTGACCCGCCACCCCCACGGAAAGAGCACACAGAGGGGAACAAAAACTCTGTGTCCTAAAATCAAAGGAAATGTGTTACATTTTGGCAAGTAGAATGAAAAGGTATTATAATACAGTGGCTATCTCAATTCCCTCGTTTAGGCCTCCGGGTGAGAGAACATGTTAGGAAAGTCTGGCATTCACGTGCGCCCATGTGCGTGGGCATGTTCTGGAAACGGCGCCAAACTGTGCTATTTAGGCTGCCTGCACCTGTCGGCAAGTGCTGTCCATTCTACAGCGTCTGAGTACCTGTGAGCATCAGCTCTGTTCCTGTAACCTGTTCCTGTGTGTGTTCCTGTTTCCCTGATCCGACCCAGCTTGGTCTGACCCGCTGATTGTCTGCCTGCACCGACCCCGGCTATCCACGACCATCCGATTGTCTGACCCCTCTGTACTTCTGCTGCCAGTCTGTTAACAAACCTGTGCTTGGACTTTGACCTCTCTCTTGCCTGATCCCTTGTACCGCACCGCCCGCCAGTTAACGACCCAGCCTGCACAACCATCCTTCTGCCTGCACAACCATCTGGAGACTCACATCACCACCAGTGACCATCCAGCCCTTGTGCCACCCCACACTCCGGGACTTCCTGTTTACACAACCAGGGGTCCCCGAATCGGGTGTGTAAGAGCGGTTGTTCCCTGCATAAGACAGACTCTACCACCAGGACCGTGACAGTAATGGACAGCCATGTCCGAGTCAGCACAGGGAACACCCTCACCCATGGACCAGCTGTGCGTCCATTTGGCCAGGCTCACGCAAGCCGTGAAAAGCCTACAGGAAGGCTATACCCGGCTGGAGGGAGAAGTGCGAGAAATGCGTGAGCTCTCCGTCCCCTCTTTATCAAGAGGCGGAGCGGCTGCAGCCTGTACAATTGTGGCGCTGTCATTTGACCCCAGGTCCCCTTGCCCGACAAGTTCGCGGGGGATCGTAGTAAGTTCAGGTCCTTCCACAGTGCATGTGAGCTCTACTTTGGGTTACAGCCATGCACCTTCTCATTGGAAGTTACTAAGGTGGGCCTGGTGATCTCCCTGCTGCAGGGGGAGCCCCAGACCTGGGCCCATCGACCCTGGGAACAGCGAGCACCCGAAGTGCTGACCCAGAAAGATTTCTTTGATGCCATAGCCCAATTATATCAGGACCCTCACCTTGCAGTCACCGCTGAGGCCACCCTGCATGTCCTGCAGCAGGGTCAGCGCATTGCAGAAGACTATGAGGCCGAGTTCAGGCGTTGGAGTGCCGACACCGCCTAGAATGATGCGGCGCTCTATTATCAATTCCACCTAGGCCTGTCGGAGCCACTTAAGGATGAGCTTGCCCGTGTTGGGGTGCCTGCGACCCTGGAGGCCCTGATAAACTTGGCCATTCAAATCAACGGGAGGCTCAGGGAACGCCGGGCGGAGCATGCTGCTGGCACATCCACCGCACCACGCCTGATCTGGATGACCCCAAAGTAGAGACAGCGAAGTTAAACCTATGTCTTTACTGTAGAGAGCGCGGACACATGGTGAGGACCTGCCCTGCCAAAGCCGGTAAGTGGCACCATCCGAATAACCAGGATGTAGCACCTGTCAACCGTAATGTGTCTCACCTGACTCTCCCTATCTCTTTACAGTTGCCTGGAGGGAGTATCCAAGTTCTGGCAATCATTGATTCGGCTGTAGCTGCTTTGTAGACCAGGCCTTTGCAACGCTACATCAGATGCCCCTGCGCCCCAAGGCGCACAAAATGACTGTTCGCCTGGCTGACGGGACGGCCATTAAATCTGTCCAGGTCACCTTGGAAACCCATCCGATCCCTGTCTCTACTACCGAGGGACATCAGGAGCTACTTATACTTGATGTCATCGCTTCACCTCTGTTCCCCATCATCTTGGGGCTGCCTTGGCTCCGGGCACACAGCCCCAACATAAACTGGTCCTCGGGACATGTCCAATTTATGTCTCCCTACTGTGGCCAACACTGCCTGCTTCCATCCCGTAATGTAGACCCCTCACTCCCGAGCCTGGACTCTGATTCTGACCCGGAAACTCATCAAGCGGTACCTCTGTATACCATGAATATCTCGATGTCTTCAGTAAAAAGGGGGTGGACCAATTACTACCTCATAGGGCTTATGACTGCCCCATAGAGCTACTGCCAGGGACAGAGGTCCCTTTCGGGCGCATCTGCCCACTGTCTGACCCTGAGTTGATGGCCCTCAAGGCTTATTTAGACGAGAATCTGGCCAAGGGGTTTATCAGACCCTCTATGTCTCCAGCCAGGGCAGGCATTTTCTTTGTTGAAAAAAAAAGACCATACCATGCGCCCGTGTATTGATTGTAGAAAGCTGAACCGGATCACAGTCAAGAACTGCTACCCCCTTCCGCTTGTTCCTGAACTTTTCCAAAGGTTCGGTTCGGCCACTGTGTTCACTAAACTGGATCTAGGAGGGGCCTACAACCTGATTCGCATCAGGGAGGGCGACGAGTAGAAGACCACCTTTCGGACTCGTTTCGGCCACTATCTCGTCATGCCCTTCGGGCTGTTCAATGCTCCAGCTACCTTACAGCATCTAGTTAATGATGTGTTCCGCGACTACGTGGACATCTTCGTCATAATCTATTTGGATGACATTTTAATTTTCTCTTCATCTCTGGAAAAGCACCGCCAGCATGTCAGCACAGACTTTATGCTAAAGCCGAGAAATGTGCCTTTGAGTGCTCAAACATCCCCTTTCTTGGACTGATCCTATCTGTCACAGGGGTTACCATGGACCCTCAGAAGGCCACAGCTATTTTGGACTGCCCGGCACCTGTGGATAAGAAAGGGGTCCAACGATTCGTCGGATTCACAAATTTTTACAGGAGGTTCATTAAGGGATTCTCTGCAATTATCACACCCATCACCCAGCTTACAAAACAGGGTCAGCAGTTCCACTGGCCATCTGAGGCGCAAGACGCCTTCCGTGCCCTGAAGAAACTTTTCAACACAGCACCTATTTTAAAGCACCCAGATGCAACCCTGCCTTATGTCCTGGAGGTGGATGCCTTGGAGACGGCTGTGGGAGCGGTCCTTTCCCAGAGACGGGGAGCGAAGGCATTCCTCCATCCGGTAGCCTTCTTCTCCTACAAACTCTCTGCTCCTGAGAGGCATTATGATGTCGGGGACAGGGAATTGTTGGCCATCAAGGCCGCTCTTTCTGGACCATGTTTCTTCCTGCTGCCTGGACCAATACTTTGGCTGTGCTGACCATATTGCTGCCTGTAATGACCCAGGACTTTATGGACCATGTTTCTTCCTGCTGCCTGGACCAATGCATTGGCTGTGTTGACCATATCTCTGCCTGATGCCTCTACTGACTATGGACAGTATTTCTGCCTTGACATCTCTGCCTGCTATCTGGACCAATGCTTTGGCTGTGCTGACAGTATTTCTGCCTGTACTAACTATGGACAATATTCCTGCCTCCTGCTTGGACGATTGCTTTTGCAGTCACTGACCACATCCCTGCTTGCTGCCTGGACCGATGCTCTCCTCTGTGGACCACTGCGCTACTAAAACCACAGGTAATCTTTTGTTATTTGGTATGTACATGCTATGTGTTAAAAATATGAAGGGCCTTCAAAAATGTGATTGGTAGTCAGAAAATGGTATGTGTAATTTATGCTCCTAGAACGCCTGGAGGTGCTACTTGGATGTTGGGCCTCTATATGTGACCAGGCTGTGTAAAAGTCTCACACATGTGGTATTGCTATACTCAGGAGAAGTAGCAGAATGTATTTTGGGGTGTCATTTTTGCTATGTACATGCTGTGTTTTGGAAATATCTTAGAAATGGACAACTTTGAGTAAAAAAAAATGCATTTTCATTTTTTTTCCACATTTTCCAAAAACTGGAAAAAAAATGAACCTTTCAAAAGACTCATTATGCCTCATAGATTATACCTTGGGGTGTTAGCTTTCCAAAATGGGGTAATTTTGTGGGTAATTCCATTGTCCTGGTGCTCCAGGACCTTCAAAAATGTAATAGGTGGTTGAGAAATGAGATGTGTAATTTATGCTTCTAAAATGCCTGACGGTGCTACTTCAATGTTGGGCCTCTGTATGTGGCCAGCCTGTGTAAAGGTCTCACACATGTGGTATTGCCATACTCAGGAGGAGCAGCAGAATGTATTTTGGGGTGTAATTTATGCTATGTGCATGCTATGTGTTAGAAATATCTTATAAGTGGACAACTTTGTGTAAAAAAAATGCTTTTTCATTTTTTTTCCACATTTTCCAAAAACTTCTGGAAAAAAATGAACCATTCAAAAGACTCATTATGCCACCTAGATTATACGTTGGGGTGTTAGCTTTCCAAAATGGGGTCATTTTGTGGGCAATTCCATTGTTCTGGTGCTCCAGGGGCTTCAAAAATGTAATAGGTGTTTGAGAAATGAGTGTAATTTATGCTCCTAGAACACTTGATCGTGCTCCCTGCATGTTGGGCCTCTGTATGTGGCCAGGCTGTGAAAATGTCCCACACATGTGGTATCGCCATACTCAGGAGGAGTAGTAGAATGTGTTTTGGGGTGTAATTTGTGGTATGCATATGCCATGTGAGAGAAATAACCTGTTATAATGACAATTTTGTGGGAAAAAAACGTAATTTTGCAAAGAATTGTGGGAAAAAATTAATCAGTGAAAAAACTCACCATGCCTCTTACTAAATACCTTGGAATGTCCACTTTCCAAAAAGGTCATTTGGGTCGTATTTGTACTTTCCTGGCATGTTAGGGTCTCAAGAAATGAGATAGGCCGTCAGTACATCAGGTGTGATCAATTTTCAGTGATTTGCACCATAGCTTGTAGACTCTATAACTTTCACACAGACTAAATAATATCCACTAATTTGGGTTATTTTTTATCAAAGATATGTAATGAAATTCATGAAGAAAATTTACTTTTTTGCAAAATTTTACAGTACAGAATAAAAAAAAGTGTTTTTTTTTTCAAAAATTTTGCTTTTTTTTTTTGCTTATATCGCAAAAATTAAAAAACCCAGCGGGGACTAAATACCACCAAAAGAAAGCTCCTATTTGTGAGAAAAAAAATGATGCAAATTTTGTTTGGATACAATGTAGCATGACTGAGTAATTGTCACTCAAATTGTGAGAGCACTGAAAACTGAAAATTGGTCTGGGCGGGAAGTGTACTAAGTGCCTGGTATTGAAGTGGTTAAGCAACAGGTCCACATCGTATCTTTGATTCATTCCATTGGGGACCCTGGTGGCAAGATTGGAGAACCACCAGACTTCCCTTTCTAAAAGCCTATGATGTGTGTCACCCCCTCTAGGCAATCTTTTGATTTTTTTAAGGCCATAAAAGACAAATGATGACATATTCGCTGAGTGTTCATATTTAAAATGTCTGGAGACATTAGAAAAGCCCTTGTCTGAGACCTGGGATGCACCGTGATAGTGTTCACTCACCCTAGTTCTTAAGGGCCTCACGGTGCATTCCACATATTGCAGGTTACACTTAGTGCATTCAACAGCGTATACCACATTTTGCGTGCCACAATTAATGTTGTCTTTGATTGTGAATTCTTTGTTAGTATTACAAGAACGGACTCTACCTGACTTTTTGCAATGTTTGGGGCAGAACCACCAAGTGTTCACCCCACATACAAAAGAGCCCCTAGCATATAACCATGTCCAGCTCCGTTCCCTAGTTTGAAATAAACTGGGAGACGGAACATCACCCAGTGTCATGGACTGACTGGAAAATCTGCATCCAGCCTGGACTACTGTTGATAAGTCCTTGTCCATAGACAAAATGGGCAGATGTTTAAGTATTATATTCTTCACCCTAGTGAATTCACAGGAGTATGATGTCACAAATGTTAAGGGGATGCCCATATTATTCCCACGTTTACTCTTTTTTGGATGTTCAAAGAGGTATTCTCTATCTCTGCTACTTGCAATATTTCTAGCTCTATTGATGTCCTCATCTTTATATTGACACATGTGCAATCTGGAAGATATTCCATCACATTCCCTAATGAAGCTAGATTCTGTAGAACAGTTGCGCCTGGGCCTAGTGTGTTCTGTGCGTGGGGAGTTTGACACATGGCTCTTGTGTTTATTATCAGAATTAAACTGAATATTAGAGACAGATAGATATGTACTTCGCTCAGCAAATGTGCAAAAGTAGGCCACACACAGATTTCTGGGCCTATCGTTTAACCCCTTCCCATCACAATCTGTTTATTAACAATCCATAGCACAATGCCTTGTGCCAAGGATACATTAATAAACATTCTCCCATTTAATAGGTAACAGCCAACTCTGCTTTTTGACTCTCAAATGGCAGCTGAGGTGCCTAGTGAGGAACCAAAGAGAGTGGTTCCCAATCATGTGATAACTTGTGGCCAGGGTTTACTGCACCCATGCACATGGCGTACCACCTTGCCCAAAGGCATGCTCACCAATGCCCAGGACCAGGGGAGGATGTAAGAAAACAAGCATTAACTACCTCCCGTCTGCCATATTGTGAAATGACAGGAGCAAGGGGGCTCTCTTGTTCTGGGATGACATTATATGATGTTGTCCCACTTCTGCTGCACTTGCGAGCCCGTGGGGGTGCGCAGCACGGCGATCGGTGGTGCGCCCTGTCCCTGGGTCATGGCACATCACTGAGCTCAGTAAAAAACCAATGACAAGGATATTTACCCATGTGATCAGCTGTATCCAGTCACATCTGATCACATTTAAACAAGGAAATGCCAGTTATCAGTGTGAGGAGAGGAGAAGCCGATCGGAGGCCTTCCTCACAGGGGAGATCTGCACAGATCATCATGGTCCTGATCATCAGTGTCCTGATGATTAGTGCAGCCCCAGCAGTGCCCAGCAGTGATGCCAGCTAGTGGCCAGCAGTGATGCCAGTCAGTGCTGCCTTTCAGTGCCTGCTCATCAGTGCCTATCAGTGCTGCCAATCAGTGCCCATCAGTGCCATAAATCAGTGCTCATCGGTGCTGCCTATCCATTCCCATCAGTGCCACCTTTCAGTGCTCATCAGTGCTGCATATCACTGCCGCCAATCATTGCCCATCAGTGCTGCATATTACATAGTTACATAGTAGGTAAGGCTGAAAAAAGACAATAGTCCATCCAGTTCAACCTGTGTTAGTGTACGTGTATCAGTGTCTATTATTATTTCCCATATCCCTGTATGTTGTGTTCTTTAGAATGTACCTCCAAAAGTCTTTTTAAAAACACCCATACTTATTCTTATTGCCCTGACAGTGAAGAACCCCCTGCGTTTAAGGTTAAACCACTTCTCCTCCAGTCTCATTGTGTGGACTCATGTCCTCTTACACTACCTGAGACTGAATATTTTTTTTTCCTATGCTGGGATCCCCCTTAAGGTATTTGTAGATCGCTATCATGTTCCCTCTCAAGCGTCGCTTCTCCAGCGAGGATAAATTTAGTGTTTGCAGTCGTTCCTCGTAATTGAGGTCCTCCAGTCCCCTTAGTTTCGTTACCCTTCTTTTGACTCTCTCCGGCTCCAGCACATCCCTTCTGAGGACTGGTGACCAGAACTGGAAGGAATACTCTAGATGGGGCATAACCAGAGTTTTAAAAAGTGGCAGGATTATCGTTTTATCCCTGGAGTATATCCCTTTTTTTTTACATGCCAATATTCTGCCGGCTTTGGTAGCTGCAGCTTGACATTGCATGCTATTGCTATGTGTCATCTAATGGGACCTCCAGATCCTTCTCCATCCTTGATTCCCCCAGAGGACCCCCCCTAGTGAGTAGTTTGCATTTATGTACATATGGATGAGGGGCGGGACTTTAAATGAAGAAATGACCTAACCATTTACTTACATCCCTGTTTGGTGTATAGAGAGAATCAAGCATGGTTATAAGTAATATATGGGGCACACTTTGCTGTTCCCCTGCCTACAAATTCCTGTATTACAATTTTTCTTAGCTCTATCTAGAATTGTTATATTTTATTGCAGAGACACACTACACGCTTGCTCCTGACGAGTGACACCAAATCACGAAACGCGTAGAGCCAACATATGCCGTGTTTAGTCATGTGCAATTCTTTCTACCAACCTACTGTGAATTATGCCGCTACCCTATGTATTATTTTTGACTGTATGGACTGCCAAAGCAACCTTCTCTTGTATATTTTTAACCAACTTATTAAATCATTCAACCCTTCTTTAATGTGATGGTTTAGAATGATCAATAGTATGCAGGTATTTTTTCTATTGTATATTTTATATGAATTTATGGATCATGAATTATTGAAAATTAATGAACCTTTTTCAAATTTGTCCTTTACCCATCGTGCACTTCATATAAAGTCCTGCCCTTGATTCTCTCTATAGTTTGCATTTTTTGCCCCAAGTGCATTACATTACATTTTTCCACATTAAACCTCATTTGCCATTTGTCTTCCCACTCCATTATTTTGTTTGTCATTCTGTAAACTTTCTATATCCTGTTGTGAAGTTATTGCCATGCTTATCTTTGTGTCATCCGCAAAAACTGAGACTGAGCTATGTATCCTGTCCTCTATATCATTTATGAATAAATTGAATAGAATTGGTCCCAAGACAGAACCTTGGGGTACCCCACTTGCCACTCCAGACCAGTCCAAGTAAATGTTATTTATCACTACCCTTTGGACACATCCCTGTAACCAGTTTTTTACCCAAGCACAAACTTTATGGTCCATGCCTGCAGATCACAGCTTGTAAATCAAGCATTTATGTGGAAAAATGCTTTGCAAAATCCAGATACACTAAGTCCATAGGCCTCTCCCTATCTAGATGACAGCTCACTTCCTCGTAGAATGTTAGCAGATTGGTCTGAGAGGAATGACTCTTGGAAAACCCATGTTGATTACTACTGATATTTTTTTCCTCAGAAAATTTTTGGATATAGTCCCTTATCATCCCTTCCAATAATTTACCCACTATTGACGTTAGGCTAACTGGCCTGTAGTTTCCAGGAATATGTCTTCGCCTTTTTTATGAATATTGGTACCACATTGGCTTTTCTCCAATCAGCTGGTACCAATCCTGTCATTATGCTGTCCGTAAAGATTAGGAACAATGGTCTGGCTATAACCTGACTGAGTTCTCTGAGGACTCTCGGGTGTAAGCAATCTGGTCCATGTGATTTATTTGTGTTAAGCTTATCTAGTCTTTCCTTGACTCCCACCTCGGTCAGCCACGAGGGTATGTCCTGTGTTGTGTGACTAATAGTATTAGTGCCTCCTCATCAGTGCCGCCTCATCAGTGCCCATCAGTGCAGCCTATCAGTGCCCATCATTGCAGCCTCATGAGCGCACATCATTGAAGGAGAAAAATTTCTTATTTACAAAATTTTATAACAGAAACTAAGAAAAACATTTTTTTTTCAAAATTTTCTGTCTTTTTTAGTTTTTTAGCAAAAAATAAAAACCCTGTGGTAATTAAATACCACTAAAATAAAGCTCTATCTGTCTCAAACCAATGATCAAAATTTTGTTTGGGTACATTGTTGCATGACCGCGCAATTGTCATTCAAATTGCGACAGTGCTGAAAGCTGAAAACTGGCCTGGGCAGGAAGGGGTTAAAAGTGCCCAGTTGTTACGCACCTGATGGTGGAGTCTGTCTTGTGCAGGAAGCAACCACTCTTGCGGCCCTGGTTCGAGTACCCCTGGTAGGACAGACAGGGAGTTCGGGAGCACAGGGGGGCATGAGGGCTGGACTGGTTCACTGCTGGTGGTGTGAGCAGTCCGATAGAGCTCGTGCAGATAATAGAGTAGTGATGCAGGCTGGGTCGGCAACTAGCTGGCAATTCAGTACAGAAGGTGCAGGCAGAAGAGTTGTCAGGTGCAGGCAGAGTTATCAACAGGCGGCAGCGAGGTACATAAGAAGTAGGCAGAAGAGTAGTTAGGGGCAAGCTGGGGGTCGATGCAGGCGTCAAGGTAAGCTGGGTCATAGGAACAGATAAACAGGTAGCCGGGTTGCTCGGGAACACACAAAACGCTGTAGAATGGACAGCACTGGCTGCTGGGCTTTGCAGGCTTAAATGGAGCCGTTTGGCACAGTTTCTGGCGCATGCACACGGGTGCGCACAAGTACTCTACAGAGTGCAGATCTTCTCCTAAATTGTCCCCCCCCCCCCCAAGGGGCAGCCTCCGGATGCCTAGGCAGGAGATCCTTGCGGACAGGTCTCTCCTGAACGAAGCAATCAGTTCATCTGCATGAATATTTGCTTCAGGCTCCCAAGAGTTCTCCTCCGGACCATAACCTTTCCATTTCACCAAGTACTGCAAGGAGCCGCCCCGCTTCCTACAATCCAAGATGGCCTCAACTTCGAACTCTTCCTCACCATCTATCAGAATTGGTGCCGCTGGAGCGGTTGTCCTATCCGGAAAGTGGTCCGGGGACACGGGTTTTAGTAGCGTGACATGAAAAACAGGGTGAATGCGCAAGGAAGAGGGAAGATCCAGCTTATACGCCACCCAGTTGATTCTTTCCTGCACCGAGAAGGGCCCGATGAACTTAGGTCCCAACTTCTTAGAGGGACAGGACATTTTTAAGTTCCTAGTTGACAGCCAGACCTGATCACCAGACAGAAGCTCCAGCTCTCCTCGCCTTTTCTTGTCAAAAGCATTTTTATCCTTTTCTTGTGTTCTGGAGAGTGTTTCCTGCAAATATTTTTGGTTCTCTTCCAGGAATTTGACAGTTTTGTGTCCTGCTGGTACCACACCCTCTGGTGCAACACTGGGTAGAGATAAGGGATGATAGCCGTAGTTCGACCAAAATTATTTGGTAGCAGAGAAGCATCACAGATACTGCTCCAAGGTTTGATTCGTCCTCTCAGTTTGACCATTCGTCTGAGGATGATATGCAGTAGAGAATGACAACTCAATCTCCAAAGCTGAACAGAGTGCTTACCAGAACCTGGAGGTGAACTGTGCCACGGTCCGACAATATATTGGTTGAGATTCCGTGAAGGTGGACTATTTCCTTTATAAAGATTTCCGCAGTCTCAGTGGCAATGGGAGTGCCCTTCATGGGAAGGAAGTGGGCCATTTTGGTTAGTCGGTCAACAAACACACAGATGGTGCTGTATCCTTCTACCAGAGGTAACTCAACAATAAAGTCCATTGCTATTTTAGACCAGGGTCGTGCGGATGCACGGAGAGGGTTTAAAAAAACCCCAAGCTTTGGCCTTACTGGTCTTATTTCTTGCACAAGTGGAGCAGGAGCTAACGTATCTCCGACAATCCTCCCCCACGAGTGGCCACCAGAATGAGCGCGACACCAGTTTAGTAGTTTTCCTCGCACCAAAATGTCCAGCTAGTTTGTGGTCATGGCAGAGCTGCAGAACCGTTGGTCTTTGTTGTTTGGGCACAAAAAATCTGTCATGCCACCATAAGCCATCTTTTGCTATCATTCTTTGGTCAAATGGCCCAGAGAAGCCAGCAAGAGTCTACTTGATTTGCGCGAGCAGGTCTTCCTGGGACAACAAGAAATTCCGTGGCTGAAGAATGGTATCTGGGGGAACAGTGGTTTCCGGATCATGAAACATTCGGGACAACTCGTCTGATTTGATATTCTTTGACCCAGGCCTGTATGTGATGTGGAATTGAAAGCACGAGAAAAAGAGGGCCTGATGTGGTTTTAGCCTCTTGGGTGTTCTAAGGTACTCAAGATTTTTGTGGTCTTTATAGACCAAGATGGGATGCGCCGCTCCTTCCAAAAGGTATCACCATTCCTCCAAGACGGATTTGATGGACAATAATTCTCCCACATCGTAGTTCTTTTCAGGTGCTGCGAGTTTGCGGGAGAAAAAAGCAACAGGATGGAGCAGAGCTTTGGAACCCTGTCTTTGAGATAGTACGGCCCCAATGGCAGTCTCTGAGGCATCTACCTCCAGTACGTAGGGCAACTCGGAGTTTGGATGTCTCAGTATGGGTGCGGAGGTGAAGAGCTCTTTAAGGGCTTGAAAAGCCATTGAGCCTCAGAAGACCAATGAAAACGTGAGCCTTGCTTGGTGAGTTGTGTAATTGGCGATATGATAGCGGAGAAGCCCTTAATAAATTTCCTATAGAAATTGGAAAATCCCACAAAGCTTTGGACCCCTTTCCTGTCTATTGGTGCAGGCCATTCCAGGATGGCTGAGACTTTCTGTGGATTCATTGTGATTCCTGTGAAGGATATGAGACCAAGAAATTGGATACAGGGGCGTTCAAAGACGCACTTTTCCTCCTTGGCGTATAATCGGTGCTTAGGACACTGCGGACATGGTTGCGGTGTTCTTCCAGGGATGAAGAGAAAATAAGAATATCATCTAGGTAGATGATAACAAACAAGTCCAGATAATTTCGAAACACATTGTTGACCAGATGGTGGAAGGTCGCTAGGACATTACAGAGCCCAAAAGGCATTACTAGAAACGTGTCTGAAACGTGTTCGGAAGGCGGTTTTCCACTCATCGCCTTCCCTAATTCGGATGAGGTTGTATGCCCCATGGAGGTCCAGCTTAGTAAAAATTGTGGCAGACCCCAGTCTCTGAAAGAGTTCTGGAACTAAAGACAGAGGGTAGCGTTTTTTGACCGTTATTTTATTTAGTTCCCGGTAGTCAATACAGGGTCGTGCAGTATGGTCTTTCTTCTCAACGAAGAATATGCCAGCCCGTGCAGGAGATGTGGAGGGCCGAATGAAGCCCTTCTCCAAATTGTTGTCGAGGTAGGCCTTGAGGGTGGAGAGCTCCAACTCGGACAGTGGATAAATCCGTCCGAAGGGGATTTCAGCCCCGGGAAAAAGTTCTATGGGGCAGTCATATGACCTGTGAGGTGGCAACTTGTCAGCCCCTTTCTTGCTGAATACATCCAAGAAATCATGGTAAGTGGATGTTGAGCAGCAAAGGTTTGGTCCACAAAGCAGCTGGATGCCACGGGGTCAATAATTGCTGCAATTTGTAGACTCTCTCTGTGAAGCTGTAGGGAGAGCGGAAGAGTAAAATGAGCGACATTGCTGGTAGCAGGGGGGTCCTCCTGACTGCCCTAGTAGAGCACCTACCGAGCTTGGCCAGGCAGGTGCGCACAAAGTGCCCGGTCTCCCCACAATACATGCACAGGTAGTGTCTCTCTTCAGGGGTAAGTGTAGGACGGAGGAGCCCTAGTTACATTGGCTCAGGATGGCCAGGAGAGGTGGTTGCCAGAGTGGCTGGGGCAGGATAACTGGGCACCTGGGGTATCATCCAAGTATCATCCAAGTTTCCTTAAACGCTGGTCTATCTGGATAGCCAGGTTGACAAGTGCATCCAAGGCTTGAGGCACTCCAACATGGGCAAGCTCATCCTTTAGTGGCTCAGAAAGTCCTAAGCGGAACTGGTAGCATAGTGCCGCATCATTCCATGCTGTGTCTGCACTCCAGCGCCTGAATTCAGCAACGTAGTCTTCCGCTGTGCGGCAGCCTTGCTGGAGAGCGGCTCCAGCCGAAGCAGCCTGGTGAGGTCCCTGTCACGTACCTGGTGGTGGAGTCTTTCTTGTGCAGGGAACAACCGCTCTTGCGCACCCGATTCAAGGACCCCTGGTAGTGTAGACAGAGGCCCAAGAGTGCGGGATGGCACGAGGGCTGGAGGGTCACCGATGATATAGTGCGGCTCCAGGAGACGTGCTGGTAGAAGGATGGTCGTACAGGCTGGGTCAGCAACTGGCAGGTAGGAAGGTACAAAAGGATTAGGCAAACGGGTAGTCAGAGTCCAAGCAAGGTTCGTTAACAGGCAGGCAGCAGAAGTACAAGGGAGCAGACAATCGGGTGGTCGTGGATAGCCGGGGTCGGTGCAGGTAGCGGAACAGCAGGTCAGGACAAGCCGGGTCAACAGGAGGCAGAGCAAAACACAGGAACAGGTAGCAGGAGCTGAGGCTTACAGGTCATGGACGCTGTAGAACGAGCAGCACTTGTTGCTGGACTCTCCAGGTTTAAATAGCCCCATTTGGCGCCGTTTCCGGCGCGTGAGCGCACGCGGGTGCGCACGGGCATGCACGCGTGCCACCGTGGAATTAACAGATTTTAGTGGAAATGTTCCTTTCCTAACATTGCCCCCCCCAAGGGGCAGCCTCCTTATGCCTTACCGGGTATCGCCATCCTGGCGATTTTTCTTGAAGGCCTGGATCAGTCCGGGGGCGTGGATGTTTTGCTCAGGTTCCCAGGAGTTCTCTTCTGGGCCAAACCCTTTCCACTTAATACTGGGTCCCCCCAGCTCTCCGGCGACAATTCAAGATGGCTTCCACCTCAAACTCCTCCTCTCCATTAACCAGGATGGGGTCTGGAGGAACCACCTTCCGACCTGAGAAAGAGTCCAGAACCATGGGCTTCAGCAGAGATACATGGAAAACCGGGTGGATCCGCAGGGAAGAAGGGAGATCCAGCTCAAATGCCACCCGGTTTATCTTCCTCTTAACTGGGAACGGTCCCAGAAATCTTGGACCCAACTTCTTCGAGGGGCAGGCTAATTTTAAATTTTTGGTGGATAGCCAGACACGGTCGCCTGGTTGGAGTTCCAGCTCCCCCCGCCTTCTCTTATCATAGGCCTCCTTGTTCAACTCCCGAGATCTAGAAAGAGTTTCCTGTAAGAGTTTACAATTTGTTTGGAGGAAGGTAGTGATATCCTGAGCTGCTGGAACGGTACCTTCCGGGTTTAAATCGGGTAGAAATGTGGGATGAAACCCGTAGTTGGCCCAGAATGGGGACTGCTGGGTGGCCGAGTGAATGGTATTGTTGTAAGCAAATTCGGCCACCGGCAGCAGTGCAACCCAATCATTCTGAGAGAATGACGAAAAGCACCTCAGATATTGCTCAAGAGTCTGATTTGTCCTCTCAGTCTGGCCATTTGTCTGCGGGTGATAGGCGGAAGAAAAAGCTAGCTCTATCTCCAATCCTGCACATAGCGCTCTCCAAAACTTGGAAGTAAATTGGACCCCCCGGTCAGACACGATATTGCTGGGTATTCCATGAAGTCGGATGACCTCTTTTATGAATGTGTTGGCCGTTTCGGCCGCAGAGGGGGTTCCTTTCATGGGAATGAAGTGCGCCATCTTTGTCATATGATCTACTACTACAAAGATGGTAGTAAAGCCCTCGGACGGGGGCAGTTCCACGATGAAATCCATCGCCAGTTGCGACCACGGGCGTTCAGGTATGGGAAGGGGGTTTAGGAGACCCCAGGCTTTGGCCTTATCGGTCTTATTCCTAGCGCAGACAGAACAGGCCCCAACATATTTCCTGCAATCCTCCGAAATGTTTGGCCACCAGAACGACCGTGAGAGGAGCTCAGCGGTCTTCCGAGCACCGAAATGTCCGGCCAATTTATGGTCATGGCACCGACCCAAAATCCTGAGGCGCAGGCTTGCCAGAATAAACATTCTTCGCCCAAACCACCATAGCCCATCTTTGACTGTGAGTCGGGTGTCCTTGTTGCCAGCGTCGCTGGCCAGCATCCGACGGATCTGAGAGAGGATGTCCTCATCGGACAGGAGAAAATTCCGTGCTGGGAGTATGGTGTCAGGTGGGGTAGTATTTCCTGGCTCCGTGAACATTCGAGAGAGGGCATCGGGCTTGCTGTTTTTTGATCCTGGACGAAAGGTTAGATGGAAATTGAACTTGGAGAAGAACAGGGCCCAACGGGCTTGCCGAGGTCTCAGTCTCTTTGCTGTTTGGAGGTACTCCAGGTTCTTGTGATCCGTGAAGATGAGGATCGGATGAAAAGCACCTTCCAGCAAGTATCGCCACTCCTCAAGAGCGGACTTGATCGCCAGTAATTCCCTATCTCCCACATCATAATTCCGCTCTGGTGCGGTTAACTTCCTGGAGAAAAAGGCTACTGGATGAAGCAGGGCCTTGGGACCCTGGCGTGAGACAGAATAGCCCTTACTGCTGTTTCCGAGGCGTCCACTTCAAGGACGTACGGTAAAGCTGGGTCCGGGTGTTTTAGAATGGGCGCGGAGGTAAACAGGGACTTGAGCTTCTGAAAGGCGGCCTGAGCCTCCGGAGACCAATGGTATCGGGTGTTTTGTCGGGTCAGTCGTGTGATAGGCTCCACGATAGCGGAAAATCCTTTAATGAACTTTCAATAAAAGTTTGCGAAGCCCACAAACCTTTGAGCACCCTTCCTGTCTGCTGGTGCGGGCCATTCTAAGATAGTCGAGACTTTTTGGCCCGTGATACTTATGAACCACTACGGGAAGCCAGATACATTGCGGGGTCGTTGGAAGGTTGTGAAGCAGTTACTACACAAGGCTCTGAAAGACCTGGAAAAACATTAATAAATGGAACTGTTATAAAACTAAAAAAAGACGAAGAAACCTTCTTGTAGCGTCCGTACAGTGGTTCCAAGATCCCGCAGAAGCCTTCGTGCCGAACATGCGGTTTCGTCTTTTCACAAGAAAACTTGTCGGGTCGTACGTGAAAGACCCCAACTAGTAGAGGTGTTGCCCGTAAGTGTACCTAGGTGTTTTTCAGAGCTGATAGAATCTTACCGGGCGTGG
>BLSH010318072.1:97847-109502 GCA_018402905.1 Glandirana rugosa | reverse complement strand
GGTCAGACACGATATTGCTGGGTATTCCATGAAGTCGGATGACCTCTTTTATGAATGTGTTGGCCGTTTCGGCCGCAGAGGGGGTTCCTTTCATGGGAATGAAGTGCGCCATCTTTGTCATATGATCTACTACTACAAAGATGGTAGTAAAGCCCTCGGACGGGGGCAGTTCCACGATGAAATCCATCGCCAGTTGCGACCACGGGCGTTCAGGTATGGGAAGGGGGTTTAGGAGACCCCAGGCTTTGGCCTTATCGGTCTTATTCCTAGCGCAGACAGAACAGGCCCCAACATATTTCCTGCAATCCTCCGAAATGTTTGGCCACCAGAACGACCGTGAGAGGAGCTCAGCGGTCTTCCGAGCACCGAAATGTCCGGCCAATTTATGGTCATGGCACCGACCCAAAATCCTGAGGCGCAGGCTTGCCAGAATAAACATTCTTCGCCCAAACCACCATAGCCCATCTTTGACTGTGAGTCGGGTGTCCTTGTTGCCAGCGTCGCTGGCCAGCATCCGACGGATCTGAGAGAGGATGTCCTCATCGGACAGGAGAAAATTCCGTGCTGGGAGTATGGTGTCAGGTGGGGTAGTATTTCCTGGCTCCGTGAACATTCGAGAGAGGGCATCGGGCTTGCTGTTTTTTGATCCTGGACGAAAGGTTAGATGGAAATTGAACTTGGAGAAGAACAGGGCCCAACGGGCTTGCCGAGGTCTCAGTCTCTTTGCTGTTTGGAGGTACTCCAGGTTCTTGTGATCCGTGAAGATGAGGATCGGATGAAAAGCACCTTCCAGCAAGTATCGCCACTCCTCAAGAGCGGACTTGATCGCCAGTAATTCCCTATCTCCCACATCATAATTCCGCTCTGGTGCGGTTAACTTCCTGGAGAAAAAGGCTACTGGATGAAGCAGGGCCTTGGGACCCTGGCGTGAGACAGAATAGCCCTTACTGCTGTTTCCGAGGCGTCCACTTCAAGGACGTACGGTAAAGCTGGGTCCGGGTGTTTTAGAATGGGCGCGGAGGTAAACAGGGACTTGAGCTTCTGAAAGGCGGCCTGAGCCACCAGAGACCAATGGTATCGGGTGTTTTGTCGTGTCAGTCGTGTGATAGGCTCCACGACAGCGGAAAATCCTTTAATGAACTTTCAATAAAAGTTTGCGAAGCCCACAAACCTTTGAGCACCCTTCCTGTCTGCTGGTGCGGGCCATTCTAAGATAGTCGAGACTTTTTGTGGATCCATGTGAATGCCCGTTGTGGAGATGATCAACCCCAGAAAGTGCATGCTGGGCTGTTCAAAAGAACACTTTTCTGCTTTGGCGTACAAGCCGTGCTTCCGAAGACGCCCTAGAACCTTGGTGACATGCCTGCGATGTTCTTCCAAAGAAGCAGAAAAAAATCAAAATATTGTCAAGGTAAATAATTACAAAAAGGTCCAGAAAGTCTCGGAACACATCATTGACGAAGTGTTGGAAGGTTGCTGGGGCGTTACATAGACCGAAGGGCATCACCAAGTATTCATAGTGCCCGAAACGGGTACGGAATGCTGTTTTCCACTCATCTCCTTCCCTGATACGAATGAGGCTATATGCTCCTCGAAGATCGAGTTTCGTAAAGATGGTTGCCGCCCCTAGCCGCTGGAAAAGTTCCGGAACCAAAGGTAAAGGGTAACGATTTTTAATAGTCACCCGATTAAGCTCCCTGTAGTCTATGCATGGCCGGAGTGTGTGGTCCTTCTTCTTCACAAAGAAGATACCGGCTCCGGCCGGGGACGTAGATGGCCGGATGAACCCCTTCTTTGTGTTTTCGTCCAGGTAGGACTTGAGAGCCGCTAGTTCAGGCTCGGAGAGGGGGTAGATCCTCCCAAACTGAACTTCTGCCCCGGGTAGTAACTCAATGGGACAATCGTATGGCCTATGTGGCGGAAGCTTATCTGCCCCTTTCCTACTGAAAACGTCCAGGAATGAGTGATAGGCCTGAGGAAGGAGAGTCCGGACGTCGGGTTCAGTTTCGGAATCCAGACTGAGAAGTGAGGGAACAGTTCCACCTCGGGGATTTAGGCAGTTATGACGACAATAGGGTGACTGGAATTGGATGACTCCAGTGGTCCAGTCAATGCTGGGGTTATGGGCCTGGAACCAAGGTAATCTCAGGATGATGGGGCAGAGAGGAGATGCGATGGCATCCAGCCGCAGATGTTCCTGGTGACCATCCAGGGTGCAGGAGAGAAGAGGGAACGTTTCATGGGTAACAGTCCCGGATTTGATGTGCGACCCATCGGCCAAACGGATCACTAGTTTATGTGTCTTGGGTTGAAGGGGAATGCGGTGCTGTGCAACAAAGTCTAGGTCAATAAAGCAACTGCATGCCCCCGAATCAAGAATTGCTGGAACCGTAATACTCCCTCCGAGAAGCTGCAAAGAGAGGAAAATGGTGAGATGAGCAGGAGAACTGGGAAGTTTAGACAGGTCCTTAGAGACGGTGGTCAAGCACTTACCGCGCTTCGCGGGGCACGTCCTGACCATGTGACCGGGCTCACCGCAGTAGAGGCAGAGGTTCAACTGGAACCGCCGTTGTCTTTCCTCGGTGCTGAGAGAAGGCCAAAGTAATCCAATCTGCATAGGCTCGGAGGTGTCCTGCGGAGAGGAGGAGGAGGAAGTCGGGTAAAATGGAGGCGGTGTCGGGTAGCTGGGAACCCGGGGAAGCATCCAGGTAGGGCGTAACTGCCCAGAAGACCTTTCGGCGCGGCGTTCTCTGAGGCGCCGATCGATGGAGATGGCCAAGGTGATCAGCTCCTCCAAGGTCTTAGGGATCCCCACTCGCGCCAGCTCATCCTTCAGAGGTTCCGAAAGTCCCATACGGAACTGAAACAGGAGAGCCGCGCTGCCCCAGGCTGTGTCCAAGCTCCAGCGCCGAAATTCAGCGGCATAGTCCTCCACTTGGCGGCGGCCCTGCTGGAGGTTGTGCAGAGTAGCTTCTGCGGTGGCAGCCAAGTGGGGGTCTTCGTACAGCTGCGCCATGGCCTGGAAGAAGGCTGCAGCGGTAGCAACTTCAGGGGCATTTTGCTCCCATGGTCTGAGAGCCCATGCCTGGGGTTCACCCTGCAAGAGGGAAATGATGAATCCGACCTTCCTGCTCTCCAGGGAAAACGTGCGTTGCTGCAGTCCCAGGTATAAATCGCACGCACTCCGGAAGACCCGGAACTTGCGCCGGTCCCCGGAGAACTTATCCGGCAGCGGGACCTTGGGTTCCGAGGGCAGGGCCACAATGGTACGGGCCGCAGAAGCACTGGAGGCCAGGGTGGTAGACAGTTCCTGCACCCGCTCTTCTAACCGGGTGTATCCTTCTTGTAAATTCTTGACGGCTTGGGTGAGGCCTGCAAGATGTGCACACAAGTCATCCTTAGCGGAGCGGGTTCCCTGTGCAGACTCTGTCATGGCTGCTCGTTTCTGTCACGTACCTGGTGGTGGAGTCTGTCTTGTGCAGGGAACAACCGCTCTTGCGCACCCGATTCAAGGACCCCTGGTAGTGTAGACAGAGGCCCAAGAGTGCGGGATGGCACGAGGGCTGGAGGGTCACCGATGATGTAGTGCGGCTCCAGGAGACGTGCTGGTAGAAGGATGGTCGTACAGTCTGGGTCGGCAACTGGCAGGTAGGAAGGTACAAAAGGATCAGGCAAACGGGTAGTCAGAGTCCAAGCAAGGTTCGTTAATGGGCAGGCAGCAGAAGTACAAGGGAGCAGACAATCGGGTGGTGGTCAGGACAAGCCGGGTCAACAGGAGGCAGAGCAAAACACAGGAACAGGTAGCAGGAGCTGAGGCTTACAGGTCATGGACGCTGTAGAACGAGCAGCACTTGTTGCTGGATTCTCCAGGTTTAAATAGCCCCATTTGGCGCCGTTTCCGGCGCGCGCGCCACCGCGGAAATAACAGATTTTAGTGGAAATGTTCCTTTCCTAACAGTCCCATAGCCGATGGGCCCAGGACTGGGGTTCATCTTGCAGCAATGACTAGTCCCACCATTCTGGCTTCTAAAGAGAATGTGCGGGGCTGCAACCCGAAATAAAGTTCACACGAATTGCAGAAGGCCCTGAATTTGTGGCAGTCCCCGGAGAACTTATCCGGCAGGGGGACTTTGGGCTCAGATGTTAGGGCCACAATGGTGCGACCAGCGGCCTGGCTTCCGCCTGGAGCTGCAGGTGCAACGAGCTCCTGTACCTGTTCTTCCAGCCGGGTATGTCCGTCCTGCAGGTTCTTGACCACCTGTGTGAGGCCAGCAAGGTGGACACACAGTTCATCCATAGCAGAGGGTGCTCCCTGCGCAGACTCAGACATGGCTGTCTGTTACTGCCATGCACCTGATGGTGGAGTCTGTCTTGTGCAACCACTCTTGCGGTTCTGGTTCGGGAACCCCTGGTAGGACAGACAGGGAGTTCAGGAGCACAGGGGGCACGAGGGCTGGACTGGTTCATTGTTGGTGTTGTGAGAGGTCCGGTAGAGCTTGTAGTAGAGTAGTGATGCAGGCTGGGTCGGCAACTAGCTGACAATGCGGTACAGAAGGTGCAGGCAGAAGAGTTGTCAGGTGCAGGCAGGGTCGTCAACAGGCGGGCAGCAAGGTACACAAGGAGAAGGCAGAAGAGTAGTTGGGGGCAAGCTGGGGGTCAATGCAGGTGGAGATCAGACAGGGTCAAGACAAGCCGGGTCACAGGAACAGATAAACAGGTAGCCGGGTTGCTCAGGAACACACAAAAAGCTGTAGAATGGACAGCACTGGCTGCTGGGCATTGCAGGCTTAAATGGAGCCTTTTGGTGCCATTGCTGGCGCATGCGCGGGCACGGGGGCACTCACACGGGCGTGTGCAAACGCACACAGGTGCGCGCATAAGTACTCTAAAGAGCGCAGATCTTCTCCTAACACCAGTAGGCAAATAGTTAAGGCAATCCCTGAGATGAGTCACCTGTGTGCAGCAGTGATATACAGAGCTCTTCTGTGAGATGTTTTGTTCCATGTTGCTACACACTTTTACCTGAAAGGCTGTATTAGGAGGGACGTGCAGAGCCTGCGCCCACTCCACCAGCGCCCTCGGTTACCTCACTCCCAGTAACAGAATGAAGTCCTGCCGAGCACATAGTAGGGCCCCATGCGTGCCTATTATCTCTTTCCTTCCCATACCTCCTGATCAGGCCTTGCATCTCTGTAACGCTAATCTGCTCCCTGTGACCAGAGGACTGCTAGGGCCAGTCACCAGATTGCAAAGGAGAGGACATCAAGGAGGCTCTGAGGAAAAAGATATTCCTTCGAAAGGCGACAGCTAGCAGCAGCCCTGATGTCTTCTTTGCCATCTGGAGACTATCCGTTTCAGGATTGATTGCCCCGTTCAGGTGGCCTATACAAGCGATATTTCTCCAAATGTTTGTGAGTAGTTTTTAACTTTGTTTTAATCAATAAATGTACTTGGGATAATGCAGCAGGCTGGTGCGCCCTCCTTTCTTTATACTTTTTCTGTGACTAATAGGATACCCCCTATCCCGAAGGGCAACAAGGCCAGAGAAACTATCCCTTGAGTAATAGACCACCCGGACATCACACTAATGCGCAAGAGTGTTTGTTTGCATCTAGGAAGGTAGCCGGAGCACAGACCCCCTCACTGCCGGAGGACCTGTTAACTAACCAGGTATCACACCTAATGACTGGCTTCTGAAGCTGTTGTACCCATGGCAACTATCTCCTCTTCCTTATTTTGCTGAGTTGACCTTTTGCGGCGTTACACATACCGATAGTGCTTCTACAGACCCAGGGTCTTTGGGATACTCTAGAACCCAACATGCACCCCTTTGAATAACTTCAAACCAGGCTCAAAGCAGTTAGAACAACCTTACTGGAAACGTTGCATAGCATTTACAACAGAGTGAAATGTCCTTTCCCTAACTCACACTAATTGTGGCTGCCCCAGCGTGCCTGCAGAGGTAGAGTCCCTAAGAGCAAAATACATAATTGGTAGATCCAGCCTGATAGTGTTCATCATCACAGTGTCTTCTTCTCCAGCAGCAGCTCTTTGGAACTCAGCCATCCTCTTCTCTGGCAGCTGCAGCAGCTCTGTGAAGTAGCTAGAGATTACATGCTGTGTCTTGTCGTGTCTCTTCCCATGCAGACTGCTTACTGTACAGTGCCCTCCCCCCTTTTATTTACAGCACAGGGAGAGAGGCAGAGCCCAGAAAAAGCGGGATTACAGAAACAGGTTTAACCCTTTTTCAGCCTGGGCCAGTCATAACTAAATACCTACAGCAGACAACCTGCCTACACACTAAATCAGCTATAACATACCAAATACATGCAAGCTGGAAGTTTCACTGAAAAAAATCAGACGTTAAGCTGTAGGTGAACACTGCCACCTCAAGCTGCAAAGAACAGAGACTAGAGCTGCAGTGTGGTGTTTAGGGCTTCCAGTAGTCAGATTGCTGACTCCTGGTGGAGAGGACTAAACTGTGTTGCTGTCAGAGGGATGTTAGGAGGGCCCTGCTTGTGTGGTATGACCTCTTGTCTGGCCTTCAGGGGAATGATCAGGTATATGGGGAGTGCTCCAACAGGAGATCCAGGGCCAGCAGACTGTACAGTATTTAGTCCCACTTGCGAGGGGCATAGACAGGGCCTATTGTTTATAGATAGTTCACATATCAAAGACTTCTTTCAGTTGTGTTTAAACTTGGAACTACTCTTATAGTAGCACTATTGCTTTTATTGCACCCCCTTTCCTGCAGGATGTTTAAGGTCTATTAATAAAGCTCACTTTATACTACCAGTGTATTGATGAGTTCTAGGTCAGTTGAAGGTGGGTAATTACTGAAGATTTCATCTATTAAACTCCTCCTCCAGGGTAATCCCTACATTAGCTAAAAAAGTATAGCACTATATTAGTGTAAATTTTAAATATAGATTTGGAAATATGCACATCTTTAAACAGAGGCCCATCTGCATGTCTCAAAAGTGCTCTATGGGTAGGAGGAGCAGCAGATTTTCATCTACCCATAATTGGTTGTGCCATTGATGCAGATTTATTGTAAAGCTGCAGGCTAAATTCTGCACTTTGCTCTGCTCTACCATGGCTAAGCAGAGCAGCATTGATACATACATACTTACATACATATACAAGCACCTCCAGACACTAATAATAAAAATAAAAAATCTCTGGCAGCTATGTGTTAGGGTGTGCTGCATACAGCAGTTGCTGTTTGCGCTGCCTTATTGAATATGCACCCATAGGGTAGATAAGGACTTGCTTCAGACAACAAAAGAGCTTTAATCATTGATGACTGACTAAAACTGGGTCCAAATTTTATATTCAGCATACTAGGTATGTGCCTAGAGGCAGTAATCTCTGGGGAGCTGTCCTCAATCACCACAACATAAAACAGCATTAAAAGATCCCTCCTCATTCACCTTCTTACATTTACTGACAGCTGACTTCTATTCAGCAGCAGTGCACAGAAATGCGTACATCATATATCATACGCTGCATATCATGTGTTTTGTCCACCAGTCCACAGCAAACTAGGGATATCCACTTAGAAGGCTTGAGCTCATAAAGTCATTGCAAGTTTTTACAGTATATACTGTATATACTGCTCTGCATTAATGCTCAAGAATAACATTAATTTGCTGCATTTATGTAAGAGTACATTTGTCATAGTTCATGTAGGGAAAATAGAATTTCTATGGCTAATATCTGGATGATTTATTTATTTATTTTTTTGTTTCAAAGATTTTATTTGCATTTATACAGAAAAATGTCATACAGAAAGCTTGAACATTTGTCGTAAATATACAGATAATGCTTATAGTAGGTAACAGTCAAATGAGGAAAATTATGCATTAACCTAACAAGCAAATAGGACCTCCATTCACTGTATTGCATGTTTAAAACTCAAATCTGGGTATGAGCAAGGATCAGCTGGTAAAACATTTCTTTGTGCTCAGTAGGGATTAGCTAATTGGTGGTATATGGTGACGGTTTACTTTGTGAAGTTTGTTTTCATTGGGGTAGTCGAGTTTGGTGTGTATTGAGATGGGGTAATTGTGCAAGGTGATGAGCAGGTAGTTTTACTACGTGTATTATTCAGTACAAGGGGTGCATTTGATTTATGCAATTTAGTTAGAGATGCAAGGTGGTAGGTGGGGGGAAGGGGATGGGAGACGAGAGGAGTATGAGAGGAGGGGAGGGAGGGGAGTTTGGAGGGAGAAAAAAAAGGAGGGGGGAAAGGGTTTGGTCAGCCATCTCTGACCTCTCTCCCCAGAGGCTAGTTAACTATAATCGTCTTCCGCATGAGCCTGTGTGAGGAGTGGTAATGGGTGTTTCATATGAGAGAGGGGGTAGTCTAGGCAGGTCACAGGTATGTTGCATGGAACAATAGGTTACTGCTGCATTTTGTTTTTACTTTTTAGTTGGTCCAGTTGTTTAGAAGGGAGTATTCTGGTATCATTAAGAAGGGTACCCAGCAAGCCCATTTGGTGTTGAATTTGCTGGGAGTATCTCGTGAAATGTGGATCAATTCTTCTACTTCTGCAATTCTTCGGACTCTATGGAGCCACTCTCTAATACAGGGGGTGTGAGCGGATCCCCAATGTAGTGGGATGCATTGCTTAGCTGCGTTAATTAAATGCATCGCTAGAGATTTGTGGTAAACTCTGTCTGATAAGGATGAGTGATGCAATAGAATTGAGCTGGGGTGAACTCTAAGTCATAGGATGTCACCTTGGAGGTGATGTGGTGGATTTATTTCCAAAAGTCTTGGATGAGGGGACAGGACCCCCATATGTGAATGAGTGTGCCTATGTTCTTATGGCATCTCCAGCATGTATCTGGTATTGTTGGGTTGAATTTGTGTATGAGGGCTGGGGTGCGATACCATCTCGACTGGAGTTTATATCCATTCTCTTAGGTGGAGACATTTATAGATCCTCTGTGGATATTGATGTATATCTGTTCCCAGTCTGCTTTGGAGAGAGAGAGAGAAAGATCTCTCTCCTATGCCTCACAGGACTTATTATCGTTCGAATTTAGATCTGTAAACAGAAGGGCATGCGTAGTGGAGATTAGATGACTTTGGGCTATGTTTGGGTACACAGTACTTCAAAGGTAGTAAGTTGTCGCGAGCATTGGGAGTTTTTGTTCAGGGATCTGAGATAGTGTGAGAGTAGCAAATAAGTCCAGGCAGGGATGGGCGGTTTTTCCATTTGTGTAGAAAGGTAATTGGCTGAGAGAAGTTTCCCCTGGTGATAGAAATGATGCGCCTGAACTAGGCTGTGTGAACAATTATTTGTGAGATAGGTGGGAGACATTCCTGGGGGGAAATCTGGGTTTACTCTTATTGTTGTCAGTGGTCCTGGGATGGATGACAGTGTAGTTTGTGCACAAATCTTTTGGAAGCACTGTAGGGTGGGTCCTATCAGAGGGTGATCTTTTATGTCTGTTGGGATGTGTCGTGCTGGTGTCCATGGTAGGGATGCGAGGGGAAGGCTGGTTGTGGAGGTGTCTAAAGAGACCCAGTCTTTGTAGGGGGCTTGGACTCCCCAGTCAATTATTCTGGAGCGGTGTACCGCTTTGTAGTAATTTAGTATGTCTGGGAGGCCTATATCCCCCAGATGTTTGGATTTGGCCAGTTGGTTGTAGCTAATTATGGGTTTACAGTCATTCCAAAGAAATTTAGTGCAGATATTCTTGTATGACTTAAAAAAGGCCGGTGGGACACGTATGGGTAATGTCTGTAGGATATAAAGTAGTCTTGGTAGGGCGTTCATTTTTAAAATGGCTGCTCTGCCAAACTAGAAGAATGATGGTTTGTTCCAACTTTTCAGATCCGAGGTCAGTTTGTGCAAGATTGGCAAGTAGTTTTTGCTATACAGGTCTGTAAGCTTGGAGGTCAGTTTAATGCCCAGGTATGTTATTGAGTCAGGTTCCCAGTGAAATGCGAAGTTCTCCTTGTATTGTTTTACAAGATGTTGTGGTAGAGATATATTAAGTTTGAAGGATTTAGAGAAATTAATTTTTAAGTTGGAGAGCAACTTGACGTGCTGAAATTCTGCTAGCAATACTGGTAGGGTAGTGAGAGGTTTTGTGAGAAATAGTAAGATGTCATCGGCGTAAGCCACATATTTGTACTCTCTGTCGCTGCTTGGATCACTTGTATGTCAGGATTAATCCTTATGCTTCTAAGAAACGGCTCAAGTGTGAGCACAAAAAGGATAGGAGACAGTGGGCATCCCTGCCTCATCCCGTTGCGTATGGAGAAGGCACCTGACAGGGTATTATTGACTCGTACTCTGGCTGATGGGTTGTCATATAGAGAGAATATAAGGCCCATCATGTACGATCCTAGGCCTATGGACTGTAAGACTGCCCTCATGTAGTCCCAGGCTACCCTGTCAAATGCCTTCTCCACGTCCAAGGATAAAAATAAGCCCCTCTGTGTGTTCATTGTCATTATGTGGTGCAAGTTGATGGCTTTGATTGTGTTGTCTTTGGCTTCATGTCCTGTAATGAAGCCTGCCTGATCTATAGAGACAATTGAAGGAAGGAATGGAAGAAGTCTGTTGACTAATATTTTAGAAAATATTTTGATGTCCACATTAAGTAATGAGATTGGTCTGTAATTGCTTACATGTGTTGGGTCCTTATTCTCTTTTGTGATTACAGCTATGTGTGCTTTGAGCATCCTAGGTGTCAGGGGGTTTGAGCGTGAAAGGGAGTTGAACGCAGCTAAGAAGAGGGGATTAAGTATGTCTACAAAGGTCTTGTAGTAGGCAGCGGTTAGGCCATCGGGGCCTGGACTTTTGCCCGGTTTCAGCTGTTTTATCGTTTGGTTCCATTCCGCTAAGGTGATTGGTTGTTCTAGCTCTTTAATTGTATCTGGTGCGCGTGATTGTGAGGCATATTTATTCAGGAAAGAGGTGATTTTGTCTGGTCTTTCCGATGGGGAGGAGTTGGGGGGGCTTCGCTGTGTTTAGGTCATATAATGCAGAGTATTACTCCTGAGCTATGTCACAGTTTTCCGTAAGTGGTGTATTAGCTGGTGTATTTATTTTGTGTATTCTGGTTTTCGCTTTTTTAGAACAAAGTGCTTGGGCCTAAAATAAATGACCACACTTGCTTCCAGATTCATAAAAAAGTTTATGTGTCAACAGATATTTTTTCTTAAGATTGCGGCCTAATTCCTCTTGTATAGAGTTGAGCGAACCTCTGGAAGTTCGGGTTCTGCTGGTCCGTCCGAACTTCGGGACAAAGTCCGGGTCCGGGTCCGGACGGAACCCGAACGATCGCACGGACAAGAAGGTCTCCAAGCGAGTTGAGATATGTTCTCCTTAATCCGGCGTTAGAATTCTTTTTTATAGACAACTGTGTATTTGAAAAAATACTTAGACCTTCGTTCACACCAGTAAATAAAATCCGGGTTCGTGAAACAAGATTTTTTCGCTTTTGGTCTTATGTGTTTTATTTATGTGGTCGATTATGTGGTGAATGCCTTTTGACACTGTATCGAGTCCTCATTATGAGACGTAATATACTGGATTTGTGTCGCTTCGGGGGGGTTGAGGAGGGGTAGCCTTTCTGGTCTGTTTTAGTGGAGAAAGGACTTATTTATACGGAGTGTTAGTGCGCGTGGTC
>BLSH010318072.1:73130-93179 GCA_018402905.1 Glandirana rugosa | reverse complement strand
CACGATCGTAGCGATCGTTGTTCTATGCAGAGCTTGATCTGCAACTCAAAGCAGCGGTATGTGAAATCTCTAATTTCTGCTATCTGTCCTCAGAGCAACAGCACAGACAGCAGTAGTAAAGTAATCTATCTCAGGATGCAGGATCAGGTCTTAAAATGTCTCAAATCTGTCCCTCAAGCTTTCAGCTTCCTTTCCCTACACTAACCCAAGGAGCATGTGACTGCAGCACTGTGACTCCAGCTTATAAAGAGGCTGGGTCACATGATGCACTGGCCAATTACAGCCATGCCATTAGTAGGCATGGCTGTGATGGCTTCTAAGGGCAAACCAGTGAAACGCTTGTTGATTGGCTGCCCTGCAGCTTCTCAACACGTGGAGTAAAATAGCAGAACCCCGGACCGAACCCGAACGATTTTTGAAATGTCCGGGTCCGTGCCACGGACACCCGAAAGTTCGGTACGGACCCGAACGTTACAGTCCGGGTTCGCTCAACACTACTCTTGTATGAGGGTGCGGATATTGAGTTCTGAGTAGGATTTTTGTGCTAGCGTACGTTTATGTAATGCCTCAAGTGCTGTTAATTTTTTGAACAAGTCCTTAAGTCTCATCTTTTTGTCTTTGTTAATCACAGCTGCCAGAGATATAAGTTTCCCCCTAACTACGCTTTTGTGGGCTTCCCATTGGTTCAATTTCATTGTGTCAGGGGTATAGTTTTCCTTAAAATGGTTAATAAGGCATATACGGATTCCTGTTTCACTGAGTTTGTCTGTCAGGATGCTCGGATCTTATCTCCAGATTTGCGCCTGGGTGAGCTTGTCTGGAAAGGATGAGTGTTACTGATATGGGATGGTGGTCAGAGAAGGTCATCGGTTCTATTGTGGCTCTGGTCAGGAGAGAGAGATCTTGTTGTGTCAAAAATAGGTAGTCTAGGCGAGAGTACCTATTGTGCTGGGTAGAGAAAAAGGTAAAACCTTTTTCTTTTGAGTTTAGGGAGCGACAAGTGTCATGAAGTAGAAGCTGCTGAAGACATAGTCCAATTTGGTGTAGTGCTCGGAACGGTAGGCAGGAGGCGCCTGATGAGGTGTCTAAAAGGGGTCTAGAGGAACGTTGAAGTCCCTTCCCAGGACGATGATCCCTGTTTGAAAGGTAGCCAGGAGCTGTGTTATGTTGCGGAAAAATGAGACTTGGGATGTGTTTGGACTGTAGATATTTGCTAATGTAATTGGTTTCCCCTTAAACGTTCCTTTAATAAAAATGTACCTGCCTTGGTCATCAATGAGGGTGTCGGAGATCTGTAGGGGAGCGTTTTCAGAGATAAGTATGGATACTCCTTTGGACTTGGAGGTTGGGGAGGTGGCGTGATAGCCTCGAGTAAAGAAGTGGTTTGTTAGTTTAGGGATTGAGTTAGAGAGAAAATGTGTTTCCTGCAGGAATACTGCATCTGCTCTCCAAGTGCGCATATTGGACAGTAATTGTGACCTTTTTCTGGGACATTCAGTCCCTTAGTGTTCAGTGAGATTATTTTGAGAGAGAAATATTTAGTATGGGTTCTAGGTTGGGCCATTATAGATGCCGAGGATCAGAGGATTACCGTAACTTTAGTGCCCTAGGGAAAGGGAGGCCAGAGAGGGCAGGAGTTAACAGGAGAAGGGAAAAAAGAAAGGGGGGGGGGAGCAGTGGGTCAGAAAAAGGTTAGGAAGCCAAAGAGGGGAGTAGAGTAGGGAGAGGATTGGGTTGGAGGGGTACTTCAGTACCCGGTATACAGGTTTAATGTTGTTGCTTTTAATGTGTGGGGGGATATTAATGTGAATTGAGGTCAGAGGGTAGCGTTACCGGATGTGGGTGTGAGCCTGCAAACCCACCTTCTAGAGGAGGGGGATTTCCGGAGTGGGTCAGTAAAGACTACTAGAGTCTACTGTGTGTGGGTGTGGGAGGTGATGGTCAACAGCTGTATACAACCTAGAATCCCTAAGAGATCAGTGCAGCGTAAAGGTATGATCAGGGAGACTAGATGTGGGGAAAAAAGACTCCGCCTAGTCTCCCCTGTCCTAGCCTGGGAAAGCGTTGGTCTTGCCTACGTTTGTGTTGGTGTTGGTGTTGTGGGGAGAAGTCCATTTGGCAAAATAGGAAACAATAATTTAAGTGGTACATCTACTATCAGGAGATCAATGGGTTTTCCTTTTCCAAGACTATTATTGTAAGTATAGGTAAAATAACACAGAATATCAGATGTCGGGGGTACATGTGACATGTATCCGGAACATCTTAACAATTTTCACTAACTTGTTAACTGATAACTCGTGTTCCATGTAACACATATTTAACTATGATAACAGTAATAACATAGGTATTCAAGGTATCCGCACAGTATAATAATCAAGAACAATCAAGAGAAGGCATGTAACCCCAGAATATGGCTTCCGAGTCCGGGGGGAGCAAACCCGGCCCTGTCATGGAGAGCGTGTATCTAATACGTGTCTAGGGAATGAGCGTAATGCTGAGGTGATAAGTCTGTGTGAATATGTGACTTGTTGCCCATATCAAATTTGTGTGGAATTTCATTTGTGTTCAAGGACATGAGACTACCCTCGGTAAAGGGCGGTAAAGTCATCGTTTGGGTATGACCAGCATTTAAATTGTCCGGTTAAAAATTCCCATTTAAACAAGTATTGTTGTAGGTGTAATAGAGGGATGGGATTTAACAGTCAGAGGAGAGGAGGGAGAGGAAGGAAGGGTGAAGGTAGTGTTTAGGGGGTGAGAGAGGAGAGAATAGAGGTGTGTGGCGGGTGTGCGAATATTGTTATGAAGAGGAGTGTGCTGATGTCAAGTTACTAAGTAGTATGCAAAAGAGTGGTGTTTTGTGGGGTGCTGGGTACTTAAGGATAAATGAGAGTGCATAGTTATTGCCCTTTGGGCTACCTTAACCCCATCGGTGCTGGAGTATTTTTGCAGTCCATGGTCTGGTTGCCGTTGGTGGAGTTGAGGTGCTTGCCTGGAACAAAAAAGGAGAGAAAAGGAGAGGAAAAAAGGAGAGAAATAAGGAAAAAAAAATACAGGTGTGGGGAGTGGTTAGAATAGCCATTGAGTGTGAAGCCACTTATGCAGTGAGCGGTTGGAGTCTGTTCTCTTCTCCTGGGGTCTGTGCCCACTAGATAGGGTAGAGGAGTTGTTTTTAGTGGGTGCTCGCAGTAGGGTTGCCTTTGCTCCATGTCTGGATTCTTACTCGGTCGTGGTGGGTGAGTTTATGTTTCTAGTGTCTTTTTCTTTCTCTCTTGTTCTCTTTGTACTGCTTCTTCTGATCGTTGTGGTGAGATAGGAACAAAAGTGAAAGTGACCTTGCGTAATTCAAAGTCAGCACTGGGGGTATTCCCAACTGCTATCTAAAGAGGGGCAGCCCAGGGCTGTGGAAGGGAAAGGATGCAATTGTCCCCTTGAGTTCATGTACGCGCTGGGGACTTCTAGAGGCTCCAGTTAAATTTGGCTGTCTGCGTTCCGTGTAAAAAAAAAAAAAACGTATGTAAGTTGGATGGGAGGTGTGTGACAGTCATGGAGTTATTTAGGGGTTGTGGTCTCACGATATCTCCTGTGTCTCTTTCAGAGGCGTAACTAGAACCTTCAGGGCCCCGGTGCAAGAAATTATGAAGGGCCCCCTGACCCCTGGCCAGGGCCCTTCCCTCTTCCCACTGATCCTGGGGCCCTTTACTCCCATCGTGGGTCCCTTTATTACAGTACTGCAGTGGGGCCCTTTCATAAGTTCTGCAGCAGGCCCCAGGGGGACCAGGGAAGCACACAGGGGCCCTGGGAACAGCAGAAGACAAGTAAACTGGATAGAGGAAAATGGAGGAGATCGGGTCCTCTAAATGCCACCCCCGCGATCCCTCCTATTCAGGTGTACAAGGGAGGCACATGGGCCCCCTGGACCATGGGGCCCGGTTGCAATTGCAACCCCTGCAACCCCTATCGTTACGCCCCTGGTCTCTTTCCCTTGAATTGCAGAACTGAGAGTGATTCGTTGCAAAAATAGAATAACCAAAAAGAATAAAACAAATCATGAAACATGAAAAGTGGTAATTCTTCCTTACTGTGTCAGTTGGAATAGGCGAAGTGTGGGTTCTTCATCTGTCTAGGAGTGACGTGCTCCGCAGTGCACCAGAGAGGCAGTGGGGCTTCCATTCCAGGGTACTCCTGGAAGTCTTGATGGAGAAGGTGGGGGAGGGTGAGCGCAGCAGCATCTGATGCTGAAATTGCCCGCTTCATCAATACCTTCCATGGATGTGGTGTTTCTCAGTGGTGGTAAGCGAAAGTCTCTGTACCAGTCTGGTAAGTCAATCATAGGGAGGCTCAGAGTGTTGCAAAAGTGCTCTAGGTCTTCTGGTACTTTTAGAATGGCAGTGCGGCCTTGGTGTGTCGCAGTTAAGCAAAATGGGAACTTCCAGCGATAAACAATTGCTCTAGCTCTCAGCGCATCAAGCAAAGGCCTCAGTTCCCTTCTTTTTTGTAGTGTGATATTTGAAAGATCCTGATAGATCTTTACTTCAGAGCCCTGGAAAGCAATGTCATTGCAGTTTCTAGCTTTCCGAAGGATTTCTTCTTTAAGGGGAAAGTCCACAAGACAGCAGACCGTGTCTCTAGGGGGGTCTGTGTCCCTGCCTCTCGGGCGTTATGCACCGTGTATGCGTTCATATATTATCGGGGTGTCTGGCAGTTTTTCTAGGAGGTCATTGAAAAGATTTGTGACCAACTGGGAGAGACAAGAGGGGCCAATGGATTCCGGGATGCCTCTTACCCTCAAGTCTCCTCCTGTTATCTAAATCCTCCATGTGGCGGTTAATATCCCTCAGGTGCATGGCATGGGATTCTGTGAGTTGCTGTACCTGGCATAGCGAGGTGTCATGGCGGGCTTCTATGTCCTCCACCCGTAGTGCTATAGCCTGGATGTCTGCTCTCAGGTCAGAGATGGCGGCTGATAAAGTGTGTTTGATATCTGCGGCCACTGTGCGCAGATCATCCAAACTTAGCACCAAGCTGCCCGTTCTTCCACCATGTACGGGCTCCAGTTCCTGGTGTGTTGTGTGCTCCGGCTAGGAGAGCTGGACCGATGAAAGGAGGAGGACGAGGCATGCGCTGAAGAGGTTTGCGAGTCCGACATGATGCCTCTGGGCCTTGTCCTGAATATCTCTGGAATGTGGGGGTTTAGCTGTGTGTCCTGTCCCCACGGGGATAGGATCTAGTCACAGACATACTCCGGTGTAGACTTGTAGAGAAGTCTAAGTAGCTGATGATGCCGGACCTCGTGGACGGGACCTCCAGGATTAAGCGTCCATCTTGGAGCGGAACCAGGCCATGCCCCCGATACATTTTTTTTTGTCTCAATAGATATTGGTGTTGAAATTTTGGAACCAAAACATATATTGAATTTACAAAATAATCCTCTATTGTCCTGATCTCTGACCTGTTTGTTACTCTGAAGCTGACTCTATTTCTAAACATGACATAGAAGGCTCACATTACCTTTAAGCCTAGGTTCACACTAGTGCAGTGCAATTTTGATGCTGTTTTCAATGTGATTTTGTACTGCAGCTGCAATGCGATTTGGATACGTGTTTAAGGCAAGCTTTTACTACTGTGACTCATCCTTGCTGTCAGCAGCAGGGATGAGTCATTGACTGTCAAGGAGCCAGCAGTCGCTGACGTCCTAACATCGAGGAGTCATCCCTGCTGTCAGCAGAATGTAAACAAGAGGCAGCATTAAAAAAAGTGTAGGGGTCCCCCAAAGATCCATACTAGGCCATTCAGGTTTTGGGGAGGATTTTAAGGGGAACTCCAAAAAAAAAAAAACAGGTATAGATTTTAAGGGAAACCCCACACCAAAAAAAAACTGACCCACACAAGTTGAAAAACTCACCACCTGTCAAACACAACTTCTGTCGCTAGACACTCACTGAATGAGAGTGCCGCTGCCCCCTGCCACAAAGTAATCAAAATGGGGGCCACCTGGTGACGTAACCCCGATCTCATCTCCCCCCATGTGAATGAGTTAGGTAAAAAGAAAAGTCAAAAGTAAATTAAGACACAACCACAGTTTTTGACAAGTCCTGTATTAAAAAAATAAATAAACCTGTCCCTCTAGGAAAATTCATCGACAATGAACGCTGACCGCCAACTCACACAAAATGAAAAACTTGCCGTCTGTCAAACACGACCACTTGCATCGCTAGACACTCGCCGAATGGCAGTGCTGCCCCCCCAAACAAAGTTATCAAAAGGGGGGCCACCCGGTGACATAACCCCAATCCCAGCCCCCCCCCCATGTGAATGAGTAAGGTAAAAAAAAAAGTCAAAAGTAAATAAAAACACAGCCACAGTTTTTGACAAGTTCTGTTTTTAAAAAAAATAAAGATTTCTATAAACAAAACTATTTCATTCTAGCTGCCTTGGAACATATACTTACCTATGATGCCTTTACCTTTGATGGCTCCCACTACCTCCAGGTGCAGGGGGTGGCGATGGGGACATCCTGTGCCCCATCGCATGCCAACCTGTACCTAGGGGGGTGGGAGCGCTACCTCTTCTCAGACGACCAAAATAGTTGGTACTGGCCACACATACTCCTCTGGCTCTGATACATAGATGACGTGTTCATGCTGTGGTCGGGGCCAGAGGAGATGTTGGCCCAGTTTAATCTCAAATTCACAATGCAGGGGGGCGTGGCCAAGATCGGCATGTGAGAAGACGCACTTCTCACAGCTCCGTGCTTGATCCGTGAAACGATCCTTCATCCATCCATAACATTGCTCTTTGCGGATCCCCAACTGGCTTCAGACTCCCTGCCTCTCCTGGACCCACCGCCGGCCCTCTGTACCCGGAGGAAGACCCGCACAGGCTGGATTGGGATGACGGGCTCGGACTCCCAAGATGGCGTCGCCGCGGCTCCGGCCCTGGCTCAACGAACACCACGAGCACCGGACAAAAGTAAGAAAGGGAGCAGTAAGAAGGCGGGTAAATCCCAGGGAAAGA
The DNA here is from genome assembly GCA_018402905.1 of Glandirana rugosa. Classification (NCBI taxonomy): domain Eukaryota; kingdom Metazoa; phylum Chordata; class Amphibia; order Anura; family Ranidae; genus Glandirana; species Glandirana rugosa. The sequence goes on along the minus strand of BLSH010318072.1, from coordinate 86,162 downwards.
TCAACCGAGGGACATGTTGTACTATACCCAGAGAGCTATGGGATCGGCGGCTGGGGGTGCAGGGGAGGCCTTGTCTGCAACTAGGCCTCAAGGAGGCGGAGAGCTGATGGAAGGGGACAGGTTAAGGCCATAGGCCCTGATAATGCCTATACAGAGACTATACGTTCTCCCACCCCACCTATGGGGGATCCGCAGGAGCTTGAACAGCCCACACTAGCTGAGATACTGCGTGCAGTGCATGTACGTACGGCCTCGGTGAACACCCTGAAAGATCAATTTGGGGGCCTTAAAGAGGCGGTCTCCCTGCTGCGGCAAGATTTGCAAAAGGTTCGGGAGAGGGCCACGGTGGTGGAAAGTAGGGTCAGTGACATTGAGGACACGATCCCGCAAACAGCCCGAGAAGCCCAGACAGCACACAGGATGGCGCAGGAGCTGGCCAATAGAGCAGAGGATACGGAAAATCGCCTGTCCGCATAGTGGGGCTCCCCGAGAAAACTGAGGGAAGGGACCCCACTGCATACATGGAACAATGGCTTGTGGAGGTCTTCGGTAAGGAAGCCTTCTCCCCATTCTTTACGGTGGAGCGGGCTCATAGGGTCCCAGGCCGTCCTTTACCCCAGGGAGCACCGCCAAGACCCATGCTGGCCAGGCTTTTGCATTATCGAGATCGGGAGGCAGTACTACGCTGTGTCCGGGAACGGGGAAATGTGCAATATAACAGGGTGCGAGTGTCATTCTACCCGGACTTCTCTGCGGAGGTCCAGAGGAGTCGGGCCAAATTTGGTGAAGTGAAGCGTCGCCTCCGCTCCCTACAATTACCCTATGCCATGCTCTATCCGGCTAAGCTGCGTGTTACTGCCCAATTTTTTGAGTCAGCTAGAGATGCGGCAGCATGGCTAGACCAAAATGAGCAGGCCCTGCGCCACCTCCGTGCCGGAGCAGAGGAGGATGGATTTTGCTACATGCTGTATTGCCATTACCTAATAAGCACAGCTTCTTGATGACTACCTATGGAGGCCAGAATATTCCTTCAACAGCAACTTGCTTACCTTTTGCCGGGGAACATTATATTTTCAAACAGCTTCAGGTACTCTACAGTGACTTCAAGAACCAGTGCTAAGTGCAATGAGACGACGAACTGTCTCTTCACTGCAAAGTGATGTTAGAGTTAATGAACCTGCCCGGTTGGCGGTTCTGGATGGTAAGGAACCTTTGCTTTATGTTGATTATCTGATCCTACCTGCCGCCATGCCCGTAGGAGCCAGGGCAGGCTTCATTACAGGTCCTGTTGTAACTGTTGGCACTGTGGTGCCGTTCTGTTTTTCTTGGTTGAAATCTATCCGCGATCCAGACTTGTACTACAGATACTTTGTTATTGCCCACATTATTGCCTGGCCACAAGACACACTACATAACAACCGAACTTCCCATTTGACCCTTGCTGCTCACTGTTTCCCCATGGAATCTGAATACCCCTGTGGGATACTACCCATACATGTATCATGGCAGGGATCCCATTGATATCCTGGAACATTAGAGGACTGAATTATCCTCTGAAGCGCACTATGATTTTTGCTTGCCTTAAAAAGTTTTACCCTGCCATTATTTGTTTTCAAGAGACTCATTTAACGGCAGGCACTAAAAATGGCCTGAAGTGCTCGTGGATGGGGTGGGCCTATCACTCCACCCACACCTCGTTTTCACGGGGGGTAAGTGTGGTGATACACAGATCCCTGGATTACCAGGAGTACGATGCCAGGGTGGATCTTAGAGGGGAAATTTGTCTTTTTGCCTTGCCGGATAGGTATACTGAAATGTGTATTGGCATGTGTGTATGACGCTCGGGTGCTCCGGCTTCTCCTGGATTTTCTGGAGGGGAGGCCGGATCTCCCTTTGCTGATTATAGGTGACTTCAATTGCTGGCTGAACCCTGCACTTGACAAGCACCCATGCCCGGGGGCTCCCACCGTGTTAAGGGAGACGCCCCTGGTGCGACTGCTTCGCGAGGTGGGGTGGGTGGACTTATGGGGACACCGAAATCCCACTGTGAGACAGTTTTCCTGTTTTTCCAAGACCCTTGGATCTCTATCCAGGATTGATTTGGCGGTTGGGAACCTGGCGATGCTCTCTTCAGTCTCGGAAATCTCCTATAAACCTAGGTGTGTCTCGGACCATTCACATATGGTGGTGTATCTCACGGTAGCCCCGGGGTCCTTGTTGTCCAGGGCACCGTGGAAATTGAATGCCTTTTGGCTAAATCTTTTTACAACTCATGAAGAGCTGGAGGGGAGCATCCGAGGGTTCTTTGCTGGCCACCAAGGGGGGGGGGGGGGTGCTAGAGAGTTGGGAAGAGTTTAAGACTTACTTGCGGGGCCTGCTTAATACTGAAATTAAAAAGATCAAACAACAATCGGAGGGCCTAAGGGAAGAATTGGAGACACGGGTGCACTCCCTGGAGATGCAATATGTCCAGGATCCCACTGACGAAGCTAGAGAGGCTTGGCAGTCAGCTCAGGGTGCGTATGAGCAACTGTTGGCCTCGAAGGCAGATAAAAAGAGATTTTTCTCAAAATTAGCGTTCTTTGAGGAAGGGGAAACAACGGGGCGGCTTCTGGTCAGAATAGCTATGACGGAGCAACGCTCCCTGTCCATTGGGGCGGTAAAAACTGACAGTGGGAGGGTGGTGCACTCACCTGACCTGATATTGCAGACACTGGCAGGATTTTATGAGACTCTGCACCAACCGGTCTCACACTATGCCCCGGAGGAGCTGACCACATATTTAGCAGGGATAAATTTCCCACGACTGACTGAAACCCAGCGAAAGGAGTTAGATTCCCCAATCACACTTGATGAGATGCAGGTGGCGGTGGGTGTGTTCCCTAAATGTAAAGCCCCGGGTGAGGATGGTATTTCTATGTAAATTTACAAACAATATGCGGAGACATTGCTGCCCAGGTTGCTAGGGGTGTTCGATGCAGCCAGGGAGCAACGGGCACTACCACCCTCTATGTCCAAAGCTAATATAGTGCTGATATTGAAACCAGGGAAAGATCCAGTGGACCCGGCCTCTTATCGGCCGATATCACTGCTGCAAACAGACATCAAGATACTAGCTAAAGTGTTGGCCCTTAGATTAAACAAGGTCATCACGGCCATAATTCACCCGGACCAGGCAGGCTTCATGCCTAACAAATCAACTGCAGTGAACTTGAGAAGGCTGTTTCTTAATATGCAGTCACTAGCAGATAATGTTGGCCATAGGGCCTTGCTCTCGCTAGATGTCATGAAGGCCTTTGACAGTGTAGAGTGGCCTTATTTATGGGAGGTGCTACGGCGGTTTGGCTTTGGTGAGTGCTATGTCTCCTGGGTACGGTTACTGTATTACCGCCCCCAGGCAGCCATACGTGAGGCCGGTAGGATGTTCCTTCCCTTTGAGCTGAGGAGGGGCACTAGGCAGGGGTGCCCTTTGTCGCCCCTGCTGTTTGCCCTGGCCATAGAACCTCTGGCAATGCAGATAAGGGAGCACTCGGGCATAACAGGCTTCTGCTATGGCGACAGGCAGGAGAAGGTTATGCTTTATGCTGATGACACCATGATTCTATTAGGAGATACAGAGCAATCATTAAAAGCGGTAATGCAGACTATCGTTCAATTTGGTAAATTTTCTGGCTTGCTGATAAATTGGACGAAGTCTGCCTTGATGCCACTAGATGGAGACCAGTTACAGCGTTATGCCACGGTGGGAGATATTCCTATGGTCCACTCCCTTAAATATCTTGGAATCTGGGTGACCCCACAGATTAGAGAATATAGTTTACTTAATATTGCCCCCCTCTTGACGCGATTTCGGACACGTGTGAAAACTTGGAACAAACTGGGTCTATCCGTTGCGGGCAAAGCAAACCTCATTAAGATGATCCTCATGCCCAAATTGCTATATATGTTACACAATTCACCAGTAGTAATCCCGCTAAAAACATTTAGGATAGTGAATTCGATCAAACGTACATTGCTTTGGAAAAACCGCCCTCCTAGAATAAAGTTAGAGCAGCTACAGCGCCCTAAGGACAATGGGGGTCTTGCATTGCCAAATCCGTGGCTGTATTATCTGGCCGCACAAATGCAGCACTTGATAGGTGCCATGGCTGAGGGAGGGGAGCACACTGGCGGGGCTCCCGACGCTGCCCAGATGGTTATGTTGCATACGGTGGGTGGTAGCTCTATCCCGACTGCCCTGGAAGCGGGGAAGTTTGGGCGGTCCCAAAAAGCTTTCCCAAAGTACAACCTAATACAGAAAGTATGGAACAAGGTCAGGTACATTCAGGGGGTGACAGGATTTACGGAATTTAGCCCTATATGGTCCAATATGGCCTACCCTGAGTTAGCTAAACTTCAAAACGCACCTAGGTGGAAAAAAAACGGCATTGTATATTTGAGCCAAATCTTCCATAATGGTAAGCTGCTCTCCTTTGAGGCCCTGAGGGAGAAGTTTAATTTGCCAGCATCTATGCATTTCTATTACCTGCAATTGAGTCATGCGGTACATGCCCAGGGGATGACTATGGATTGGTCTCTGTCTACTGCACCGTTGTTTACACAACTTAGAGGGGCAGACACCTCTAAGGGGTTTATATCTCAAAGTTACTCCACCCTACTTCGTCTGTATCTCGAAAAATATCCCTCGGGAGCCAGACCGAAGTGGGAACTGGATGTGGGACCGATAGATGCTGATCAGTGGGAGGAGGCCCTACAGGTGGTGAATGGTTGCTCCCTGAATGTGACACAGAGACTAACTCAGCTATACACACTTCTGAGGGTTTACTACACCCCCCACAGACTACATGGTATGGGACTGCTGCCCACTCCGACTTGTACTAAATGCAAAAGAGACCACGGGGACCTGATTCATATGCTGTGGCGCTGCCCCAAGCTCCATATATATTGGAGTGGGGTTGTTGACACGCTGAGTAGGGTGTTTCAGGTTTCAGTACCTTTAGATCCTAAACAATGTTTGCTTAACCTTCTGGATGAGTTTGACTGGGAAAGCCATACCTGTGTGGCTCTTACTAGAACTCTCTTTCTGGCCCGCAAAATTATTATGGTGCACTGGAAGTCCGAGACCCCTCCGACAGTTGGGGAGTGGGTTGCGGCAGTGGGCAACACCCTGAGAATGGAAAAAAATTATTTATCAGCATAGGGGGTTGTACCTCTAAGTTTGAAAAAAATGGGGAAGATGGCTTGAGATGCCGGGGCTAGCCCCGGAGGATTTGGTCATGGATAGACTGCTGGGCTTGCATATGGTGTAAAGCTGAAATTTATAATGTGGAGTTGGGCAAGATCTGTACAATGTATTACAATTGTGGATTGTGTTGATGCCATTATACGCTTGTCTGGATTGTGAAACATTCAATAAAACCTTTTTTTCTGGTAAAAAAAAAAATTCACAATGCAGTCAGATTCTACACATATTCCCTTTTTGGATATTCAAATTTACTTGGGCCTAGATGAGCGTTTGTCCACAACACTATACAGAAAACCCATGGCTGGCAACACAGTATTGCATGCCCAAAGCCTTCACCCCCAACCGTTGGTACATAGTATACCTTATTCTCAATATTTACGATTACGCAGAATTTGTTCAACTGACGAAACGTTCAGACAGGAAGCCCACAGCCTATGGGATAGACTTTTGTTAAGAGGGTATTCCCGCTCTCTGTTACGAAAAGCCTACAATAAAGCCTATCAGCGCCATAGAGAGGAGGTAATCTTTCGGAGAACCAAATCGAACAGTGACAACATTGTTCGATTAATCACTCCATACACTAGACAACATAATGCCGTTAAAAAGATATTACAGGAACATTGGTACCTGCTAACTAATGATAATATTCTAAACAAATACATAAAAAACTACCCTGTTATAACCTACAAACGCGCACGTTCGGTCAAGGACCAAGTCACACGCAGCCATTTCCAGCAGCCAGTTGAGGACTCACTAGAGTCCTTGAAAGGTACATGGAGATGCGGTGATTGTAACTTTTGCCACTGGATATTTGAGAACCAATCTTTCTATTTACCCAATGGCCAACTGCACACTATACAGCATTATGTGGACTGCCAAACAATTGGCATTGTTTACATAATGTAGATAAGAAACAAACACTGCGCTAACCCGAATGATAGCTGCAGCTCAAATTACTCAGTCTTGGTAATAAACAATAGATATTAAACAGGAGCCGCGCTAATCATAGTCCATAAACAAATAGTCTCTAGTGGTAGAGGCAAGAATAAACAAATCACTGAAATAGCCGTATGTCGTGCTCAGTAGCCCAAATCCTCAATAATCCAATTGGAGGCTTACCATGTGTGAGTTGAAATAGTTCATATGACAATCAAGTCCGTTGTTAGCCTCCCCGAGGTTCACAAAGGTCCTCCCTTTATCCAGCTCACACCCGACATAGGCCACATAAGTAATGAGACAAAAAACAGGGAAGGGGCTATATAGTGAAGTATGTCTCAGCAGAGTGATTACCACCACCTTCACACACCACGGTGCACTATAAAATAGTGAGCCCCGTAGCGTAAGAATTCAAGGCTTACCGACTCCTAAATAGATCAGCACATGAAAGAAGTGTGTGTAGACCAGTGGGTTCCTAACCCCACGCTCCAGACTCGCACAAGGCAGTAGGTCAAAAGCCAGATGTCTATCGAACCACTCTCCCAGCGCTCGGTCAGGAAACACCCCATACACCTCCAGCAGGCTATCGATCCGTATCAGACCCAAGGTTCCGGAGTTCCGGGTCAATGTACCACATAAAACAGAAAAGACCGCATAGGGCAATACCGTTCTAACACTTTATTGTAAAAAGTAAGCAACTACTCACATTTAAAACTCCAGAGTAACGATCATATGTGAATTACAAGCCGGCTCATCTCTTTGAGCCAGCTTGTAATTCACATATGATCGTTACTCTGGAGTTTTAAATGTGAGTAGTTGCTTACTTTTTACAATAAAGTGTTTGAACGGTATTGCCCTATGCGGTCCTTTCTGTTTTATGTGGTACATTGACCCGGAACTCCGGAACCTTGGGTCTGATACGGATCGATAGCCTGCTGGAGGTGTATGGGGTGTTTCCTGACCGGGAGAGTGGTTCGATAGAGACATCTGGCTTTTGACCTACTGCCTTGTGCGAGTCTGGAGCGTGGGGTTAGGAACCCACTGGTCTACACACACTTCTTTCATGTGCTGATCTATTTAGGAGTCGGTAAGCCTTGAATTCTTACGGTACGGGGCTCACTATTTTATAGTGCACCGCGGTGTGTGTGAAGGTGGTGGTAATCACTCTGCTGAGACATACTTCACTATATAGCCCCCTCCCTGTTTTTTGTCTCATTACTTATGTGGCCTATGTCGGGTGTGAGCTGGATAAAGGGAGGACCTTTGTGAACCTCGGGGAGGCTAACAACGGACTTGATTGTCATATGAACTATTTCAACTCACACATGGTAAGCCTCCAATTGGATTATTGAGGATTTGGGCTACTGAGCACGACATACGGCTATTCCAGTGATTTGTTTATTGTTTACATAATGTTTTGTGAATGCGGATCTTTCTACGTGGGTAAGACCAAGCGCAGAATTAAAGACCACATCTACTATGGCAATAAGAACATCCTCTTCACACCGATAGGCCAACATTTAGAGCTACATCACAATAACAGTACTGAGGTGGTCCGCTTTGCGGCACTGGAGAGAATATTGGAAAACCCCAGGGGAGGTGAATTCGATAAAATAATTTTACAGAGGGAAACACAGTGGATATATATGTTAAATGCAACTCAAAAACCAGGCCTCAATGAGGCCCTTAGCTCTAAGCCCTTTTTTTGAGGTTCCTTAACATAATACACCAATATGTTCACCATCATGCTTATAATCATATGTCCCCCCCTGGGTTTTTCATATACCTCTCCAAACACCAACATCTGACAAAAGTTGTTAAAAAAAGGGGGGGTGTTTGCTTAGCGCTCGTCACAAGTCAAACTTTAGCAAATTGTGTATAGTCCATAAATATAATAACTCATAAAATTCAGATATGAAGAAGTGACCAAACGTGCATAAAAACAAATTTGATTATAGAACCAGTAACATGTGTCTCAAGGCTGGACACTGATATGAAAACAATTTCCTGACAGACAATTTTGTGCACAGAGTGATAAAAACCAATATACGATTTTTTAACAATAATAGTGTGTCTCAAGGCTGGACACCATTACATACATTTCAAAAGTCCAATAACTTATGTGCAAAAAACGTGCATGAATTAAAGTGCATATGTGCCGTCCTTGTTTTCTACTTCTACTAGATAATTAGCCCTTAGACCAATCTTCTTGGCTCAAGTGTCCTTAGGTGGTGTTTGCAAAGTGATGAAAAATTGCATAAAGTGGTGACTGTGATCAATTAAGTGCTCCTTTAAATGCTCTAGCCTCTCACCTGAGTGTGCTAGGGCAATAGCACGTAAAGGTATCTTTACTTTGGGGTGTTGTGGCTCCACTGTTTCTCCACCAGGGGTCTCCCTCTTTGCTTGCAATGACCTCACTATTCCTCCTATGGTGCTGTCAATACCTCTGCGTGTATTCTCAATCATTCATTTTCCAGTGTATGTGGAAAGAAGATTTTGAACAGACTCCATAGTGCAGTAAAGTTTTTTTAAAAAAGTGATTTATTTATATAAGCATAAAAACACTCACATTTGAAATTTAAAAGTCAGCATATATCCACGAGCCCCGAGCTCGTTCCCTTGGGTTCCTCAATCTGAATTCACCTCCGCTCACGCCCTATGCGTTACATCACGCCTCTCGTGACTTCTACTTGGGGATACCTTTACGTGCTATTGCCCTAGCACACTCAGGTGAGAGGCTAGAGCATTTAACCCCTTCCTTACTGGGCACTTAAACCCCCCTCCTGCCCAGACCAATTTTTGGCTTTCAGCGCTGTCGCATTTTGAATGACAATTGCGCGGTCGTGCGACGTTGTACCCAAATAAAATTTGCGTCCTTTTTTTCCCACAAATAGAGCTTTCTTTTGGTGGTATTTGATCACCTCTGCGTCATTTTTGATCGCCGCTATAAACAAAAAATGAGTGACAATTTTGCAAAAAAGAACAATATTTTTTACTTTTTGCTAAAGTATAAATCCATGAAAAAAAATTATTCATCAGTTTTGGCCGATATATATTCTTCTACATATTTTTGGTAAAACAAAAAAAAAATCGCAATTGGCGTATATTGATTGGTTTGCGCAAAAGTTATTGCGTCTACAAACTGGGAATTGATTTATGGCGTTTTTATTATTTATTTATTTTTTTTTACTAGTAATGGCGGCGATTTTTATCGGGACTGCGATATTGCAGCAGACATGTCGGACTTTTTTTACACATTTTTGGGACAATGACATTTATACAGCGATCAGAAATTTAAATATCCAATGATTACTGTGCAAATGTCATTGGCATTGAAGGGGTTAACCAGCAGGGGGCAGTGAAGGGGTTAAATATGTTCCCTGGGTGTGTTCTAACTGTGGGGGGGCGGGGCTGGTTGGGACATAACAGATCTAACTGATCCCAGTGACAGGGATCAGTAGATCTGTCATGTCCCCTGTCACAGAACGGGGAACCGCCGTGTTTTACATCGGCGGTTCCCCGTTCTAAGGCTCCTGAAAGAGATCGGCGGGTCCACGGGCACACTCGCGCAGCGTGTGGCGCACGTGCGCGTGCCGCCGCTGCCACCAGGGGGCGCACGAGGAGCGTGCACAGGGGACGAGGTCCATGGACGTCGTCCCGGCATTTCAGATCTGCGCTGGAGCCATATTTTGGCAATAGCGCGGATCTGAAGTGGTTAAAGGAGCACTTAAGCAATCACAGTCACCACTTTTTGCAATTTTTCATCACTTTGCAAACACCACCTAAGGACACTTGAGCCAAGAAGATTGGTCTAAGGGCTAATTATCTAGTAGAAGTAGAAAACGAGGACGGCACATATGCACTTTAATTCATGCACGTTTTTTGCACATAAGTTATTGGACATTTGAAATGTATGTAATGGTGTCCAGCCTTGAGACACACTATTATTGTTAAAAAATCCTATATTGGTTTTTATCACTCTGTGCACAAAATTGTCTGTAAGGAAATTGTTTTCATATCAGTGTCCAGCCTTGAGACACATGTTACTGGTTCTATAATCAAATTTTTTTTTATGCACGTTTGGTTACTTCTTCATATCTGAATATTATGAGTTATTATATTTATGGACTATACATAATTTGCTAAAGTTTGACTTGTGACGAGCGCTAAGCAAACCCCCCCCCCCCCCTTTTTTTAACCATTCTGCTAATATAGGACGGATAACTATATCTGCCACAGCAGCTGTCACACCGCTTTAGTCTTTTCTATTCAGCTTGCTTTCGCTTACCGAATCATAGTGAGCGCGAAAGTAACACACCATATTAATCTGACAAAAGTTGTTACTACACTCATTACAAACTATCTCTACCCAGAATGGCTTGTAGGCTTATGATTGATCAATATCTTATTGTTTTCTGTATACTCATATTTGCTAACATCTGTGTTTCTGCCTATGTTTCAATTCCATTGTCCTTTGGTTATTTTGGCATATATATGTCATTTCTTATAGTTCTGGATACCTGGCTTGCTTATTTTTGACTTCCGGCCCTCGACCCAACACAGGTAGATGGGCACATGCACTGCATGCATCCGCCTTGGATGTAGATGTAGGGCTTGACAGAGTACCCACTGACGCAATCAGCGTCGTTCCAGCCTCCGCCTCTCTCCAAGCCCACATCACGTGTGGCGTGCCGGGCTTCACATGGCATGTGCCGCATGGTTGGACTGCACGTTGCGCCGTGTGTCAACGTCGCGGTCCAGCGACATCCAGTGACGTCACCCGCTCTCCCACGGGGCCGTACACACGCTGCGATGGGGGATAAATGCTCAGACGGGGATGTAGTACATTTTAAGTAACACAATATACATTGTTTACAATTTAGATCTTATGGGCTGCCAGTGGAGCCTCTTATTTCCCTCCCTCGCTTATCCTTAGATAGGCTAATCACTCAGCCCTTGATCATCTACACAGGTATTTACCATACTATTGTAGCCTGCTATAGCCATTACACATATAATAATTCTTACTGATAGTCCATTTTTTGACATTTAGAATTCCTTGGTCGGCTTAGGGGGGTCACACGCTTACCACCACCTTTTCCATTGAACAAACGGGTATAACGGTTCCCGGTTTCAATACAGGTACATTATTTTATTTATTATTTTCTTTTTAGTCATTTCAATATATCCTACCCTCTGTGATACTATACACTTCATATATAGGATCCCTACACCATCCACTGGTGCAGTCTGGGGAGCCGTGATTTCTGCATTTTGGATATAGACCATTTAACCCTATATCAACTCTACAGGTACTTATTTCTGGTCCAGATACAAGTCTGTTGCCATGTCACATGTTATTTAAGATACACCAACCTATGCTGTTCATGTGGGCTGAACCCCATTCACAATGCTCTGTTGTGGAAGCGTCGTATGAGGTATAAATATACAAATTATATACTGCAACTATCATGGACACTTGTCCCTACACTTGGTTTCATTCAAGGCATTTCTACATTTCAGTCATCACAGGTCCGCAGTCCACAAGCTTTTAATCCCCTGTGTCTGCCCCCCTGATCCTTGGGGTCTAATAGGTTACCGGCAGTCAAGTAAGCCCTGTATACATACTTTTGCAAATACAACTGTAAATCAGATAATACACTGTATTATATGTTATATGCTTAATTGTATGTACTTTGTTTGCTCGCAGTCTATTGGAACCAGGTCCAGAAGAAGCCTAAGGGCGAAACGCGTCGACCTTCATTTTGACTTGCCTTGATTTCCGTATTGGGTACTTCTGTATCACAATGTCTGCTTTATATAGTGTAGCTTTATAGAATTTGAAAGGTGTGATTGCCTTAGGCAGCACTTGTCCTCTGGTATGGATATAATAACCTGCGTGCAGGCTGCTGTTTTAGCCCAAAATTTTATGGGGAGTGACGTGGTTTGTGTGAACAGTTGTGTGTTCTAACAGCGCTTGCACTCTCTATTATGATATTATACAACTTCCTGTGTAAACGTGGTTACATAAATAAATAAATATAGTTCACATACAAATTCACATTTCTCAAATAAATGCCATGAGTAAATAAATATATAAGATCAAATAAAATAAGAATAATAGAATAAAAAATAGGATAAAAAATAGTGCAAATATATAAAGTCCAAAATAAGGTGCTGTGCTCTGTGCCAAACGATTATCTGATGTGTAATCCGTGATATACTTCACAGACTTTTGGCAAATGAATGATACTATGTTATTTGCACTGTGAAATAGTTTTTGGCCAATAAAATTTTCCAAAGAGATACACGATGAGTTATTCCTTTCTTTACCCACGCATGGAATATTGAACGCGGAGGAGAGCGAGAGAAAGCAGAGGACAACCATATCCTGAGGTCGGATTGTAGATCTAAAGCGCGATTTGACTCCTCCATACCGTACGGTTGGAGGGTCAACGGATTCTGGTAAGCAGGGCATAATACCCTGAGTCATCATTATTTTCATCACTCAATACCCCAATCACACACCTTGTCAAGAAATACGAAATCCACGAGCACGATGTAACCCCATAACTCACTACTTTTATTACTACTGAGTCCCATAATACGGGACGAATGGTCTTAGGCAACTGGGAGGTTGGCATGCCATACCTCCTCAGTTTAGCGCGAAATCTAGATGTTAGGCTGGAGTCCTATACCAACAGGAGACGAAAGAGAGCGAGAGGAGGCGCAAGTTATAAGGTACGCACCCATTTCTTTCCTTATTGAGTAGCACATAGAGAAACCTTTTAAAATAACCGGTTTTTGATAAAGTGTCACGTTTATTGTATCATAGTAAGTAAACGGTTTTC
>BLSH010318072.1:40036-51380 GCA_018402905.1 Glandirana rugosa | reverse complement strand
AGTGTAAATATGAGATCTGAGGACTTTTTGGCCCCGGATCTCATATTTAAGAGGACCTGTCATGCTTTTTTCTATTACAAGAAATGTTTACATTTCTTGTAATAGGAATAAAAGTGATCAAATTTTTTTTTTCTAAAGAACAGTGTAAAAATAAAAAGTAAAAAGCAAAATAAATAATTAAAAAAAAAAAAAAAAAATTTAAAGCGCTCCGTCCCGCCGAGCTCGCGCGCAGAAGCGAACGCATACATAAGTCCCGCCCACATATGAAAACGGTGTTCAAACCACACATGTGAGGTATCGCCGCGATCGTTAGAGCGAGAGCAACAATTCTAGCTCTAGACTTCCTCTGTAACGCAAAACTGCTAACCTGTAGAATTTTTTAAATGTCGCCAATGGAGATTTTTAATTTGAAAAGTTTATCGCCATTCCGCGAGTGGACGCAATTTTGAAGCATGACATGTTGGGTATCATTTTACTCGGCATAACATTATCTTTCACAATATGGAAAAAAATTGGCCTAACTTTACTGTTTTCTTATTTTTTAACTAAAAAAACTGAATTTTTTCAAAAAAAAGCACGCTTGTAAGACCGCTGCGCAAATACGGTGTAACATACATTTTTTCAATGACCGCCATTTTATTCTCTAGGGTGTTAGAAAAAAAATATATATATAATGTTTGGGGGTTCTAAGTAATTTTATAGCAAAAAAAACTGTTTTTAACTGGTAAGCACCGAACTCAAGAAACAGGCCTGGTATTGAAGTGGATATAAAGTGAGGTATTTCAAACAAAAAACTATGATGTGAAAAGTGCAGCAGCCCACAAAAGCTGTTCAGATCTTCGTTTACTTTAAAGTATAACTAAAGGCAAAACTTTTTTTTTAGTTGTTGATAGAGTGGAGAGGGATTAGAACGCTTGTCAGTTTTTATTGCTGTCTGTGCCCCCGTTAGGGAAATTCACCCTCTCTATTTGTCCCGATTACTATTACCATTGAAAGTGAAAGTAAAAGAAAATCACACATTTTGGGTTGTGTCCACAAAAATAAAAGAGGGGAAATCTTACAATGGGGACACTAGTCCTGGTGACCAGAGGGTCCCCAAGGAATTCCCTTAATTTGCAGGGATTTCCTCTCACTTCCTGTTTGGTTATGGGACAAGAAATTAAGGGAAATCTAAACAACGGGACGCAGATAACGAAAAAAAAATCTGACAGGGACTATGACTCTCCCTATGACTCATCTACAAAATGAAAAAATGGAAAATTGTATCAAATACAAATTTTCCTTTCCTGACGCCAATCCATGGCAGCATACATATAATATAGCTCCGCCCCTATATCCACTCACATGACCTGTCCAAGTCTATAAAAGTCTAACTGAGAGCAACCTGTCCCATTCTCCGTAAAAATATCAAGATCAAAAAAGGGAGGGTTCATGTGCTGCCATGGATTGGTGTTAGGAAAAGAAAATTATGGTAAGTATTTGATACAAGTTTCCGTTTTCTTGACGCCATCATGTCAGCATACATATGATAAATAACTAGCTAAACAGGGAGGGCTAAAATGTATAATCAAGCTTTATTACAATGGACATGGAAGCCTGGACCGTCATTCCGTTAAAGTCTATTGATGTACAAGCCACTGGATCTACCCTGTAGTGCACTGCGCCAAACAGCCTGCTGCTTTGCAGATGTCTCCATAGGCAAATGCCCAAATTTAGAGATGTAAAAATGGACCTAGCTGAATGAGCCTGTGTCACTTCTGGAGGCTCTTGCCTGACCACACTAAGTTTTTTGGATGACCTTGGCTCTCCAATATGACAAGCTTTTGCTGTAGGCAGAGGTGGCTCTCTAATTAGGCAAAATTAGGCGGTCATCTAAGCCCTCACACTCACAGGGGCCTCGCATCCACCCAAATTGACACTGACACCAGCACCGAGATAGAGGGTACTGACACCAGCACCAGTGGCGGCTGGTGAAGTTTTAGGATGAGGGGCAGACCCCACCCTTCCTTTTTGACCCCTCCCACTTCTCATAAGCCCCACCCCTTGTGTCAGGAGTATACAGCCCAGCCTCACCAGATAGGGTATACAACATCACCAGATAGTGGTATATACAGCATCACTAGATAGAAGTATACAGAGTCACCAGATAGCAGTATACAAAGCCCCAGATAGGGTTATACAGAATCACCATATATCAGTATACAGGGTCCCAAATAGCAGTATACAGGGTCCAAGATAGGGTATACAGAACCCCAGATAGGAGTATGCAGTGTCCCAGATAGCATAGACAGAGCCCAAGATAGCAGTATATAGGGTCCCAGATAGGGTATACAGAGCCCCAGATAGCAGTATACAGGGTCCCAGATAGCAGTATACAGGGTCCTAAATAGCAGTATACAGGGTCCCAGATAGCAGTATACAGAGCCCCAGATAGCAGTATACAGGGTCCCAGATAGGAGTTTACAGAACCCAAGATAGCAGTATACAGGGTCCCCGATTGCAGTATACAGAGTCCCAGATAGCAGTATACAGAGTCCCAGATAGCAGTATACAGGGTCCCAGATAGCAGTATACAGAGCCCCAGATAGTAGTATACAGAGTCCCAGATAGCAGTATACAAAGTTCCAGATAGCACTATACAGGGTCCCAGAGAGCAGTATAAAAGGTCCCAGATAGCAGTATACAGGGTCCCAGATAGCAGTATGCAGGGTCCCAGATAGCAGTATACAGGGTCCCAGATAGCAGTATACAGTCACCAGCCCCCCCCCGAGGTTGGGACAAGTCCCGCACTTACCCCATCTAATAGGCAGGCTGATAGTGTTGCAGAGATCGTCATGCAGAGAGCGGGCTGACTATGGAGAGGCAGCGCTTGCGGAGAGCATGCTGATGCTGATTGTGCAGACAGCTGGCAGAGGACTGTCCTCTCCTCCTGGACAGTCTGCTCAGAAGTCCCGGTGGAGTGCTGTGCCTGCGTGAGTAATCACGCAGCCAGCACGTCTGCCATAGTCCGGCCCCCGCCCACAGCATCCAATGACAGAGAGTCATTGGCTCTGATGGCTCAGGGGGCAGCCAATCAGACTATGTGTGTGTGCCTGTTCAGCGCATACACATAGACTTTAATGACTGGCCAATTGGCTCACTACTTGCTGTCAGCTGACAGCAAGGAGCCGAGGAAAAGAAAAAGTCAATATACCGGCACCTCCTGCAGGGGGGACAGGCTGACTTTTTTTTTTTCCTTCTCAGCGGCGGGGAGGCGGTGCCCAAGCGCCCCTTATACACCAGCCGGCGCTGACCAGCACTTTAAAGCTCTTTAAATATGCAATTTATAAAATGAATTTTTTTATCGCTTGAATTATTTTTCCCATTATGGGCGTGAGTAGGGCCTCATGCCTAGGTTTTGCCTAAGGCCTCACAAAGTCTAGAGCCGCCTCTGGCTGTAGGTTCCTCCTTCCACTTCCTCCACCAATGGTTGAGGGTAGGAAAGAGATGCACCTTGTGAATGGATGGTGATGAAAACAGCCTCAGCTGAGGGAGGCCCCATACTTGAGTGATATGGGCGCGATCTTCTGATTAAAGACCCATTCATTGGGATTCAAGTACTGGCATCAGTGGTGACAATGGTCCCGGTCCCAGATACCTACCAGATTGGATCAAGTGAGTGTCCCCTGGCATACTCATCACCAGAGGCTCTTGTCTAGGGAGAAGAACTTTGAATCGGCACAAGTCCTGCCTTCTGCATTGCAAAAAGTAAATTCTTTGGAATGTCCAAAGAATCCAGTGTGCACAGAGTAGCATAGAGATGCAAGACATCATAATTTCCAGGAGACCCCTGCATTGGGAAGCTGACAACTACTTGGCCCTTCGAAGAAGGAGAAAAGTGCTTGCATGAACTGGGCCTCTGTATAAATGACTAGTCAGGTCTGCTCAAACTGTCTTGACACCTCCTATCCACCCTAAACTTCTCAGTGTGGCCAGAAGAATCCCCTTTTGAACTAGTAGGTCATCTGCACTCTGAGCCAACCGTAGAATGCTGTCCAAGTAATGATCAATTTTAAGCACCACCATTTCCTCGGAGGGGCTACAGAGAGATTAGAACTTCCATAAAGGTGAGGTGGAGAGCCCTGAAAGGAAGACACACGAACTGGAAATGTCCGTTTTAAAGTGAGACTTACTTTCTTTAAAATCAAACACCAGTCTCCTTTGTACAAGACACAGAGGAGAATAAAAGCCTGTAAATCTCTCTGAGGGAGGACTTAGAATGATTCCCCATTGCAGTCATATAATATTGATGTAATCAACGCAGAAGTCAACCTCCTGAGCAGAATGTGTTTTTCTGGTCAGGATGAAGAAATGGTTTGGAGGGTGATGTCTGAAGCACCAAAAGTAACATGGATGGCACCCACAGATCCCACAATAAGGACTTTACCATCTGTGCGGTCACCCTGGTCCCCACCACAGTAGCCTGGGTGCGAGGGGGGCTCTCCCATCTACCAGACTCCTGTAGGGGATGAAGGGATTGAAAAGGACCATAACTGTATATTCTTCGGAGAGGTGCCCTTGCACACCCTTCCATTCGCAAAGTTTTCTATTCTGGCCAAAGGATCTTAAGTCCTGGAATGTAGAGTGGAACAAACTAGCAGAAAGAACCTATGAGGAGGAAGGCCAGACTAACCACCAATTCCTCTGTCCTGGAATAATGCTTAGAGTTGGGATGTACATGTGGCCAATAAAGTGTGTTCGACATTACATAGTTACATAGTTGATCAGGTTAAAAAAAGACACAAGTCCATCTAGTTCAACCAACATAAAAAAAAGAAAAAATATATATAACCATACAATCCCATATACACAATCCTTCATCCACAGTTGATCCAGAGGAAGGCAAAAAACCCCAGAAAAGCACGATCCAATTTGCTATAGCGGGGGAAAAAAATTCCTTCCTGATCCCCCGAGAGGCATTGGATTTTCCCTGGATTAGCTTTACCTATAAATGTTAGTACCCAGTTATGTTATGTACATTAAGGAAAGAATCCAGGCCTTTTTAAAGCAATCTACTGTGCTTTCCAGAACCACCTCTGGAGGGAGTCTATTCCACATTTTCACAGCTCTAACTGTGAAGAAACTAGGCAAAGGTGTGTAAAAGTACTGCGCTACCCAAATATTATACCCATTAGCAGCCAGCACAACAATCATAACCCATATTGTGACAAAAGTAAAAAACAAAAGATGTGGCGCTAAACTCAAGAAGTAAGTAATTGTAATATCAAAGAAGTGAATCTGACGAGTGATACCAAATGTTCCGCAAAAAATTGTCATAAATATTATAACATATTAAGTGCATAAAAAGTGCCAAATAAAGTGCATGTAAAGTGTCCAGGTTCTATAAAAGAGAGAAAAGGAAGGTGCACGCACCTAGTGCATTACCAAAAATAATAATTTATTCCAAATGAATGTAAAAAAGTGGTACTCACAAAAAAACACAGGACATGATAAAATGAAGCGAAGCTCTGAGGAAGGGGGGGCGCCCCCGAAACGCATCAGATTTTACCTGCCTTGTGCCTTCATTTTATCATGTCCTGTGTTTCTTTGTGAGTACCCCTTTTTTACATTCATTTGGAATAAATTATTATTTTTGGTAATGCACTAGGTGCGTGCGCCTTCTTTTCTCTCTTTTGTAGTACCTTTCGGATCCCCCGTCCAAGGAGGGCAGCATACATCCGGTCACCTCATCTTTCCCACATGATTACCTGCCACCTTGAGGAACTTTTAGCGCTGGATTTTTATTTGTACTGTCCAGGTTCTATAGCTGCCTAAACCAGCTATTCATCCTAATTAGTATAGTTCAGTTATAATCCTAAGTATTTGTATTATCAAAGAGGTGAATCTGACAAGTGATACCAAATGTTCCACAAAAAATTGCCATAAATATTATATCATATAAAAAAAGTGCATGAAAAGTGCCAAATAAAGTGCATGTAAAATGTCCAGGTTTTATAGCTGCCTAAACCAGTTATTCATCCTAGTTAGGATGGTTCAGTTATAATACTATCAAGAACCAAGGCAAACAATCATAAAGTGCATGGAAAGTACAAAACAAAGTGCATAAAAAGTGTCCAAATCCTCTGGTCATCCTGGCCAACTTAATCTTGGCTTCCGTAGTATTCCGGTATACAATAATAGGAACTGACAGGAAGAGAAGGACTTTACATCAGCATGCAGTGATCACCACCACCTGAAGTGTATAAACACTCTTACCAGAATGTATCTGGATAAAAGCCTGAGACTTCATTGTCATCTGCAGGACACCGTTAAACCACTTGTGCTCATAGGTCTGGCTCCTCTATTTCCATATAGAAGCATACAGATTCCCAGATGTTTGATATCAAGGACGAGCAATCTTTGGGCACCGATAATCCAAAATGTTTGAAGAGCATAAAACCTCGCAAAGAAGTAAAAAGCACTACATAGTGTAATATTGCTTAACCAATAAAAGGTTTAATAAAAAAGTGCACTTACAAGCATAAGGACGAACAAAGCAAGGAATTCCAAAAAAACAAAATGGGGGCGCAATGGACTGGAGCAGATTCTTCTACCCGACCCGTTTCTGTCATTTAAAACCGCTCGTGGCTGTGATGTATTGCCGGCCCTCGAAAATATAGATAAAATCACTGAAAAATTGCATAGGGGTCCCCCCAAAGTCCGTACCAGGCCCTTCAGGTCTGGTATGGATTTTAAGGGGAACCCCATGCCAAATTTTTAAAAAATGGCGTAGGGGTTCTCCCCAAAACCCAAACCAGACCCTTATCTGAGTACGCAGCCCTGGCATGGAAGGAGGGGGTGGGGACGAGCCAGCGCCCCCCCAAAACCATACTAGGCCACATGCCCTCAACATGGGGAGGGTGCTTTGAGGTCCCCCCCAAAGCACCTTGTCCCCATGTTGATGGGGACAAGGGCCTCATCCCCACAACCCTTGCTGGTGGCTGTGGGGGTCTGCGGGCGGGGGGCTTATCAGAATCTGGAAGCCCCCTAAGGGGGCACCCAGATCCCGCTCCCCCATTGTGAATAGGTATGGGGTACATTGTACCCCTACCCATTCACCAAAAAAGGAGAGGCAGTTTTTGACAAGTCCTTTATTGTGTAAAATAGCTCTTCTTCTTTCTTCCTCCATCTTCTCCTGCCCCGGTCCTTCTTCTGGTCTTCTGCGTCTTCTTTTGGTCTTCTTCCTTCCTCTCTTCATCTTCTTTTTCCTTCTTCTTTCACCGCCGCCACTCTCCCACTGCCGCAGCCATGCCGTCCTCTCCAGAGGCGTCTCCCAGAATGGGCGGTCTTCAGTTTGACATTTCTTTTATAAGAAGGGGCAGGCCACACGGTGCCATAAATGGTTGACCCACCCCCTTTGACAAATGACGTCAGAGGGGGAAGGATTACTCATTTACGTCACTGGGTGGCCCCGCCCTTACCTATAACATAACTGTCAGGCTGCAGACCGCCCATTCTGGGAGACGCCTCTGGACGGGGCAGCTGCGGCAGTGGGAGCGGTGAAACAAGAAAGAATAAGATGAAGACTGAAGATAAAGATGAAGAGAGGAAGCAAGAAGATCGAAAGAAGAAGCAGAAGACCAGAAGAAGGACCGGGGCAGAAGAAGATGGAGGAAGAAAGAAGAAAGAAGAAGAGCTATTTTACACAATGAAGGGCTTGTCAAAAACTGCCTCTTGTTTTTTTTAACACTTTACTCCTTTTTTGGTGAATGGGTACCCCATACCTATTCACATGGGGGTTTGGGATCTGGGGGCCCCCTTACTAAAGGGGGCTTCCAGATTACGATAAGCCACCTGCCCGCAGACTCCCATAAGCACCGGCAAGGGTTGTGGGGATGAGGTCCTTCTTGGGGACAAGGTGCTTTGGGGCAACCTTAAAGCGTCCTCCCCATGTTGAGGGCATGTGGCCTGGTATGGTTCGGGGGAAGGGGGCGCGCGCTCGTCCCCACCCCCTCCTGCCATGCTAGGGCTGTGTGCTCGGATAAGGGTCTGGTTTGGATTTTGGGATGACCTCAAGCCATTGTTTTTTTTAAATGTGGCGCGGGGTTCCCCTTAAAATCCATACCAGACCTGAAGGGCCTGGTTTGGATTTTGGGGGGACCCCCATGCCATTTAAAAAAAAAAATGGCACGGGGTTCCCCTTAAAATCCATACCAGACCTGAAGGGCCTTGTTTGTATTTTGGTGGGACCCCCATGTAATTTTTTTTTTATTTTATCACAGTGTTCCCCTTAAAATCCAGACCATAAGGCCTGGTTTGGATTTTGAGGGGACCCCTACGTCATTTTATTTTGGTGCGGGGTTCCCATTAAAATCCATACCAGACCTGAAGGGCCTGGTTTGGATTTTGGGGGGATCCCTACGCATTTTGGGCGGGGTTCCCCTTAAAATAGATACCAGACCTGAAGGGTCTGTTACACACTTTGGGGGGAACCCTATGCAATTTTTTTTTTTTAATTTTGGTGCGGGCCCCGCTGTTGTAAATTATTTGAAAAATTGTGATGGCATGCCCCAGTCAAACAGGTGCTTAAAATTGGGCCTTGGGTGTTGGCGGTGCCAGAACACTGTAACCCCTTGCAGTTACTCTTGTTGGGCATGCAGGGCCATCTTAATGACATCATGGGCCCCTGGGCAAAGTAATGCACTAGGGCCCCTACCAGGGAGATGGTGACCTGCGGCGTGCTATGCGTGCGGTGGCAATAAGCGAGTGTGGCTAAATAATGCTACATATTGGCATGGCTTTTTAGTTTCATTAGAAAGCACAAAACCATGTGTACCAAGGTTTAAAAAAAGAAGTATGGACTTTAAAAAAAAAAAAATATTATACTTACCAAGGTGGATACAGCATTGATCCGATGCTGCATCCGTCCCCCGTTGCCTCTGCGCTGAAAACTGAGTGATCAAACACTGCTGATCAGTTCTTCCCTCCGCTCTGAGCAGAGAGCAGGGGCTGTCAGTCATTGGTTCTCTGCTCTACCCCCCCCCCCCCCCGCGCTCACTGGCATGTTTCACTATGGAGGGTGTGGGAGTGGCTGGCTCAGGCTCAGCCAGGTGCTGATCCATTGTTCTGGGTGGTATGGTCAGGATCTTTTTCAGTGCCTGGACCAGCTGAGGGACGTCAGCCGACAGTGGACTTTAGCCTGCTGTCAACTGAAAAAGGGTCACAGAAGTGCAGAACGAACTGCACTTCTGTGACCTACAGGAAAAGTATAGCCAAAATGTTGCTATACCTCTCCTTTAATGTGCGTTCTGTTAAGGCAGCCCATTCAGTATGAACTACAGCCAAAAAAGGACACCATTATTTTTTCAGTGCAGTGCATCACAATGCACAGCTTTTGTGTTGCGTTGCACTGCATTATCTGCTACTGAATTAGACCAGGTTCACACTTGTGCTTTTTTAGACAATCCCATTAAAATCTGCCAAAAATGCACAACATTGCAGCAATAATGGGATTCCCATCATTGTTTATGAGGCTTGTTGACTCCAATATATACAGTGTGCTTCTGTGTCACCTGTAAAAAGGTGCAGGCACTTCTTTTGGTGTGTTGTTAGCCCCACAGACTTCAATGGGGGCGCATGAAAAACACATCATGTGGAAGCACAAGTGTGAACCTAGTGTGATGGGCTACTTGTAAAAATGAATGGAATCACAAAGCACGTGTCACCATTCTTTCATTCATTCACCATTTATGTGTTGCACACTACTATGCATTTTACCATACATTACTGCGACACATAAGTGTGAATGGGCCCCAATAGTTAGCAACCCAATAGTGTGATTGAGCTACTAAAAAGTGCCAGTTTGATCCTGCGCTTAGTGGGCATCAAGCTGTGACAGCACATATAGCTCTGTGAATGAGCCCTTCCCATCCAATCCTCACCATTCACAACCATTAGTTGTTTCGGAAATGTTTTGCTGATCATCTATTATTTCTTGTGGTATGAATTCACTGAGGGTATAGGGTAATAATTTAATCACAGTAAGAAAAGGTGAACATTCACACCATGTGCTAACATTATGAAATAATAACATGCCACTACCATGTGAGAGCTCAGTCCTGTGTGAATTTCATGAAAAAAACAGCATGTGCCAGATGGACATATCCTTCTTCATGAAGTCTATGGTGTGTTTTTCTTACACTGGGAATGTCCTATGGTTTTCCAGGCATGATGGAACTACAGGTTTCAGCATTCCCTGCTCTTTGACCAGCAGGACATGGTGGGGTATAGCTACTCAAACTTTTTAGGATAACATCCAGGCAATTAGAATTTTCAGATGGCCAGCAGCATGGGCAGCCTCTGTACTAGGGTTGCCACCTAATCCCTTTAAACCCGAACACATATGAATTACACAGGTTCTGTGGCTGATTAAGGTGGTAATTAAACTCAATTGGTGCCTCATCTGCATTAAATTAGCCTCAGAATCTGTGTAATTCATATGTGTTCAGGTTTAAAGGGATGAGGTGGCAACCCTACTCTGTACTCCTTTCATGATAAAGTACTTTAACCTGTTGAGATCCGCGCTATAGACGAAAGACGGCTACAGCACGGATCTCAATCTCCAGGAGGACGTCTATCGACATCCTCCCCTTTCCACGCTCCCGATGCGCATTCACAGGCGGCGTGGGCATGCCCGCGGCTCGGGCGGACTCGATGTCCGCTCAAGACCCGTGATTGCCTGCGGAGCTGCAGAACGGGGAACCGCCAATGTAAACACGGCGGTTCCCCGTTCTGTGAGAGGGGGACAAGCAGATCTACTGATCCCTGTCACTGGGATCAGTTAGATCTGTTATGTCCCTGCCAACCCATCCCCCCCACAGTTAGAACACACCCAGGGAACACTGTTAACCCCTTCACTGCCTGTAAGGGCAATTATAATACCTTGTATGCATTATAATTTGCCTGCGCTAATAAGCGCATTTTTCAGCTCTTTTGCATAATGCATTCGATCGACCTGTGTTGAAGCAGACGATTCCGTCCTGTTATAGGGACGATGGCCGATACACTCTACTTCGTTAGACACACACACACACACAGACGAAGTTGTGTCCAGCTAGCTTACGTAATACGTTTTCTCGACTTTTTACGCGAATAATCGCGTCCGTTTAATATTACGTATGTTCCATAATATTAACGGGAATGTCCGTCACTTCCCCAATTGTCACAAGGGACCCACACAAGATTGACACCCCCCCTACCCAACCGTCCCTGTATTGTCTAGATTGACTAGGGTCACTGTCCCTAGTCATCTAGACGAACAGGGGGAGAGTGTCTTGCCCCTTGGCGGCACAAATGTAACCGCCAA
>BLSH010318072.1:7129-19046 GCA_018402905.1 Glandirana rugosa | reverse complement strand
GATCAGAACGTCACCCGCTGCCGCTGTGAGGAGCAAAGGAGCGAGTTTTAGAGCAGGGAGACTTCCTGGTGATTTCCCCTGAAAGCACGAGTTATATGAAGGATGATGTGAGTAGACTGTGTATAATAAAAACTTTTTATACGTTCCAAACGGTCTGCACTTAGTCTATTTCCCTTCTTATATATATGCTACCATCTGACCGCCGGATTTTTGATGAGCTGTACGGATTGGAAGTAATAAGTTAAGGAGATCTGGATGGAATCTGTCACTACAATTGCAATGCGAGTTTGACCCTCTAGTGAAACTGGGGTCAAACTGGGAGGTGAGCGCAGTAGTTGTTGGTGGAGGATCTGTCTCACAGTCTGTGTTTTAACCGTTTGAGCACTGGTGGAATAGACTACAATCAGTTCACATATATTTTGGACTTTGTGTGATGATTACTATAAGGACTGCGCTGCTTCTGATTTTTCTACAAGTTATAGAGGTTGATCGCCTTTGATGTTCAGCTGGCAGTCGGTTATTATTTTGTTATAATAACTTAATTGGTTTTTCTCTTACTGGCAGCGCTGATTGCATTTATACATTTATACAACACACACTGACCAAGTGTTTAATGGCTGTAATGGAGGGAATGAAACCCCATTGTTCCATCTGTGCACTAAGCGTCGGCAAATGCGGGCACATTGTCCGTGACGCGAGCGGGCATTGACAAAATGGCAGCGATTGTTTACCTTTCACAGGCTTCAACAAAATGGCCAACTAATGACTTCCAGTTACATCTATATAAATTGAAAGGCCTGATAGCCAATCCGGTTACCCTGATAAAGTCACGTGACATGACGTGGCGTAACGCGTAGGACGTGGCCGGAACCCACCCGAGTACAGTGAGAGGTGGAAATGCAGCTGGTTTATTGAATTTGAATGTAAGCAGCCACTTTTTAGAGAATAAATGTTTTATATTTGACGTTGCTGCACTATGGGAGCCTGTTCCTTTTGTCTATTTCCATGAGGGGGAGACTCGAGCATCAGGCATTAGCCTAATACAATAGAGACCTGACAGGAGAAAGAGGAGGAGAGTCAAAGACTCCCTTAAAGGGGAAGATCGTTTTGCAGCAGTAGTGTGATATCTATTTATTTCAAGGCATCTATACTATTATATTAAGGTGAGAGTTCTGTGAGCACGGTTGAAGATAACACCATTGCAGAAACCCCTCTGGCGGAGTATTGAGAAACCCAATAGATTGGCTCCAGCAACACTATCATAACACCCTACGGATTCGGTTGAGCACCTTTTGAAGCACTTAGTCAGCTGTTGAAAATTATTGGGACTGCTCCAAGAGATATTTTATCAAAGTGAGCAAATATATGGACCTATAAATGAAATTGATTACGCTACTATTGAGTTTGTTTACACACATCTAATCACTTGCACTTTTATGCACTGAGTCACCTATACTATTTTTATTTTTTGAACTATATCCCTTTTTGTTTATGATAAGCGCATGACACTGAGACACTTTTTGATATCATGTATGTATATGCATTTATGTTACTAGTCACTTTAATTAATATTGGATACACCTTATATGATCGGTTTATATTTTTGATTAGAATAAGCTGTTTCTGATATACTGGTTGTGCATTTCCCTGCTTCATATCTACTCTATGTATGAATTGTGTAACATACTAGGTAATGCAGCAGTCAGTTTACTATTCACTTATATAGAGACACAAGTTTTTAAGGGAGATTATTCGCTAATATAACCACTCTTTACATTTGGTTTGGTCCTGGTAGTTCAGGGGACCCCACATACACTCCTTCTGTCACGTACCTGGTGGATGAGTCTGACTTATGCAGGAGTAACCTCTCTTGCGACCCTGATTCTTGAACCCCTGGTAGAGCAGACAGGAGACTCAGGAGTGAGGATGGCACGAGGGTTGAGATGGTCACCGGTGACAACTGAAGAGGTGCTTCCGGTCTCGTGCTAGTTGAACAGAGTGGTGGTACAGGCCGGGTCGGTAGCTAGCTGGCGGGGCAGTACAGAAGGAGCAGGCAGAAGAATGGTCGGGCACAGGCAGAGTTCATTAACGGGCTGGCAGCAAAGGTACAAGGGAGCAGGCAGGAGAGTGGTTGTGGGTAGCTGAGGTCGGTGCAGGCAGAGATCAGAGCAGGGTCGAGACAAGCCGGGTCACAGGAACAGGAATCAGACAACAGGTCACTCAGGAACACACACTAAACGCTGTAGATCAGACAGCACTTGCTGCAAGGTGTTTCCAGTTGAAATAGAGCCGTTTGGCGCCGCTTCCGGCGCGTGCGCACGTGAACGCGTGCGGGCGGGCACGGGAGCACGGGAATATCGCTAAATAGTCCATGGATACAGGATTTCTCCTAACATTGCCCCCCCCAAGGGGCAGCCTACAGATGCCCCGCTGGGTCAGCTTAGCAGGATTCCTGTCCTTGAAGGACTGAATAAGTTAATCCGCGTGGATGTTGGCTTCAGGCTCACATGAGCTTTCTTCGGGGCCGTAGCCCTTCCATTTTACGAGGTACTGAACCCCGCCTCCCCTTTTCCTGCAGTCCAGGATGGATTCAACTTCAAATGCCTCCTCCCCATCCACTAACATTGGTCCAGGTGGGTCTAGGTTCCGTCCAGGAAAAGGATTTGGGGTCATGGGACACGTGGAAGACAGGGTGGACCCGCAAGGAGGGCTGGAGTTCCAACTCATAAACCACTTAATTGACTTTCTTCTTCACCCAGAAGGGCCCAATGAATCTGGGACCCAATTTCCTTGACGGGCAGGCCAGCTTGAGATTCTTTGTGGCAAACCAGGCTTGCTCTCCGGGCTGCAAGTCCAACTCTCCCTGCCTCCCTTTGTCAAAAGTCTCCTTGTTATAATGCTGAGTCAGGGCCAAGGTTTCTTGTAAGAGTTTATTATTTTCCTCCAAGGATTTGAAGTTTCCTGGGCTGCGGGTACTATGCTTTCTGGGCTGCCTGTGGGCATAAAGGTTGGGTGAAAGCCATAGTTATCCATGAAGGGGGATTGTTTGGTGGCAGAGTGCATGGTATTGTTAAAGGCGAATCCCGCTATTGGTAGCAGAGAGACCCAGTTGTCCTGTGAGAATGAAGAGAAACAGTGCAGATACTGCTCAAGTGTCTGATTGGTTCTCTCCGTCTGGCCATCAGTCTGTGGATGGTAGGCTGAGGAGAGGGCAAGCTCGATGTCCAAGGCAGCACACAGGGCTTTCCAAAATTTGGACGTAAATTGAACTCCGCAATCAGAGACAATACTCAAGGGAACTCCATGGAGTCTGACTATTTCCCGGATGAAGACTTCAGCCGTTTCGGTCGCAGATGGTGTATCCTTCATGGGTAAGAAGTGGGCCATTTTGGTCAATCGATCTACGACCACAAAGATGGTTGTATACCACTGGGATGGGGGCAAGTCCACGATGAAGTCCATGGCGATCATAGACCATGCCCATTCAGGTACAGGAAGTGGCCTTAGCAGTCCCCAAGCTTTGGCCTTACTGCTCTTGTGTTGAGCGCAGGTAGGGCAGGAGCTAACATACTTCCGACAGTCCTCCTTTACTTGGGGCCACCAGAAGGAGCGTAGCAGGAGCTCAGCGGTCTTGCGGGCTCCAAAATGACCTGCTAGCTTATGGTCATGGCAGGAGTTCAGAACAGATAGGCACTGCCCCTCTGGTACAAAAAGCCTGTTCTTATGCCATAGCAGTCCATCTTTTGCTACCAGGTTAGAGTCTGTTGGTTTGGGGGTCTTGGCCAGAGACTGCCTGATAATAAGTCCCCCTGTGTTGATAGGAAGTTCCTGGGGTGTAGCACCATGTCCGGAGTCATAGGATCCCCAGGTTTACAGAACATCCGGGACAAGGTATCCAGTTTGGTGTTCTTCAACCCGGGCCTATACGTGACGTGGAATAGAAAGCATGAAAAGAATAACGCCCATCGAGCCTGACGGGGTTTCAGCCTCCTGGCTGACTGGAGATATTCGAGGTTCTTGTGGTCTGTCAGGATCAGAATAGGGTGCCTGGCTCCTTCGAGCAAATAGCGCCACTCCTCCAGAGCCACTTTGATGGCCAGTAGCTCGCGGTCTCCGACGTCATAGTTCCTTTCCAGAGATGACAACTTCCTGGAGAAGAACGCCACCGGGTGGAGGACCTCTTTGACTCCTTGTCTCTGTGACAGGATGGCCCCCACTGCAACCTCTGAAGCGTCTACTTCTAAGACAAGTGGCAAGGCCGGGTCAGGGTGTTTCAAGACGGGTGCAGATGTGAAAAGGCTCTTCAGGGTTTCAAAGTCTTTCTGGGCTTCGTCAGACCATGTTGGACTCCTTTCTTGTCCGTGGGAGCAGGCCATTCCAAAATAGCAGAGACTTTCTGGGGGTCCATAGTAATGCCGGACACTGAAATGATGAGTCCTAGGAAGGAGATGCTAGTTTGTTCAAACTCGCACTCCTCAGCCTTGGCGTACAGGCCATGCTGCCGCAGGTAGCTCAAAACACAGGCCACATGTTTGCGATGCTCTTCCAACGTGGGGGAGAATATCAAACTATCGTCTAAGTAGACAATCACAAAGAGGCCCAGGTAGTCTTTGAACACATTGTTCACAAAATGCTGGAACGTAGCTGGGGCATTACACAGTCCAAAAGGCATCACTAAATATTTGAAATGTCCGAACCGGGTGCGGAAGACGGTCTTCCATTCATCGCCCTCCCAGATTTGGACCAGGTTATAAGCCCCTCAGAGGTCCAGCTTGGTGAATACTGTGGCCGTTCCAAGTCTCTGGAAAAGCTCCGGGACCAGGGGCAGGGGGTAACGGTTTTTGATCGTTATCTTGTTCAGTTCCCGATAGTCTATACAGGGTCTCAGGGTGTGGTCTTTTTTTTCAACGAAGAAAATTCCCGCTCCTGCTGGGGACGTAGAGGGGCGATAAGCAGGTTTCCGGATCAGGGTCCTTATCCAGACTGAGCAGAGAAGAGTTAGGCACCTCAGTTCCCGGGAAGCAGTGCTGGCAGCAGTAGGATGACAAGAATTGGGTCTCGCCGGTAGTCCAGTTGATACTGGGACTGTGGGCCTGCAGCCAGGGTAGTCCGAGGATAACTGGAAAAAGCAGAGATGCAATGACGTCCAAAAGCAAGAGTTCCCGATGCCCGTCAGGGGTAGAGGCAGATATGTGTAGAGTCTCCTGCGTGACGACACCTGACTTAATAGGCGTGCCGTCCGCCAGGCGTATGACCATCCCGTGGGATTTGGGTCGCAGCGGGATCAGATGTTGGGCCTCAAAAGTCTGATCAATGAATCTGCTGCAGGCACCAGAGTCGATGATGTCGGTCACTAGGATGCTCCTGTCGGGAAGCTGCAGGGAGAGCAGAAGGGTGAGGTAAGAGGAGGTGTTCGGGGTGGCTGATGCGGTGCCACAGAAAACTGATGGGCGCTGGCCACCCTTGGCGGGGCACATCCTCACTATATGACCGGGCTCCCCGCAGTACAGACATAGGCGGTCACTGAGCTGGCGTTGCCTTTCTTCTATTGAAAGAGACGCCCGGTGAAGACCCCGCTGCACGGATCCAATCTGAGCGGATGTCATTGACTTCTCGGCCCAACACTCTCTGAGGCGGCTGTCTATCCGGATAGACAGGTTTATTAGGGCGTCCAGGGTATGAGGTACCCCCACACACGCCAGTTCATCTTGTAGGGGGTCGGCTAGGCCCAACCGGAACTGGTAACAGAGCGCTGCCTCGTTCCAGGCGGTGTCAGCGCTCCAGTGCCTGAACTCTGTTACATAGTCCTCTGCCACACAGTGGCCTTGTTGAAGCGCATGGAGGGCTGCCTCGGCAGTGGCAGTCTGTTGAGGATCCTCATATAGTACGGCCATAGCCTAAAAGAACAGGGTCAGGCTGCTCACCTCTGGGGCCTTTTGTTCCCATAGGCAGTGTGCCCAGGACTGGGGGTTCCCCTGTAACAGGGACATCACTAACCCCACCTTTGTAGTCTCTAGAGCGAAGGTGCAGGGCTGCAGTGCAAGGTAGAGTTTGCAGGCATTGCGAAATGACTAGAACTTGGTGCGGTCGCCCCGAAAACCGCTTCAGCCAGGGAACCTTAGGTTCCGGCGGACACACCGCCAAGGTACAGTCCATCGGTAGGCTACTTCCAGGAGCCCAGGCTCCAGCGAACTCAAGCACCCATTCCTCCAGTCGGGTATATAGTCATTCTGCAGGGTCGTGACGGCCTGGGTCAGGCCAGCCAGATGCAAACAGAGATCGTCCAAGGGCGAGGCCTCCTGCACAGACTCAGGCATGGCTGTCTGATACTGTCACGTACCTGGTGGAAGAGTCTGACTTATGCAGGAGTAACCTCTCTTGCGACCCTGATTCGTGAACCCCTGGTAGAGTAGACAGGAAGCTCAGGAGTGACGATGGCACGGGGGTTGAGATGGTCACAATCAAGACAATTGAAGAGGTGCTTCCGGTCTCGTGCTAGTTGAATAGAGTGGTGGTACAGGCCGGGTCGGTAGCTAGCTGGCGGTGCAGTACAGAAGGAGCAGGCAGAAGAATGGTCAGGCACAGGCAGAGTTTGTTAACGGGCTGGCAGCAAAGGTACAAGGGAGCAGGCAGGAGAGTGGTCGTGGGTAGCCGAGGTCGGTGCAGGCGAAGATCAGAGCAGGGTCGAGACAAGCCGGGTCACAGGAATCAGACAACAGGTCGCTCAGGAACACACACTAAATGCTGTAGATGAGACAGCACTTGCTGCAAGGTGTTTCCGGTTGAAATAGAACCGTTTGGCGCCGTGAACGTGCACGCGTGGGCGCGGGAGCACGGGGATATCGCTAAATAGTCCATGGATACAGGATTTCTCCTAACACCTTCAGGAGACTATTGCCCAAACTCAGGTGGCCAATAAAAAGAACTTTGACAAAGGAAGGTGGGGAGAACTAGTACTTCAACCGGATCAGCGGGTCTGGTTGTCCACAAAAAATCTGAAGCTCTCCTGCCCTTCTTAAAAGATAGGGCCAAGGTTCATAGGACCTTTCCCAGTTAAGAGAAGGATCAACCAAGTGGCTTACGAGCTGGAGCTACCTCCGTCACTCCGCATCCATCCGGTCTTTCATGTGAGCTTGCTCAAACCTGTGGTCAAGGACCTCTTCCCTGGGCGCAACAAAGCCCCACCAGAACCGGTCTTGGTGGATGGGGAGGAGGAGTTCGAAGTTGAGGCCATCCTCGACTGTAGGAAAAGAGGAAGAAACATTCAGTTCCTGGTCAAATGGTAGGGCTATGGACCAGAGGAGAGCTCCTGGGAGCCTGATGAGAACTTACACACAAAGGAACTGGTCAGAGCCTTCTGGAGAAGACACCCGACCACGAGAGCCCATTTGGGCATCCGGAGGTTGCCCTTTGGGGGGGCAATGTTAGGAAAACCAGTTTTGGCTGCCCTGTGCGCGTTCGCGCATGTCCCTGCGCACCGTGCCCGTGCGCGTGCGCAGGTGCCTGTGCGCGCCAATAGCACCAAAACGGCCATTTAAGCAGACAGCACCTTGCAGCAGGTGCTGTCTGTTCTACAGCGTTACAGTGCCTTGTGACCCCTGAATCTACTTTGAGAAGACTTCCTGTGTTTGTGACCTGGCTTTACCTTGGACTTGTTGCATTCTGCCTGCCCCAACACCCGGCCTACGACTACTCTCCTGCCTGATCCTGTGTACCTCTGCTGCCCGCACGTTGCCGACCCTGCCTGCACCCCAACCATCCGCCTGTCTCCTCCTCCTGTACCGCACCGCCAGCAAGTTGCCGACCCAGACCGCACCACCATGGTTCTGCCAAGCATGAGCTCCAGCGGACCTTCACCCACCACCAGTGACCAAGCCCAGCCCTCGTACCCCCCTGTGCTCCTGAACTCCCTGTCTACACTATCAGCGGTTTGCGAACCAGGGCCATAAGAGAGGTTACCCCCTGCATAAGTCAGACTCGACCATCAGGTACGTGACAGGTAGCCTCCTAGGGTCTGGAAAGGCGTTGCACAAACTTTTCTTCAAGTTATGTTGAAGATGTTTCATCCTCTGCTCCCTCTATGCAGGCAGGATGAGCTCTACAACTTTACCCTTGTAATGTGGATCAAGAAGGGTTGCCAGCCAGTAATGATCCCTCTCCTTGATACCATGAATCCTAGGGTCTTTTTGAATGCTTTTCACAATCAGAGAGCCCATGCAGCGTAGGTTTGAGGAGGCATGAGTGTCCTCTGGGTCACTGAGGATGACATTATCAGGAACTACCTCCTCCCAGCCATGTACAACTCCTTGGGCTTCTGGGGACTGAAAACCATGATCCTTTGAAGACTGCTGCGTGTTATCCTCCACATCCATGCTGACACAATCCTCCTCCTCCTCCTGTGTGTTTGGCGGCTCTGCAGAAATGCTCTCTGCATAAAGGGGGCCTTGAGAGAAAAGGAAATCCTCCTCTTCCTCCCGCTGTTCTGCCTCAAGTGCACTGTCCATGATTCCACGAAGCGTGTGCTCCAGAAGGAATATTAGAGGGACAGTGTCACTGATGCATGCATTGTCACTGCTCACCATCCTTGTGGCCTCCTCAAATGGTGACAGGACAGTGCATGCATCCTTGATCAGTAGCCACTGACGTGGCGAAAAGAAGCCAAGCTCCCCTGAGCCTGTCCTGGTGCCATGCTCACAGAGGTACTCATTGATGGCCCTCTGCTGTACGTGCAGCCACAGCAGCATTGCCAATGTTGAGTTCCACCTGGTGGGCATGTCACAAATGAGGCGGTTGGTGGGCAGGTTGAATTCCCGCCGAATGTCAGCCAGCTGGGCACTGGCATTGTATGAATGCTGGAAATGACCACAGACTTTTCTGGCCTGCCTCAGGATATCTGGTAAGCCTGGGTACCTGGTCAAGAAACGCTGCACCACCAAATTCAAGACATGTGCCAAGTGTCCTTGTCAGAGGGCAGAGAGAAGGTTGGTGCCATTGTCGCATACAACCATTCCTGGCTCAAGCTCCTCTGAGCCTGCCCCCACAGAGCTGATGGAATCTCTGCCCCAGTGTGGCTCCTCTCCCCAAGGCAGACTAACTCAAGCACCACATGGTATCTTTTAGCCTGACTGCTTGCATAGCCCCTTGACCACTTAGGGAGCACTGCAGGTTCAATGGACAATTCTGCAGAAGAGGCCACAGAGGTAGAAGAAGAGGAGGGGGTGGAGGAGATGGATGTGGCAAAATCACCCCCAGCTTTTTGGAGGCGTGGTAGCGGAACTAGCTCCAACACTGAACCCTGTCCTGCATCTTTCCCAGCTGCCAGCAGAGTTACCCAGTGCACCGTGAAGGAAAGGTAATGTCCCTGACCATGCCGCCTGGACCATGAGTCAGTGGTAATATGAACCCTGCTGCTGACCGCCCTGTCCAACAAAGCCAAAATATTGCCTTCCACATGACGGTAGAAAGCTGGAATGGCCTTACGTGACAAGAAATTTCTTTTGGGAACCTGCCACTGTGGGACAGCACATTCTAAAAATTCACAAAAGGGGGCAGAGTCTACCAGCTGAAAAGGCAGCAGTTGGAGCGCTGACAATTTGGCCAAACTAGGGATATTTGCCTGCTGAATTCACCTGGTGGTGTACTGCTAGCAGATTGGCTGCAAGTACTTGTGGCACGCATTGCTAGACCTTCATTCCTCTAAGTGCAGGTTTTGGAGAGGACTGAAGGTATAGAAGGGGTTGAGATCCCAGATGAGGAGCAAGGAGAAGTCCACCTTATTTTCTGGTGTGGGTTTTTCAGGTACTGTTGTCAACAGACTGCATGGCTGGTCATCATATGTCTTATCAAGACAGTAGTGCCCAAGCGGCTCGAGTTCTGGCCACGCTTGACTCGCTTCAGACATAGATTGCAAATGGCAACATTGCGATCTACTGCACATGTGCTGAAAAATGCCCACACCAAAGAACTTTTGAAAGTTAGTGGAGAGCCAGCAGCTCCCTGCAGCTGTCCTCAGAGCTCCAGCTCTGTGGTCTGATGCAATTGAGTGGCTGCCCTTAAGCTGGCCCCTGGAGGACATCCTGTCTCACTGGAGTTGTGCCTCCTCCTCACTTTCCTCCTCTCTTCTCTCAGGCACCCAAGTACAGTCCCTGTCCTCATGATTGCTGCCCTCCTCGTCATTGGAGCAAACTTGGCAGTATGCTGCAGCTGGGGGAACATGACTGCTAGTTTCTTGTCCTTCTGTGGCACCCCCTGTCTCTAGGCTCACGCTACTTCCTTCCAACCTGGGAACCAACATCAGAGCCTTCAAATTGCTGCTCATCCTCCATCAGCATGTAACCGACACTATGGTCGAATAATTCTGGTGACTCCTCCATGCATGACGGTGGGGCTACAGAAGGAGTAACCATAGACAAGGGTCCGAAGTAATAGGCCGCTTTGCCAGCTGCGCTGGAAGGCAAACTTGTATGGGATAACAGAGGATGAGGACGGCTTAGTTATCCACTCCACCAACTCTTCTGCATGTTGTGGCTCAATAGCACAGCCAACAGCACAAAAAAAGGAGAAGCGTGACCCGTCTGCAGAGGATGCACCATGTCCACCACCACCACTTTTCACTGAAGACACAGATCATCTTCCTCTCCTTTGTGGCCTTCCTGACATGATGGGGATTTTTTTAAACACAGCACTACACTATATTATATACCGTACACCCACCAAATGCACTGATATATAGCGTACACTTAATACACTGTGTGTATATATATATATATATATATATATATATATATACTAGACTGTATATATTTTAAAACGCCACGTCAAGTAGTGTATTATATACCGTACACCCCCGTATGCACTGATATATATATATATAGTGTACACTCAATACACTGTGTGTATATATGTACACTAGACTGTTTATATTTTATTACACCACGTCAAGTGTATTATATACCGTACGTACACTCCCGATGGCACTGACATATAGTGTACACTCAATACACTCTATATATATATATATATATATACAGGGTGGGCCATTTATATGGATACACCTTAATAAAATGGGCATGGTTGGTGATATTAACTTCCTGTTTGTGGCACATTAGTATATGTGAGGGGGGAACTTTTCAAGATGGTTGGTGACCATGGCGGCCATTTTGAAGTCGCCCATTTTGAATCCAACTTTTGTTTTTTCAATAGGAAGAGGGTCATGTGACACATCAAATTTATATTTTTACTTTATTCTTTCATGAGTTATTTACAAGTTTCTGACCACTTATAAAATGTTCTCAATGTGCTGCCCATTGTGTTGGATTGTCAATGCAACCCTCTTCTAATGTGCCACAAACAGGAAGTTAATATCACCAACCATTCCCATTTTATTAAGGTGTATCCATATAAATGGCCCACCCTGTATATCAGACTGTATATATTTTAAGAGACCACGTCAAGTAGTGTACTATATTCCGTACACCCCTAAATGCACTGATATATAGAGTTGAGCGGACACCTGGATGTTCGAGTTCATCGTGTTCGGCTGAACCTCGTGAAACCGTTCGCGTTCGGCACCGAACTCGATCCGAACTTGACCGCAGACACCGAACCCCATTGAAGTCAATGGTGACCCGAACTTTTGGGCACAAAAATGGCTGTAAAAAAGTCATGGAAAGGGCGAGAAGGCTGCAAAAGGAAGCAAAATGGGGGTAAAAGTAGGACAAGTGCCCTGCAAACAAATCTGGATAGGGAAATAACTTAAAATCACATAAAAAAATAAAAATGGGAGGAGGAGGTGGATGTGGAGTAGGAGCCTAGAGGTTGACTAGGCCGTGACCGTGGCAGTGTAGGTGACACAACCGATGGAGGAGGAGGTGG
This sequence comes from Glandirana rugosa, assembly GCA_018402905.1. NCBI lineage: Eukaryota > Metazoa > Chordata > Amphibia > Anura > Ranidae > Glandirana > Glandirana rugosa. The sequence goes on along the minus strand of BLSH010318072.1, from coordinate 7,172 downwards.
TGGCGGTGAAGGTGGATGTGACGGTGCCAGTGCCGGATCAGTT
>BLSH010318047.1:1166024-1183368 GCA_018402905.1 Glandirana rugosa | reverse complement strand
ATCTATATCAGAAAGTCTGGCCAACTTCCTATCAATCAGGAAACCAAGTCCCTGTCTCATTAAAATATCTGAACCAAGTATCGATGTCCGTATCACCTTGTTGGGGGTGGACATCCCACCTTAGTCCACGTGGAACCATGCCCTCGCTGACACATTGCTTCAAGAAAGCAATGTCCCACTGTAGATGTAGCTCCGTGGTCATGAGATTTTTTAGTCTAAGGAATGATCCATTTAACTCAGAGTCAGAGCCTACAACAGTAAAGACTCCTTCACTGTTAACCACTAGAGATCCGCGCTATAGACAAAAGACGTCTACAGCGCGGATCTGAATATCCGGGTGGACGTCCATGGACGTCCGCCCCTTTACACGCCCCCTGCGCGCTCTGACAGGCGCCGGCGGCGCGCACGCGTGGCCGCCACACGCTGCGTGGGCGTGCCCGCGGGTCGGGCGGACTCGATGTCCGCTCCTGACCCGCGATCGCCGGCAAAGCTGTAGAACGGGGAACCGCCAATAAACACGGTGGTTCCCCGTTCTGTGACAGGGGGACAAGCAGATCTACTGATCCCTGTCACTGGGATCAGTTAGATCTGTTATGTCCCGGCCAACCCCGCCCCCCCACAGTTAGAACACACCCAGAGAACATTGTTAACCCCTTCACTGCCCCCTGCAGGTTAACCCCTTCACTGCCAATGACATTTATACAGTAATCAGTGGACATTTAAATTTCTGATCGCTGTATAAATGTCATTGGTCCCAAAAATGTGTCAAAAATGTCCGACATGTCCCCCCCAATATCAAAGTCCCGATAAAAATCGCAGATCGCCGCCATTACTAGTAAAAAAAAAAAAAAAATTTAATAATTAAAAACGCCATAAATCAATGTCCATAGTTTGTAGACGCGATAACTTTTGCGCAAACCAATCAATAAACGATTTGCGATTTTTTTTTACCAAAAATATGTAGAAGAATATAAATGGGCCAAAACTGATGAATAATTTTTTTTTTATTTTTTATTTTTGGATATTTATTAGAGCAAAAAGTAAAAAATATTGTTCTTTTTTCAAAATTGTCGCTCTTGGTTTTGTTTATAGCGCAAAAAATAAAAACCGCAGAGGTGATCAAATACCACCAAAAGAAAGCTCTATTTGTGGGGAAAAAAGGACATCAATGTTATTTGGGTACAACGTCGCACGACCGCGCAATTGTCATTCAAAATGCGAAGTCTGAAACCTGAAAATTGGTCTGGGCAGGAGGGGGGTTTAAGTGCCCAGTAAGGAAGTGGTTAAAAGTACGTGATGTTCTATAAGAAAATACGTCCATTTTTATGTGGAAGCACAGGTAGCTTGCAATATAAAGGTTATATACAGTAAGGACACAATTATTTAGACAATACTGCGCTACCTATAGTAAAAAACGCATAGCAGCCAGCACAATAATAACCAAAAATTGTATCCAAGACAGAGAAAAAACAATGCGGCGCTACTATTATTCAAAGTCCAAAGTAGAATCTTAAATCAGTGATCAACCTCAGTTTTCTTAAATAAAGTACAAAGTGCAGTCCAGTGTATACTTCAGTGCATAATAAAGCATATAATTCGGTGACTTCCACCCGCATGCGATGTTGACCACCACTAACAGGAACAATAGATGGGTACTCTTACCAGTGGGCAATTGGAATCAAGCGTGTCACCACTCAACACCAGTTGTCATCAGGGAGATTCTTCACACAGGTAACCGTCACAGTAGAAGGTAATTGGAACGAAGTGTTTAAGTACTCAATAATAGTTGTCATCAGGGGGCTTCTTAACTTTAGATAGACATCACAGCTTTCCAGGTAGTGTAGTCCCACATCAATGACCCAATAAAGATCCAAATGCAGAGACAGAGTACATGTATGACATGAAAGATAGGCACAGCATGTAATTCCAGCATAAAGATGATTTGGAGGGCGCAATAGGATGGAGCAGACTCCTGACATCCGACGCGTTTTGTCTTAATAGACTTCCACAGGGGTATAAGTCCACTGCTCCCCATTGCGCTATTTGTATGAACTATTGATTAACCCAATTAAAAGAGGCTCCACCTACTGTAGTCCACAAAATGGCTGCCAAACCTCATGGCATAGAGTGAGTGTCAAGCCTCAGTATGGGACTGCTCAAACCAGGGTACTGATTGGACATAGGTGAAACATGTGACAGAGAAAAACATCAACTGATTCAAGCCTCTATTTCATAACAAAACCAGTGGTGTGTCACTTTGGGGTTAATATATTTGCACTCATTTCATTGCTTACATCAATAAAAATATTTTAATATAATATGAAAAAATAATGTAAAAGAATGTTATAAACTTTCGTCTATGGCTAGACGGTATCATCATAAGAGATAAAAGCAAAGATGTACTTAGATAAAGACCGAATCAGGACCATCGTCATATCCGGGGTAAACATAAAATACATCTGTATGGCTTCCGCCCATACAAAACAGGAAATGACGTCAAAATACCCAGGTTACTGGTAACAGGAAAGACGCGAACGTCACTTCCTCATCAGAGATGTACATACAACACTAGAAACCGGAAATGAGGCTCGTAGCTCCGGAGATTGTAAATATAACACACTCCAGATAAGGGACGATTTATGCAGGAAATTACGCTCCTAAATCCAGAGTTAATAAATACAACATACCCCGGAAGAAATGGACAAATTATGCATACATATGTTCCACCTCCAAAAATTCACTAAAAACGATACAAATAATAAAAGATAAAAAAGGCAATATATCGCAAGGAAGTGACACTGCTATACACCACCCCGTTGGTATAACGCAGGTAATGCATATAAAACCATTATATGGAAACAATGCAGTGAAAAATACCATAAGTAAACATTATAATATTAGATATACTCCAAAATTCAATATCGAATATGACTTGGAAGCTGATATTAAAATTAATAATGATATATTAGACATATATCATAAATAAATTAAAAAGGGATATAAACCTCTAAATGAACTCAAAAGAGCACATATAGATATATTAGAATGTTGAAAACTATTAGAAATATATGTATATGGATGAGGTCAAAAAGAACTAATAGCATCATGTATTGATATGATTTATAGACAGAACATGGACAAGGGGACAAATTTGGAATGAAAAGCACACATGTCACCGGGATGTGAAGATATATATGATTTGTTACCCATTGGGAATTATGCTTGGTTAATAAACGCATTTATGTCCCAGTCGACAATAATACCATGGGGCCAGTAGGTCTTAAGTCTATATATCCAGGAGGTCTCAAGATGAGACACTCCTCTTGTAGTAGCACCCCCCCCCCTCCAAGGTGCCTCATATTTATCTATGATGGTAAATGACGTGCCCCTAGGATTGCAGTGATGATACTTCAGGTAATGCTTAGGCACGGTATGTTTCGTTGAACCTTTGATGATGCCAGTGATGTGTTCACTTATCCTAACCGAGAAGGGGCGTATGGTACGGCCCACATATTGCCTCTTGCAAGGACAGGTAATCAGATAAACAATGTTTTTAGTGGAACAGGTAGCAAAATGTTTCATCTTATATGTCTGATTTGTAACACTAGAGGTAAAAGTTTCCACCCTTCTACTGTTACAAGCATTAAACTCACAAACACGGCATTTCCTACAAGGGAAGTAAAGCTTTAGTTCCCTGAAAAAAACTGGTTTGTTGGGTGGTTCAATTACATTGGGAGCCACCTGATTCCTAATTGGTGGAGAACCCCGGAATACAACATTAGCGGTCTCAGGAAGAGAGGGATTCAGTATCTGGTCACTTTTAAGGACTCCCCAACGTTTTTGGATAATATTTCTGATTTGTTTAGATTGATTTTCAATGTCAGGGTCTTGCAATGTCTCATGGGACTTGTAGTTTCACCACAGCTGGAGGGCCAAGGTTGCCTACCCCTGGCTTAGTGGATGCAATAGGAAGTGAGGTGAGATCTTCCAAACAAGGACAAAGGCATCAAAAACTACCTGAAGTTTTAATACTTTTCACACTTATCTAAAATAAAATATTTTGGCTGGTGTTGGGCTTTAAAAGCTAAATTCACAGCACTATTTGTTGCATTGCACACATCATTCATTAAAGAGGAGCTCCAGTCTGTAAAAAAAGTAAAAGTCAGCAGCTACAAATACTGTAACATACAAATGGTAAATGAGTGCAGCGCTCCTAAAGATCATTTGTTCCGTGCTCCTATAAATTAATGAACACCTGGTGCTACTGCTGTGCTATAATATCCAATAATATTAAAATTAAATTGTGAAAATGAATGCATAATACTGTCAGTATACCCAAAGTCCATACATGTGTAAATAAAGAGCTAACACACGTAATATAAAGTGCTCATGTGCTTAAAAGTCCTTTCTTGCAAAGTACTACAAATCAAAGAGAAATCAAGACAGAAAAAAAACAGAAAAAAAAGTGAAATCAGAAAACAGAAAAAAAGTCTTTCAAAAAGCAGGTGCATATGCTCTTCAATCTATCATCCAAAAAGCAGGTGCATATACTCTTCAATCTATCATCCAAAAAGCAGGTGCATATACTCTTCAATCTATCATCCAAAAAACAGGTGCATATACTTTTCAATCTATCATCCAAAAAGCAGGTGCATATACTTTTCAATCTATCATCCAAAAAGCAGGTGCATATACTCTTCAATCTATCATCCAAAAAGGAGGTGCATATACTCTTCAATCTATCATCCAAAAAGCAGGTGCATATACTCTTCAATCTATCATCCAAAAAGCAGGTGCATATACTCTTCAATCTATCATCCAAAAAGCAGGTGCATATGCTCTTCAATCTATCATCCAAAAAGCAGGTGCATATACTTTTCAATCTATCATCCAAAAAGCAGGTGCATATACTCTTCAATCTATCATCAAAAAGGAGGTGCATATACTCTTCAATCTATCATCCAAAAAGCAGGTGCATATACTCTTCAGACTGCCACCTATTTCTTGTGCCTTATTCACCTTATACCCTCCGCCAGATGTGCCCTCACCTTATGGGCTAAATTAAAATGCCTGTGGCATGGGAACGTCTGCTTCCCAGGCACAACTAAAATCTAGGGGTCAAATCCATGGGTATTTACTACCCAAAAAGATACACAAATCAAAAACCTCTAGAGCATAGTTGTGCGCAGCCTATTGCAATTAGGGTGTCCACCACAAAGCGCAAACACACATGAGTGTGTGTATATATAAGGCAGAGATCGGTGTCAGTAGTTTATTTTTATTTTTTTACAATTTAGTTTTTTTTAATAATTTTTTTACAGTATTATATTTTATTTATTTTTTTACAGTTTTATTTAGGAGCCCTGCTGGGGGGCTTTGGTGAAATATCAGGGGTCTAAACAGACCTCTGATGTCTCACTTTTGGGGCAGAGAAAGGGACTGAGAACAGAGATTCCCCCGGCCAGGCAGCAGGGGGAATCTGCACAGTACAGGGTGATTAGGGTGTGCCCAGGCACACCTGCCACCCTATGTGTGCACACCTATGCTCTAGAGGTTTTTAAAAATCTAGGAGGGCAAAGCCCACCCCAGCAGACCCCTGGATCTGGGCCTGCATTCACTGCTTTATGCACATACCCCCAGGTGAAAATTAAGTTAAAAAAACAGGGAAAAAAAGAAAACCACCACATCTAAGGATGTGTAAGCTTCTTTCATTTTTGTTTTGGAGTTGAAATGCACTTTAAGGCTAAGTTCACATCATTGTAGTTTCCCTGCGGCTGCATTTGTGTGGGCAGAGCAGGCTATTTATGTAGAACAGGGAGGAGAACATAACAAAGAGAAGTTGAACATATGGACCTTCAATAGATAACAACCATTTCAATAAGTTTTACCTTTAACCATTTAAGTACACTGTATATGAAGATCACACAGCTGGAAACACTGTGGGGTTGATTTACTAAGGCAAATCCACTGTGCACTACGAGTGCACTGCAAGTGAACTTGGATGTGCAGTCGCTGTAGATCTGGGGGGGAAGATCTGAAATGAGGGGAATCTCTGCTGATTTTATCATCCAATCCTGTGCAAGCCAAACTGCAGTTTTTTATTTTCCTTGCGTGACCCCCTCAGACCTACAGTGACTGCACTTCCAAGTGTATTTGCAGTGCACTTCCAGTGCTCTTGTAGTGCAGAGTGGAGTTGCCTTTAGTAAATAACCCCAGAGGCGGCTCTCTAATTAGGCTAATTAGGCGGTCGCCTAAGGCCTCACACTAACAGGGGCCTCACAACCGCCTAATTTGACACTGACACCAGCACCAAGATAGAGAGTACTGACACCAGCACTTAATATATGCAATTTATAAAGTTATTTTTTTTTATTGCTTGAATTATTTTTCCCATTATGGGCATGAGTGGGGGCCTAATGTCTAGGTTTTGCCTAAGGCCTCACAAAGCCTAGAGCCCCCTCTGAATAACCCCCCTTGTCTATCAAGGCTGTTTTTACACATACACAGCCCAGCTGATGGAGGACACAGCACTGCAGAGCTGTGTGAGCTGTCAGTTATATAAAGGAGCTCTCAGCAATGTCAGACTGTGTTGTACACGGCACCAACCCAACATCGCTACCGATCACTCATTTATAAATAGTGAAAGCTCACAAAGTGCTGTATCGTCCATCGGCTGGACTGTGTATGTGTGCAAGCAGCCTTGATAGACACATAGGGGTTGATTTACTAAAGCGTAAAAGTGCAAAATTTGGTGCAGCTCCACACAGAAACCAATCAGCTTCAAGGTTTTATTGTCAAAGCTTGATTAAACAAACTGAGGTTAGAAGCTGATTGGCTAGCATGCACAGCTGCACCGGTTTTTGCACTCTCCAGCTTTAGTAAATCAACCCCATAGGGCTGCAGCTCTGAGAGATCTGTCACTGTTATGAATGAACAATCAGCTCTATTTGTTCATTCATTTAAAACATAATTTAGAGCTGTGGTTCTGTGCAATGTATCTGTATCCTTGTACACATACAGAGCCAAAGCTCCAAGTGGTCTTTACTATTATGAATAAATCATCACTGATCATTCATAATAGTGATAGATCACTCTGCTTACTCATATACAGTTGTGTTTAGGAGACAACAGAAGGAGAGCCAGTGCTATATGCAATTGATCCCCTGGGGAGTTAATTAAAAAATAATGACAGTTCTTGTTTGAACAGTGCTTAAAGATAAAGGTGATGTACTTATTAAAAAAAACACAAGGAAATGTGCATTTTCAACAGTTTACCTAAAGGGTAACTCCACTTTCGTGGGGAAAAAAATAACAAATGAAAAAAAAAATAATATAGCGCATATAATTGCGACACTAATCATATTGTAATTGAATGTCATTAAAAATGACCTTTCCTTTTAATCTGCAGCCACTGTAATTTCATGAAAATGCATTGCAATATGGCTACCTGGAGTTGTTCTGTACACAGAGCATGTACTCACCACTCCCCAGAAACATAATTTCCTGCTTGTGTGATTGGCTCACCAATTTTCCCAGAAGTCTGCACTAAAATACAAGTCAGATTTCAGGCATCCCCTGCAACAAAAATGTCATTTTTGGAGAGATACTTTCAATAGGAACACGTCTAAAGGGATTCAGGCCCAGCAGATTTCCTGATTAGTGCCCTGCAGCTGCCACACCTGACAGTTAATTATGAAACCACTCCCATTAGACCCACTCAGAACAGAGGCACAGAGTAACAAACAGGGATTTCTTTAGAATAACAAAAGGTAGGAATCTGAAACAAAGTTTGTTATAATGTATAATGTACGTAGATCACCCAGAGGGGAATGTTTTTTTCTCAACAAAAGTGGAGTTACACTTTAACAAAAATATCAATAGATGTAATGGTGTTAAATCATGTAACTGCCCAGAAAGTACTTCTTACTACATTTTGTATAACTGCCCACCAGTCTCTGACATAGACTTGGTAAAGTTTTTAGCCACTTATTAATGCAAAATTCCTTGAGTTTAGAAATGTGTGTGGGCTTCCTTGCATGAACTGCCCTTTTCAAATACTTCTAAAACATTTAATTAGGATTTAAATCAGGAATTTGACTAGGCAAGTCAATAACCTTCAGTTTCTGCTAACCTTAAAGCAGTTGTAAAGTTAGATTTGTTTATTCCTAAAATAAAATACATGTTATACTTACCTGTTCCGTGCAATGCACAGAGCAGCCCTGAACCTCTTCTTCTAGGGTCCTCCACCAGTGCTCCAGACCAGTGGTTCTCAACCTCAGTCCTCAAGTACCCCAACAGGCCATGTTTTGGGAACTTCCCTTAGATAAAATAGCTTTTATCAATACCATGTAATTGATATTGATTTAAAGCAGCTGTGCAAAGTAAAGGAAAACCTAAAAACATGGCCCGTTGGAGGTACTTGAGGACTGAGGTTGAGAACCACTGCTCTAGGTTACCCTTCTTCTGTGTGTGCCACCATAGAAAGACACTTCCTATGGTGGCACACATGCGGGCCTGATCCCAAGCTGGGCTGTGTGCATCCATTGTGATCCTGTGTGCACCCCCCCCTCCAGTCATTTCTCACTAATAGCTGCCGCTGCTCTTGCCCAGCCTGTGAGAGAGCGGAGAGAGAAGACCTGCAGACAATCACAGTGCTGTATTGAAACAGGACTCAAGTAAGTATTTGGGGGGGGGGGGGAGTCAGGCTTTCACTGCTTGATTAGAATATGTAAGCACTTTAACCAGTTGCCATCCGCCCACCATGTCTTGACGGCCTGTGCAAATCGCCGTCACCTGACGGCGGGCGCAGGAGCGAGTACTGTGGGGGCGCGCTGCCGGAGGCGCGCTCACACACTAGCGCTAGGGAACACAGTTAACCCTTTGATCACCCCTAGTGTTAACCACTTCCCTGCCAGTGACATTTATACAGTAATTAGTGGCTATTTATAGCACTGATCACTGTATAAAGTTAGTGGTCTCAAAAAAGTGTCAAAAGTGTCCGATATGTCCACCGCAATATCGCTGTCCCGCTAAAAATCGCAGATCGCCGCCATTACTAGTAAAAAAAAATAAAATAAAATAAAAACGCCATAAATCAATTCTCATAGTTTGTGGATGCTATAACTTTTGCGCAAGCCAATCAATATACACTTATTGCAATTTTTTTACCAAAAATATGAGGAAGAATACATATCGGCCTAAGCTGATGAATACATTTATTTTTTTATTTTTTGGATATGTATTATAGCTCATTTTAGCGGCAAAGCAGCTCCGCTTTTGACGTTGGAGCACAGCGCTTTTAACCCCCTGAGGGGGTTAAAAAGGGGTTAAAAGCGTCGGTTAGCACAGCTGCCAAAGCGCTGTGCTGGCCCTTTAGCAGCGGTGCCCATTCATTTCAATTGGCAGGGCAGTGTAGGAGCAGTGTATACACTGCTCTGCAAACACCCCAAAGATTCTGCTTGCAGGACTTCTGTGAACGTCCCGCAAGTGCATCGCCCCAGTGTGAAAAGTCACACTGAGAAGAATGGGCAGGATTTTTGAGGCGGTTTTCAGGAGTGATTTAGAGGCTATTTCTAGCGCTAAAACATCTGAAAACTGCCTTAATGTGAAAGGGGCCTGAAGCCTAGGTTCACACTGAAGGTGTGTTTGAAATCGTGGAAGTTCAGCTAAACTCGTACGATTTCAAACCCGCATTTCAGTCCGACTTCGGGAGCGATTTCAGAGATAACTGTGCGGGTTCATGCACAGATGTCTTTTGCAATCACCCCTGAAGTCGCCAAACGTAGTGCAGGACCTACTTTTGGGATTAGGTGCGGCGCCACAAAGTCAGCATCGCACCGATTCGGACGATGCCATTGCTGGCAATAGGCGGCAATTTGACATGTCAAATCACATGTCAAAACAGCCCGATGTGAACGTGGGCTAAGGCTCGGTTCACACTGCCACGACTTGGGATCCACCTTGTGAGAAATCCTGTGACATTTGAAATCCCTTTTTAGTCAACGGGAGCTGTCTTAATTAGCACTACTGTAGTGGATCCAACTTAAGAAATGATTCCTGTACTACTTCAAGGCAACTATTATCCAACTTATGCCCATAAACACTAATGGAAGTCAGATCTTCATCCTAACTGATGTGATTTGGATCCGACATTACAGGAAGATTACCCAGGCACTCCCTGAAGTTGCTTCAAAGTTGTATTAAGCAGGGGCGTTGCTAGGTCTACAAAAGATCTGGGGCTAGAGCCCATAGCAGCAAAGTAAAGAAAGTCATACGCTTGAGTGGGCATACACATGTATATAATATACATGTGTGTGTGTATATATATATATATATATATATATATATATATATATATCCCCAGAGAGACATACTTGCTAATTGCAGAACTGCACCCACCCAGTAAGAGACTCGGGGCTATAGCCCCAATAGCCACCCCCTAGCAACGCCCCTGGTATCAAGTCACACTCAAGGCTCATGGCAAAGTTGCACTGCAGGTCATGGCAGTGTGAACAGAACCTAAGTTATTCAACTATAGCAAGCATTTAACTTGTGTGAAATTTATCTCTGTATCAATATTTTGCAATTATTATTTTACCTATTTTCTGTTCCATTTTCTGCTCTTAACCACTTGCTGACCACCCACCGCAGACGTACCGGTAAGGCGATTCGTGCACTAGTGGGTGCGCTCTCCGATTGTCCAGCAGGGGAGCCAATCAATGGGTCCAGCGGACTCTATGTCTGCCGCCCGCCTGCGACTGTTCCCCGCAGTGACAGAATGGGGATCTTTCGAAGTAAACAAGGCAGATCTCGTTCTGTCAGGGGATGATACTGAGATCTGTCTTCCTGCTTAGCACTAATCACTGTATTAGTGTCACTGGTTCCCAAAAAAGTGTAAAAAATGTCAGTTAGGTGTCTGTTCTGTTGGCCGCAATGTCGCAGTTCCGCTATTAATCACTGATCGCCGTCATTACTAGTAAAAAAGCAAAAAACAAAAAAAAGCAATCAATATACGCTTATTGGGATTTGTTTCACCAAAAATATGTAAAAGAATATATATATTGGCTTAAACGAATGAATAAATTTGTTTTTTTATATATTTTTTTGGATATGTATTATAGAAGAAAGTAAAAAATATAGTTTTTTTTTCAAAATTGGTGGCATTTTTTTGTTTATAGTGCAAAAAATAAAAACCGCAGAGGTGATCAAATACCACCAAAAGAAAGCTCTATTTGTGGGGAAAAAAAGGACATCAATTTTGTTTGGGTACAACGTCGCACGACTACGCATTTGTGAGTTAAAATAACGCAGTGCCGTATTGCAAAAAATGGCATGGTCATTAAGGGGGTAAATCCTTCCGGGGCTGGAATGGTTAACAGACATTTGTAGAACCTTAGCTCTAATCAGAAGCTAGACTAAAGCCTCGTACACACGGTTCGACGGTTGTATACAACAGGTCGTACTCACGACCGTTGTATGCGAAATCGATCGTTCGTATGCGTGATTTGAACACTCGAACATACGACGGTTGTACAAGGGCGTTGTATGAGGAGACTAGAAAACTTGGTCGTACCAACAAGCGCTCATACGACCGTTGTATCGTGTGTACAGAGCAGTTGGTACAACAAGTTGTATTGTGCAAAACACACATGCTCCAAAGTCAGGGACGGCCGGATGCTAATTACATGCACCTGAGCGTTCTTCTGTGGTCGTACGATCGTGTAGTGCAGTCAGTATGCTACATACAACAGCCAACATACGATTCGACACGGTCGTACGTGCGATCATCGTCCCGTGTGTACGGGGCTTTAGGCAAACAACCCGTGACCTTTGCTGAGTTGACTTTTACCTACAGACAGCCTCACAAATTACCTATATTATGTGCATGCAAATGCCGACTCTTTTTTATTTTTATTTTATGCAAAACAAAATCAACGGATCAAAGTGATAACTTTAGTGAAAAAAAAAAGTCATTTTCAATTTGTGAAACTTAGCATATTGTAATTGATAATGAAAATACTATATTAGTGAATTGCTATCACTGTATTTTCCTGATAAGAATTAAAATTAAAAGCATTTCTGAATTTTTCCTTTACACGGTACGTAGTTTATGAAGGTACTCAAGAGCAGGTGAATAAATAGACAATAATAAAAATGAATTACAAAATGTTGTAGGACTACACATGAATATATTCATGATTCAGATATAAAAGACATAAAATTGATATACACCCGGTATACATGGAATGGCAAGAAAATACTGACTGACCAAGTTGGATGTGATTTATTACATTCCTTTTTCATTTCTCTGCTACATACATCCATGTAAAATGTAAATGTAAAAAGCCATAGACAACAAAATACACACTACAATTTTGTACATTGTTGCACATATCAAAATCAATGTTGCACATCAAAAATAATTTAGAGAACTTTCTCTATGTATTAAATCATAAAAGCATGCTACATGTTATGCACATACTTTTATTGTTATGATAGACTAATAGAGTGAAATTAGTGTTAAAAAGAGACTTGTACTTACACACAAACCACTGCCAGGTGCATATGTAAAGAAAAGAAAAGCCTGTTCCCTCGGCTACGCTAGTCCTTGATAATGACATATCCTCATCTTCCTATGCAAATAATAGGAATGAATCAGCTTGCACAGGCTGTCATTCACTGAAGACACGCCCAGCATGGGAGCTCAGGTGTTCTGAAATGTCCTTTCTTTGAAATCATATACAAAAGAAATGCCTGTAACATTATAAAATACCTGCCCATCTCTGCCAGGACCACCTTGTCTCTAGCTTTCTGGGTCCCAATCCCTGAACAAGGATGCATCCAATGTCTAAACTGTCCATAATCAGGGTAAATAATTCTGCAAGTACTGAAATCAGAGACAGCCAGGCAACTATTATTTTGAGAAGAATTCAAAATGTGGGTTTATTTTACATCATCTTGGAGCAGAACTAAAGTCTGCAACGTGGTGGGTGGGATTTTCCCATATTGTTCAAGTATGAACAGTGCCCCCCTCCATTGATGCAATATCCATAATCTCCCATTCACTCTGTCACAGCCACTGACATCTTTTTCCAGTCTTGTAGGTTCAACATCTTCAGCCATACTGATTGGTCAGCCAGCCTGAAAGGATGTACTTAAAGTGGTAGTAAACCCTCCTATCATTTTCAGCCAAGGAAGCTGCCATCTTGGCCTCTGTTTAACCTCCAACTGCCATGATGCTGCACATGTGATCAGCTATGACACCAGCCATTGGATGGTTTGACAGTTTGGTTTAGAGCACAACCAATGGGAGTGTTACATTTCCGGCACATGCCGGAAATCAAACTATTTTTTAACCTGTTAAATGGATGGGTTTACTACCGCTTTAACTCCCTTTTATGTATCCCGGCAATCAAGCTAGTACCACTAGAAGAACATTGCTGGCAAGCAGAAAAAAGCTCAGTAAAAGCAGAAAACTAGCTCCTCAGTAAAAGCTAGTTGGCTGGCATGCACTTAAAGAGTCACTCTACTTTTGTTTAGAAAAAAACAATACCCTCTGGATGATCTACAGTATATCACAAAAGTGAGTACACCCCTCACAGTTTTGTAAATATTTTATTCTATCTTTTCATGTGACAACACTGAAGAAATGACACCTTGCTGCAATGTAAAGTAGTGAGTGTACAGCTTGTATAACAGTGTAAATTTGCTGTCCTCTCAAAATAACTCAAAACACAGCCATTAATGTCTAAACCGCTGGCAACAAAAGTGAGTACACCCCTAAGTGAAAATGTCGAAATTGGGCCCATTAGCCATTTTTCCTCATGTGGCTCGTTAGTGTTGCAAGGTCTCAGGTATGAATGGGGGGCAGGTGTGTTAAATTTGGTGTTATCACTCTCACTCTCTCACACTGGTCACTAGAAGTTCAACATGGCACCTCATAGCAAAGAACTCTCTGAGGATCTGAAAAAAGAATTGTTGCGCTACATAAAAAGGGCATAGGCTATAAGAAGGTTGCCAAGGCCCTGAAACTGAGCTGCAGCACAGTGGCCAAGACCATACAGCGGTTTAACAGGACAGGTTCCACTCAGAACAGGCCTCACCATGCTCGTCCAATAGTGCACATACTCAGCATTCTATCCAGAGGTTGTCTTTGGTAAATAGATGAGGGCTGCCATCATTGCTGCAGAGGTTGACGGGGTGGGGGATCAGCCTGTCAGTGCTCAGATCATACGCCACACACTGCATCAAATTGGTCTACATGGCTGTCTTCCCAGAAGGAAGCCTCTTCTAAAGATGATGCACAAGAAAGCCCACAGTTTGCTGAAGACAAGCAGACTAAGGACATGGATTACTGGAACCATGTCCTGTGATCTGATGAGACCAAGATAAACTTATTTGGTTCAGATGGTGTCAAGTGTTTGTGGTGGCAACCAGGTGAAGTGTACAAAGACAAGTGTGTCTTGCCTACAGTCAAGCATGGTGGTGGGAGTGTCCTGGTCTGGGGCTGCATGTGTGCTGCCGACACTGGGGAGTTACAGTTCATTGAGGGAACAATGAATGCCAACATGTACTGTGACATACTGAAGCAGAGCATGACCCCCTCCCTTGGGAGACTGGACTGCGGGGCAGTATTCCTACATGATAACAACCCCAAACACACCTCCAAGACGACCACTGCCTTGCTAAAGAAGCTGAGGGTAAAGGTGGTGGAATGGCCAAGCATGTCTCCAGTCCTAAACCCTATTGAGCATCTGGAGCAGTGCAAGGTCTCTAACATCCACCAGCTCGTCGTCATGGAGGAGTGGAAGAGGACTCCAGTGGCAACCTGTGCACCTCTGGTGAACTCCATGCCCAAGAGGGTTGAGGCAGTGCTGGAAAAGAATGGTGGCCACGCAAAATATTGACACTTTGGGCCAAATTTGGACATTTTCAATAAATATTTTATTATATCTTTTCATCTGACAACACTGAAGAAATTACACTTTGCTACAATGTAAAGTAGTGAGTGTACAGCTTGTATAAAAACTATATAAAGTGTAGCGCTATAACCATAATACATACACAAGAAATGTATCTTAACACTCCAAGACCTGGAAGCAACCCAGGAACATAGAAAATGAAAGTCTCTAGTAAAGTCCACTAAAGATATCCAGTGCAAACAAGATGTGAAAAAAAAATGTGATAACAAAGGAAAGCGATGCTCAGTGCTTCAAAGTGCTCCACCACGGCAAAGTGTATCCACCACCATGAATGATTAAACATTCTTACCAAAGGCAAGCTGTTAATCCGTATGTAAATCAATCCAGGCACGTCATTGTTTGATGACAGTGGTAGGTCAGCATCTTTCATAGGCCAGCAGCAATCAAAGCAGTCATCAGGAAAGAGAAATCAATTTGCAAAACCATTCCTCATAACCAGAGGGTCAGCAATAATCCATCCATAAAAAATAAAGATCCGCACATAGTGTAATACCATACAACAAAGGATTTATGGAAAAGGAGATACACTCACGATTTCAAGTAGATAAAATAGCGATATGGAATACCAAACATAGATTGGCACAATGGAGAAGGTGTGGGGCTCATAGTCACCCGACGCATTTCGTCTTAAAAGACTTCCACTGGGGTATGTGCACCCATACCTCCATTGCGCTTAAATACATATGGGATTGCAGTTACACACCTGTTTCCGGTAACCTGTCATGGCCCCCAGTCCAGCAGATTGAACGTGTGTTCTACACTATCACCCCCTACACAAGCGGCAGAAAAGCTATCACATGGTCACAATGGCCAGCCAATCAGGCATCAAACCACGTCAGCTCGTCACGCGCCATCATCGCCTACACACGCAGTAGGGAAGTCATCACATGATCGCAATGGCCAACCAATCAGGCATCAGAAAACGTCTGCTCCTCACGTGGTGTCACCCATCCGAGGCGGCGGGGGGTAACTGCAAATCCAATGAATAAAATTACCAATATATATTAAAATATTGAACATTAGACAAACACATCTTTATAGGTAAAAACCACATACAATATATTACATTAAATTCCAATAACATTTACAGAAATCTCACAATGTAGAAGATAAATACTATAAATGTTCACCCCTAAACGCAAATTATGCCACATTAGGGGGATCAGTGGCTACTATTCTCCATTTACATAAAACAGTATCATAAAACACTATAGGGGTCGAAACAACCTTTTTGATCCTGGTGTTCACAGAATGGGGACACTGGAAAACGTGTTTAATGAAATGGAAAAATAATTATTAAAAAATTGAGAATAGTTCAATGTATATAAAAAGAAATATTAAATATAAAATATAAAGTATATAAAAAAATAAAACATGCAAAAAAGTGCAATAAAGGGTTGAAGAAGGCATGCTACAATGTAAAGTAGTGAGTATACAGCTTGTATAACAGAGTAAATTTGCTGTCCCCTCAAAATAACTCAACACACAGCCATTAAAGTGGTTGTAAAGGCACTACAACCACTTTAACCTACAGGTAAACCTATATTAAGGCTTACCTGTAGGTACCCTGCATATCTCCTAAACCTGCACGGTTCAGGAGATATGCAATGTTCTGCATGTGCCAATGTCATTTCGGCACATACGCAGTGAAAAAACGGCCTCCATGCCGTTTCTCCACTGAGACCGTGCCGTGACTGGCGGCTCCCGCACTCATGCTCAGGAGTGACGTCACGCGGCTCCTGCCAATCACAGCGCCGGAGTCCGTGGCACCCAGAAGGAAGAGGCACAGGCATAGACGCGGCCTGGAGCGAGGACATCGCTGGATTCTTCTGCTGGTAAGTGGCACATAATGGACTAGTATACAATGCATACTAGTCCATTATGCTTTTACATTGCAGACACTATGCAGGAACTAAACAGGAAGTAAAACCCATCAGGGTTTACTTCCTCTTTAGGCCTCATACACACGGGCGTTTGCAGAAAAATAAGCAAAACGCCGGGCCTGACGTCAGGGGAAAAAACTGACGTTTTGCTTGGCGTTTTGCATTGACGTCAATGGATACCCAAAATGAAGGACAAATCAAGGACGTATCACAGACGTTACATTTTCGTATTACCTGATCATACGTAACATATGATCAGGTAATACACGGTGAATGGTCGTCTTCTTAGGTCGCTACAGGAGCGAGGTCCGGCGCAGATACGGACACGGAGAAGGAAGACCCACGGTGCCTGAGGCCGCGACACTAACCGTCCTCGGCGCACTGCAGTGAGGACTCGTACTCACGCCCTCGGCGGTCAGTGCCGTGCCAGAGTCACCTCTTTGCCGTACCTCCGGCAAAAAAGTGACGCATACACGGCTT
>BLSH010318047.1:1150837-1165455 GCA_018402905.1 Glandirana rugosa | reverse complement strand
TTTTTCCCCCAGGTAAATGGGTAGGGGTACGATGTACCCCATACTCATTTACATAGGGTGGGGGCCCGGCATCTGGGGGCCCCCTTGTTAAAGGGGGCTTCCAGATTCCGATAATTCCCCGCCCGCAGACCCCGACAACCAACGGCCAGGGTTGTCGGGAAGAGGCTCTTGTCCCCATCAACATGGGGACAAGGTGCTTTGGGGTGGGGGGCGCAGTGCCCCCCCTGCCCCAAAGCACCCATACTCCCAATGTTGAGGGCATGCGGCCTGGTACGGTCCAGGAGGGGGGGGGGCCGCTTGCTCGTCCCCACCCCCTTTCCTGGCCTGCCAGGCTGTGTGCTCGGATAAGGGTCTGGTATGGATTTTGGGGGGACCCTACGCCGTTTTTTTTCGGCGTGGGGGGCTCCTCTTAAAATCCCTGCCAGATCGAAGAGCCTGGTATGCTCTGGGGGGGGACCCCACGCAAATTTTTTTGCGGGGGTTCCCCTTTAAGACACGGCACACAAGTCGCGCCGCAAGTCGGATCGCTGCGATCCGACTTCTGGTGCGGCTTCTATTCAAATCAATGGGCTCCCATAGGGAACCATTGATTTTGAATAGAACGCCTGAGGAGGCTTAACGCTGTGTATACAACGTTAAGCAACGTTATTGAGCGTTTTGCTGGCCCGGCGTCAAGAAACGCCATGACGCTGCAGCTTCAGAACGCACTGGTCCCGCGTTCTAGCTACAGCTCACTAACGCCGACGCCCTCTACTGCCCACAAACGCCGGCGTTTTTAGAGGGCCATTGAATAACATGGAGAGCCTCAAAAAAACGCCTACAAACGCCGGCGGCCAAAACGCCCGTGTGTATGAGGCCTTAATGTCTAAACCGCTGGCAACAAAAGCGAGTGAAAATGTCCAAATTGGGCCCAATTAGCCACTTTCCCTCCCCGGTGTCATGTGACTCGTTCATTTTATAAGGTCTCCGGTGTGAATGGAGAGCAGTTATATTAAATTTGTTATCGCTCTAACTCTCTCATACTGGTCACTGGAAGTTCAACATGGCACCTCATGGCAAAGAACTCTCTGAGGATCTGAAAAAAAAGAATTGTTGCTCTACATAAAGATGGCCTAGGCCAGGGATGTCAAACTGGCGGCCCTCCAGCTGTTGCGGAACTACAAGTCCCATCATGCCTCTGCCTGTGGGAGTCATACTTGTAACTGTCAGCCTTGCAATGCTTCATGGGACTTGTAGCAGCTGGAGGGACGCCAGTTTGACACCTGTGGTCTAGGCTAGGAGAAGATTGCCAAGACCCTGAAACTGAGCTGCAGCAGGGTGGCCAAGACCACCATGAAGTCCATTTCACAAAAATATTTCCCCAAACTCACACAAACCACAAACAATGCCATTGCTTCTGCAAATGCAAAATGAGTCACACTTTTATGTTTTTTATTATTTATAAATTATCCTAATTTGAGCTAAAAAATGTGATATGTGTACCAACATCAGAAATAAAAATGTAATTTCCAAAAATAGGAGGGTAACATCGCTATTCTACACTGACATACCAAGAACCACCAAATATCACAGTATAAATGAAAAAGAATAACTCCTAACTAATATAATTTCTTCACCTCTATATCCAAAGAAATGCATTATATGTGTGTAGGAAGGTTTTGTCTGTATCAGCTCTGTGGCTCACAAGACAACACTGCTGCCTAACAAAACGTATTTCCTGGGTTTGAATCCCCATCACGCCACATCATGTATTGAGGTTGTTTGTTCTCCCTATATTGGTAAATATAACTCGTGGCTCAGAGCCTTACATCAATTATGTCTAAATGTAGTATTTTTGTGTAGGAGGGTTCCCCCACCATTGCAAATCTTGTCAGATAGCCAAAAGTATTAAGACACCTGCCTTTACATGCACATGAAATTTAATGGCATCCCAATTTTAGTCTGTAGGGTTCAATATTGATTTAGCCCACACTTTGCAGCTATAACAGCTTCAACTCTTCTGGGAAGACTGCCCATAAGGTTTAGGAGTGTGTCTATGGGAATGTTTGGCCATTATTCCAGAAGTGCATTTGTGAGGTCAAGCACTGATGTTGGATGAGAAGGCCTGGCTCGCAGTCTTCGCTCTAATTCAGCCAAAAGGTGTTCTATCTGGTTGAGGTCAGGACTCTGTGCAGGCCAGTCAAGTTCATCCACCTCAACCTCCCTCATCCATGTCTTTATGGATCATGCTTTGTTCACTGGTCCAAAATCATTCGGTGGAGGGGGGATTATGATGTGGGGTGGTTTTTCAGGGGTTGGGCTTGGCCCCTTAGTTCCAGTAAAGGGAACTCTTAAGGCATAAGCAAGACATTTTGGGCAATTTCATGCTCCCAACTTTGTGGGAACAGTTTGGTGATGGCCCCTTCCTGTTCCAACATGACTGCGCATTAGTGCACATAGCAAAGTCCATAAAGACATGGATGAGGGAGGTTGGTGTGGAGGAACTTGACTGGCCTGCACAGAATCCTGACCATAACCAGATAGAACACCACAATCCAAAGAGAGGCTAGCATTTTATTTGTCTCTTGTTAAAATAGTCTGTAATGTAAGCAAGTTATTTTTGGACTTTAAATTGGAAGCTCATTGCAGCCAGGGACTTGGACATTTCAAATTGTAGGGCTTACACCGCACAGGTACATCTGGTTATAAAACTGTTGCTTGAATCAGTGTTTCTCAACTCCAGTCCTCAAGACGCCCCAACAGGTCATGCTTTCAGGATTTCCTTCAGCTGAAACGGCTGTGGTAATTACTAAGGCAGTGAAACTGATCAAATCACCTGTGCAAAATAATGGAAAGCCTGAAAACATGACTTGTTGGGGTATTTGAGGACAGGGTTGAGAACCACTGACTTAGAATTTTGTCCTGGAGTTATACTGATCTGATGCACATAGCCAAGGGTTAACATAGCAAATATTATTAGGTATTGCAGCCCTTCAGGTGATATCAATTTGAAAAGACAGATTGAAAAATACTGGTGGGTGTGTGCTTCTATTAGGCATGTGTCGGTGTGCTAGCTTATATAAAGGACTTCAGTAGGGGGGGTTGGTTTGGCCTGACAAGAGGCCAGGTTTTGTGCTCTGGCTTTTCTGGGATAAGGAATGATATTATGCATAATGAAAAATGCCTCACTAGAGCAGTTTGTTTTCTGAAATTATTGTGCATTTTGACCATCAAAAGTGGCTTGATTTGAACATGCTGTCAGATTGGGGTGTGTATTGTTTGTCTTACCATACATTCTTCTAGGAGAAAATACTCACCAATGTATGTATAGAATGGTGGAGTGGGGGTGTTATTGTTTAAATATGTGTCTTTTTTAATATTATGTTGTAATGCTTTGTTAGAATAACTGTAAAGTATCTTTCTATAATTTTGCAGCTAAAAATGTGATGTGGGCGTTGTTGAGTTGTTCTATGAAATGTGAAATGTGAATGTTATACACTGTGAAAGTAAAGCTGTGTCCACTGTAAGGTTTAGTCCAATGTTAGATTGTAAGCTCCTATGAGCAGGACCCTTAGAACCCAATTGCTAACTCTTTTGCTAAATGTAGCACCATATATACTGTAGAATACTTTAATGCCAGTAAATATGTACATACTTACATACAACTGATTTTGCTTGTTTGTTGTTTTTCTCTTTTGTAACTTCTTACTTTTTAATTAGTTTTGGGGAAATGGAATATCTTCCTTAGGGCCAGTTCACACTGCTGCAAGATCGGATTGGCTGAATTTGCATAGTACAGTGATCGCATGTGATTTGCACTGCGGTGCGAATCACATGTGATCACTGTGCTATTCAAATTCAGGCATACAGATAGTATGGCTGAATTCGCATCGCATCCCGACCAAACTTGCACAGGACCCTTTTTTGTTACGCAGCAGAATCGGATCACATGGGTGTTCACACCCATGCGATCAGATTCCTGTCCGAATTTGCAGTTCGCAGTGTGATCTGCAAACTGATATGGAGTTGTCATTATTCTTTCTATTGACAATCCCAGCAGTTTGCATATGGCAGTGTGAACTGCCTGTAAGTCAGGTACAATGGCGGGAACCCGCAGTGGATTCACAGGGTCCCTGCACCGCAGCTGACTCGCAGGCAGTTCTCACTGCCATATGCAAACAAATGGGAGTGTCAATAGCAAGCTAATGTCACCCCAAAATCAGTTTGCAGATCGCACTGCAAACTCCGACAGGAATCAGATCGCATGGGTGTGTACACCCATGCAATCCAATTCTGATGTGAAACCAAAAAAGGGTCCTGTGCAAGTTTGGTCCGACTGTGATGCGATTTCAGCCATACTCTCTGTATGGCTGAAATTGCATTGCACAGAGTGGGACATGTGACTTTCAATGCAGTGCAGTGCAAATCACATGTGATCTCGGACAACTCTGCAGTGTGAACTGGCCCTCAGCCCTAGTTCCCACTGGTGCGATATCGAATGTGATTTGCACTGCAGTGCAAATCACATGTAATGTCTGTGTGATGCGATTTCAGCCATGCAGATAGTATGGCTGAAATTGCATCACAGTCGGGCTAAACTTGCATAGGACCTTTTTTTGCGTCAACACCAGAATCAAATTGCATGGGTGTTCACACTTATGTGATCCGATTCATGTCCGAATGCGAGCTGAAATGGAGGTGTCATTAACTTTGCATTGACCTTCCCCTCAGTTTGCATGTAGCAGTGTGAACTGCCATGCGAGTCAGGTGCGATGTGGGAACCCACAGTGGATTTGCAAGGTTCCCGCATCGCACTAGTGTGAACCGGCGCTCATAAGTCATCCTCTCATTCATATTTGCATAGTCCTTACAGATACAGTCAGGTCCATAAATATTGGGGCATTGACACAATTCTAATCTTTTTGGCTCTATACACCACCACAATGGATTTGTATGGATTTGAAATGAAACAAACAAGATGTGCTTTAACTGCAGACTTTCAGCTTTAATTTGAGGGTATTTACATCCAAATCAGGTGTGAGAGCCATGATTGGCCAAAGAAAGGGTGCCTTTGGCCAATCATTGCTCAGCGGGTCTGAGTCCAAGCCCACACTATATAAGGCCGCTTACACAGCGGCCGAATATAGTGAAAACATTTGTGGAGTTAGACAGTTTAGTTGGAGGCGTGTAGTATACAGTGTAGATACACTATATACAGGCAGTACAGTGTAGATAGAGTATATACAGAGTATATACAGTCAGTATAAGCAGTGTAATATATATACGGTATGGTGTGTGTATATATATATATATATATATATATATATAATACGCTGCATTCAGTGTAGACTATATACAGTGCATGCTCGGATAAGGATCTGGCATAGATTTTAAGGGGAACTCCACGCAAACATTAAACAAAAATTTTGTGTAGTGGTCCCCCAAAGTCTCTTCAGATTTTAAAAGGAACCCCATGCCAAATTTAAAATAAAAATGGTGTTGGGGTCCTCCCCAAAATCCAAACCAGACTCTTATCCAAGCACGCAGCCCTTGCATGGCAGGAGGGGGTGGGGGCGAGCGAGCACCCCCCTGAACCTTACCAGGCCACATACCCTCAACATGGGGAGGGTGCTTTGGGGTCCCTATGTTGAGGGCAAGTGGCCTGGTATGGTTCGGAGGGGGGCGTTCGCTCACCCTTACCCCCTCCTGCCATGCCAGAGCTGCATGCTCGGATAAGGGTCTGGTTTGGATTTCGAAGCACAGTGTGTCGCCAGGCCGCTGTATCCTTTGAGCAGGGCTCCGCCAAGGCCTCCACTACCAAGAGTTGTTGGGACTGGTGAGCGGGCACTTGCTCATTCTTTTACCAGAGACACTGCATGCAGACATCACTGTTTGTTCCTTTACCTAAGCCTGTGGGACCTGATGCTACACTGACTCTTTGCAAAGCAACAGTGACGCTCCTTTTCCACAGGACACCATAAATACCCTTTGCTACACATTGCCAGTTAAAATGTCACCAGGCTACTTCACCTTCTCCCAATAACCAGGATATCTCAAGTACTCCATTAAAGAGCTAGATGAAGACCAAAGGCTTCTTTCTTCTCTGAGAGACTTCAACATATCGTCCTCCCCACTAAGGAACTGTTCAGTTAGTAACATAAGTACAAATGCCTACACCCAGGACTGAGCAGATTTAAGTATTCAATAGTTAATAGTTCTATTAATGTAAGGACATTGTTGTATCTTGCTGATCCATTTGGCATCTGGTGCTAAGCAGAGATGGGCCAAACACCCCCGGTTCGGTTCGCACCAGAACACGCAAACAGGCAATAAATTTGTGCGAACATTCAAACCCTATTAAAGTCTATGGGACCCAAACATAAAAAAAGTGCTCATTTTAAAGGCTTTTATGCAAGTTATTGCCATAAAAAGTGTATGGGGACCTAGGTACTGCCCTAGGGGACTCGTATCAATGCAAAAAAAGTCTTAAAATCAATAGTTTTTTCAGGAGCAATGATTTTAATAATGCTGAAAGTGAAAGAATAAAAGTGAAATATTCCTTTAAATATCGTTCCGGGGGGGGTGGGGTGTGGGGGGGGGGGGGGCCTTAGTCTGCCTGTAAAGTGGCGCATCTGTGTGATGTTTAGAAGAGTGCCGGAGCAAAATGACATTTCTAATGGAAAAAATGTCACTTAAAATCGCTTGCGGCTGTAATGTATTGTCGGCTTCCGGCAATACAGTATAGATGAAATATCACTGAAAAAAATTTGCGTGGGGGTCCCCCCCCCCCAGGCCATTCCAGACCCTTTGGGTCTGGTATGGATTTTAAGGGGAACTGCATGCCAGAATTAAAAAAACATTGACATGGAGCCCCCCAAATCCATACCAGACCCTTAATCGAGCATGCAACCTGGCTGGGCAAGAGGGGGCTACATGCCCTCAACATGGGGGGTGGGTGCTTTTGGGACCCATAGGAACAAGAGCCTCTTCCTGACAACCCTGGGCTGTAGTTGTCGTGGTCTGTGGGCGGGGGGCTTATCGCAATCTGGAAGCCCACTTTAACAAGGGGCCCCCAGATCCTGACCCCCCCCCCATGTGAATGGGTAGGGGTTCATTCACCAAAAAAGTGTCAAACAGTAAAAATTACTGGAGACAATTTGGGACAAATCCTTTATTAAAAAAAAAGTGTCCCCTGTTGTAATCTATCGTCAATCACGGCACACAACAACCCAAAAGAAAAACAAAACAGCTCCTCTCAGATGGGAAGGCTCTCGCCGACTGACCTATTTTTGCTTTGACAGTTTATAGTCAAGAATGGGGCCACCCGGTGATGTAACTAAGTGACCCCGCCCCCTCTGATGTCACATGACATTAGAAGGGGCGGGGTCACCTGCTTACATCACCAGATGGCCCCACCCTTGCATATAAATAAACTGTCACCGCAAAAAGAGATCAGACGACTGGAGCCCTGCCATTGGGGAGGAGCTGTTTTGGACGTTGTGCTCTGTGATCTCACAATGCATTATGGGGCACTCCACGGCGAGCGAACTCACCGCGAGTGACCCATAATGTTCTAAATTCGGTGAACAGGCAAACTTACGTTCCACTTGAATCCATCCCTAGTGTTAAAGTATAGAAGGGAGAGGTTTGACTCTCCTCCTGCCTGTTCACATAGATTTCAGCTGAATAGAGTGTTGCTTGAAGAATCTTTATATTCTACAATCAGTTATTGCTTCTGTGTCACTGTTTTATATCATTGCTATTATTGCTCTTTTTGCTACTGTAAAGACTTCCTCAGGGGTCAAGTTTATACTACTGGGGATTTATGCTCATAGCCTTTAGTAAACAACATTCACGTTTTTCAGCCACAAATTGTGTGTCTTTAACTCTTTGACTATCATTGAAAATGTCTAAACCCGGGGTGTCAGAGGTGTCGGAAGACTTGCATGGTCGGGGCAACCAGTGGGGTACAGATTCAGCAAGCGGCCCTCATGGGGGTAACGCTACAATATGTTTCTCTTGCTCTAAAAGCAGTTGTTGATGCTGAATACAAGTTTATTTTTGCAAATACGCGCAATTATGGTAGCTGTGTGGACTGTATTTCAAAATTCTCAGTTTGGACAGTGGCTACAGAATAATGTTCTTGATTTGCCCAACAACCTACCCTTTCCTGGAATTGAAGATCTGCCAATGCTATTTGTATTTGTAGCTGATTAGGCCTTTGTTATTGGGGAAAATGTAATGAGGACGTACTCCCAGAGAAGTGACAAAAGGAAAATATTTAATTATTGCCTCTGCAGGGCAAGTGCGCTTTTGGCTTCCTTGCGAATAAATTGCAAATCATGCACAAGCCAATTAATTTAAAAATAGACATTGCATGTAGGGTGGTTAAAGCAGCATGTGTCCTACATCATTTTGTCAGAGAATATGATGGTGTAAGTTTTGCGGACACACTGGCCCACAAATTAGCACCTGTGGCATCGCCTACTGTGCGTGGTCCAACATAAGTTTTCACAGTACAAGAGCAGTTTGCTGATAATTTTTTTTACACCAGCTGGTTACCTTAGTTGGCTAAACGAGAAGATTTATTTATTTTGTTTGTAAAAGAGAAGTAATTTTATTTGTTCTGCTGCCTTTATGAATACAAATTGTCAATGAAGAGTGATTTAAGGTTTTCTGTTCTCTACATGAATACAATCTACTAATATGGATTTGAAAGGTTTTATTTTACATGTATATGTTTGGTTTCATACTGTCCATTATAAAATACCCTATGTAGATGGTGCTACATTTATATAGCACTACACAAAACAAAATCGCAGCATGCAAAACCTGAAACTGTTCATTTAACGGAGCACATGGCATGATTGCATTAATGAATTTGATTTTATTATTAAAAATATTGGTATTTCTGGTATTCCTACACAGCGAGTACAATCAATGCAAGATGTACAGAGTGGTCAAAGTTCAAGGCAAATGCAATATACGCAAAGAGTGATAGACACATGAGACAAAGCATCAGCATACAGTATCTCACAAAAGTGGGTACACCCCTCATATTTTTGTAAATATTGTATTATATCTTTTCATGTGACAACACTGAAGAAATGACACTTTGCTACAATGTAAAGTAGTGAGTGTACAGCTTGTATAACAGTGTAAATTTGCTGTACCCTCAAAATAACTCAACACAGCCATTAACCACTTGCTTACCAGGCATGTAAACCCCCCTCCCGCCAGACCAATTTTCAGCTTTCAGCACTGTCGCATTTTGAATGACAATTGCGCGGTCATGCAACACTGTACCCATATGATATTTTTATCATTCTTTCCCCACAAATAGAGCTTACTTTTGGCGGTATTTAATCACTGCTGGGTTTTTTATTTTTTACTAAAAAAAAAACAAAAAAAGACCTAAAATTTTGAAAAAAACCCTGTTTCATAGTTTTTTATAACATTTTGAAAGCAGGTAATTTTTTTTCTTCACTGATGTGCACTGATGAGGCTGCACTGATAGGCTGCACTGATGGGCACTGATAGGCTGCACTGATGGGCACTGATACGGCGACACAAATGCACACTGATAGGTGGCACTGATAAGGCGGCACTGATGGGTGACACTGATAGTTGGCACTGATGGGAG
Source organism: Glandirana rugosa (assembly GCA_018402905.1). Taxonomy (NCBI): domain Eukaryota; kingdom Metazoa; phylum Chordata; class Amphibia; order Anura; family Ranidae; genus Glandirana; species Glandirana rugosa. Next base: position 1,155,833 of record BLSH010318047.1, on the reverse strand, counting down.
GCACTGAAGGGCACTGACCGATGGCACTGATAGGTGGCACTGATAAGCGTCACTGATAGTTGACACTGATGGGTGGCACTGATGGGCACTGCTGGGCACTGGTAGGTGACGTGGATAGGCAGCACTGATCAGTGGCACTGATGATGCAGCACTGATGGGCATTGATTGGCAGCACTGGTGGGCAAAGGTAGGTGGCACTGTGGGCACTGGTAGGTGGCACTGTGCGCACTGGTAGATTGCACTAGTGGGTACTGCCAGGTGGCACTGGTGGGTAATGATAGGTGGCACTGGCAGGGGGCACTGATGGGCACAGATGAGCCATCCGGGGCTCTCTGTGTGAGGGGAAGCATGAGGGGAAAAAAATACCGATCTCCGATCTTCTGTTTACATCACGTGATCAGCTGTCATTGGCTGACAGCTGATCACGTGGTAAGGGGAGGGACCACCCCCTTACTCCAATGTGTGATCAGCGAAGTCTCATGGACTTGGTAAACACAGAGTGCACTGCCCGTGACCCGCAGGGACGCATTGACAGCGCATGCTCGGGAGGACGTACCTGGACACCCTTCTGGCAATTCAGGTTCGCGCTGTAGACGTCTTTCAAAAGTGTTAACTGTAACTTTTTTAGTGTTACAAGTTATCAGGTGTGAATGGGGAGCAGGTGTGTTAAATTTGGTGTTATCGCTCTCACTCTCTCATACTGGTCACTGGAAGTTTAACATGGAACCTCATGGCAAAGAACTCTCTGAGAATCTGAAAAAAATAATTGTTGCTCTACATAAAGATGGCCTAGGCTACAGGTGTCAAACTGGCGGCCCTCCAGGTGTTGTGGATCTACAAGTCCCATGAGGCATTGCAAGGCTGACAGTTACAAGTATGACTCCCAAAGACAGAAGCCTGATGGGACTTGTAGTTCCACAACACCTGGAGGGCCGCCAGTTTGACAGCCCTGGCCTAGGCTATAAGAAGATTGCCAAGACCCTTAAACTGAGCTGCAGAACGGTGGCCAAGACCATACAACAGTTTAACAGGACAGGTTCCACTCAGAACAGGCCTCGCCATGGTTGACCAAAAAAGTTCAGCGCACGTGCTCTGCGTCATATCCAGAGGATGTCTTTGGGAAATAGACGTATTAGTGCTGCCAGCATTGCTGCAGAGGTTGAAGGGGTGGGGGGTCAGCCTGTCAGTGTTCAGACCATACGCCACACACTGAATCAAATTGGTCTGCATGGCTGTCATTCCAGAAGGAAGCCTCTTCTAAAGATGATGCACAAGAATGCCTGCAAACAGTTTGCTGAAGACAAGCAGACTATGGACATGGTTTACTGGAACCATGTCCTGTGGTCTGATGAGACCAAGATAAACTTATTAGATTCAGATGCTGTGAAGCGTGTGTGGCGGCAACTAGGTGAGGAGTACAAAGACTACAGTCAAGCATGGTGGTGGGAGTGTCATGGTCTGGGGCTGCACGAGTGCTGCCGGAACTGGGGAGCTACAGTTTATTGAGGGATCCATGAATGCCAACATGTACTGTGAGATACTGAAGCGGAGCATGATCCCCTCCCTTCAGAGACTGGGCCACAGGGCAGTATTCCAACATAACGACCCCAAACACACCTTCAAGTCGACCACTGTCTTGCTAATGTAGCCATGTGCTCGCTCGAGAGTGGCTGATAGTTGTGGTCCACCTGGCCGCTGCCCTCAATCACACAAATTCCACACATCCAAAGTCACTGTACAGGCCGGTACTTTGTTTTGTTGTTTTATTTAGGGGTTTGAACTAGGATAGGGATTAGGGATGACTGTGGGATGCCCAGTAATGGAACATAGGACCTACTATTTACACCTCTGGTATATACACTTCTTCTCCTCCAGCACACTACTTGCTGAACGTTACACTTCTCCTTTACTTCTCTCCAGCACACTACTTGCTGACCATTACACCTGTTCTCCTTGTCCGAAGGGAAATTTATCAGACCTCCAAGACACTTCCTCTTCACCACAGCTAGCACATGGTGAGGCCTGCTGCAGCCGCTTGCAAGGCCTCAGAACCACCCTTTGTGGGTAAGAATCGCAGGTTGTCTTCACTGAAGCCATGGACCCTCTCGTGTGTAGCAAAATACGTTGGTGCTAGTTGGGCCTTTGATGGACTACAACTCTCAGCCCATCCTTTTTCCAGAACCATCCGGTCTGTCCTGCGGTCTAATGACTCTACTTCCCCTTGGTTGGCTCTCACCGACTTCTGCAGACTGCCCTCTCTCCTCCCAGACTATCTCAGCCTTCTCATCCAACTCCCAGGGGGCCGACACTCACCAACTATATGGTGGATTCTTTAAAGAGTCTCCTTCCATGTAGTACTCAGCTGCTCTCCTGCTTCTCCTGTGTCACTCCAGGAGCCGACTCCCGCTCCTGGCTGCACCCAAGCCCTAGGCCTCAGGTTCACCCCCCCAGACAGGGAGATCCCCTCCCGGGCGAGACCTGATCCGCAGCTCCTGACTACATCCTCACTCTTCCACCCGAACTCTGCTGACACCTGCTGCCAGATAGCTGTATTTAAAGAGGCCTGCCCCCTGACCACCCAGCTCATGTATTGGTCAGGGCTCCTTGTCATACATCAAGAAGTGGCACCTCCTCATCCATCCCCCTTCTAGAGCTTTCCCAGCTCAATGGGAGGGACCTTCTCTCCATCTCCAGCCCCACCCCCGAGCCACTCCCAGCCCAGATCAAAACATTCTGGCCTTACAGTCAGGCCTGACAAGATTTTTCCTCTCCTACCAAAAATCTACAAAAGTAAAAGCACCTACATTATGGGGGTGCTACACTAAAGAAGCTGAGGGTAAAGGTGATGGACTGGTCAAGCATGTCTCCAGACCTAAACCCTACTGAGCATCTGTGGGGCATCCTCAAACGGAAGGTGGAGGAGCACAAGGTCTCTAACATCCACCAGCTCTGTGATGTCATCATGGAGGAGTGGAAGAGGACTCCAGTGGCAACCTGTGAAGCTCTGGTGAACTCCATGCCCAAGAGGGTAAAGGCAGTGCTGGAAAATAATGGTGGCTACATAAAATATTGACTTTGGGCCCACTTTGGACATTTTCACTTAGGGGTGTACTCACTTTTGTTGCCAGCGGTTTAAACATCAATGGCTGTGTGTTGAGTTATTTTAAGGGGACAGCAAATTTGCAAATATATAAGCTGTACACCCACTACTTTACATTGTAGCAAAGTGTAATTTCTTCAGCGTTGTCACATGAAAAGATATAAAAAAATATTTACAGAAATGTGAGGGGTGTACTCACTTTTGTGAGATACTGTATACACGTGACTACAAGGATACTTGGATGGACATACCTAAGCACAATATTAAAAATAATGCAAGAGATAACAAATAAATATTGGGAGGAAACTTACTTTTATTTGATTTTTGGGTACTTGAAAAAAGTCCCAATCCTGTATGATCACAGACCTAATGTGTTTCTAAGCTCAGTTATTTTTTTAGTTGGTTGGCATAATTAGCTTCTGCTGAATTGTAGATGCCCATGTACACCATTTATAAACTGTTCAATCTACTAGTTCTGCTGCTCTCCATGCTCTTGCACTAGCTCATGGCTTTCTCTCACTCTTACTCCACTACGCAAAACAGGATTTCCTGGCCCAGCATGCACCTGTAATGCTTGGACATGTGACCTTAAAATGCGGTGCATTTTTTATGTGTCTTTGGCATGTTTCCATTGATTTCTATGGAAGCTGTATTTTTGGTGTGCTTTTCATACAGCGCACCAAAGATGTGTAGCCAGGAGCTGGGTATCACATTCCTGGCAATAGAGACATTTCTGCCTTCAAGTGTAATGCAGCTGTTTCCCCCTAGTGCCAGTTTACTTTCTGTTACTCTAACAGTAGCAAGAGAAATGCACTCTGGGGGTTGTAGTTTGTTTGTGAGGATTCGCCCTCTGGCTGTACTGCAGTGGAACTATATTTGCCACCTGACTGTGCAGCAGAGAAGGATTCCTGGGAGAAGAAGTGCCGCGTGGGAGAGACTATTTAAGCAGAGGCTGGGGCCTCGCACGCTCGCTCTGGACGGCACTGATCGATCAAGCAGGACCCTGTGTAATGGTGGCTGAATCGTGACCTACTCCCACAGACTGAGCAATTCAGCAACCTTGCAGTACTTCAGTGAGCAACCTGAAAGACCTGCCCTGCAACAAGTGAAGCCTGTTCCAGATTCCTGCATCCTGTTGGGACGATTGAGCTGGGAAAACCATGGAGAGAGGTGGAGAGCCGATCCTAGGAGCCAGAGGACTGGAGTGAACATTATCACCATCTCCATCCTTGTTATCATCATCATCCTTAGCAGCGGATACACCCTCTACATCCATTGATCCTGTGGGGTGAGCGGGCTGAAGCCCATTGTTACAGACACAGCATACACAGAACCAGATTCTGCATATTCATAGTAGTCAAGGCCTAGTTCCCAATGTTGGGGATACAAGTGGAATGCAAGCATTTAAACCCTAAACTGGATTGCTTTTATTTGTAGTCCTACATTCAAAGTCAGTGATCACTGTGAAGCTTCCTTTGTATTGCTGCAGTAAGAGTGCTTTATACAAACATAGTTCCCTTCCTGGAAATCCATTCTGTTGCATCAGCATTTGACGTTGGTATATACCATTTAAACTACAAAGCTAGCTAAGGATCATCTGAACCGTCAAGTAAGGAACATAAAACTGCAACTGCTCTTCATCTGTTCCTCCCCACCACACACACACACACACACTTAGTGAGCTTTTACTATTTGTCAGAGTATTTTATAGATTGCATTCCCCTAAGGACTCTCTCCTTTAGAGCAGGTTGAATATATCTGTAATTGTCATTTTGGTAGTGTAACTGTTTATCTACTATTACTGGTTTATACCTGTTCACAGTGGTGTATTTTGGTTTTGTGCTGCCCTAGGCCTGACTAAACCCCCCCCCCCACAGTCGTGGAACGCTGGCTGCC
>BLSH010318047.1:1123752-1141548 GCA_018402905.1 Glandirana rugosa | reverse complement strand
CTGTACCCAAATGAAATGTTGCATCATTTTTTGAGACAGATAGAGCTTTCTTTTAATGGTGTTTAATCACCACTGGGTTTTTTTTTTTTTTTGCTAAACAAAAAAAAATGTTGAAAAAAAATGTTTTCTTCTTTTCTGTTATAAAATTTTGCAATTAAGTAATTTTTCTTCTTCGCTGATGGGTGCAGGTGAGGCTGCACTGATGGGTGCTGATGAGGTTGCACTGATGAGCACTGATAGGCTGTGATGCTGGGCAATGATGAGACTGCACTGATGTGCACTGATCAGGCTGCATTGATGGGCACTAATGAGGGTGCACTGATCGGCACTGATGAGGCCGCACTGATGAGCACTGAGGAGGCGGCACTGATGGACACTGATAGGCAGCACTGATGGGCACTGATAGGTGACACTGTTGGGTGATCGGTGCCCTGATTATCAGTGTAAACAGTGTGCTAACAGCCTTGCCGGTTATCGCCACTACTTTCCTCACACAGAGACAGCGCGTGAGGAAAGAACTGTCAATAACCAGCAAGTCTCTTTACAAATTATCAGCTGTGATTGGACACAGCTGATCACATGGTAAAGGGCCGCTGTGATTGGCCCTTTAACCCGATCTGTGATCAGCTGTGTCCAAAGGACACAGCAGTCACAGAGCGCGCCCAATATGTGCCACAGGCTCTGGGAGGACACCTATGGACGCCCTACCAGAACTATACTACATATACAAAATCGATTAACTTAAAAAAGAATATCTTTATTTTACAAAAAAAATTCACATTAAAAACATAATTACATATAAGTACATATAAATCGTGATAGATTAATTTTCTTACAGTCTAAGGCCCTGTGTTTCTCAACATGTTTCGCGGTATGTCCGCTTCTTCAGGAGAGTACCACAGGTACTTTGGGCCATATACTGAAAACAATAGCCAAACATTAATACAATGACAGTAAGAAAATAGGAGCATAAAGTAATGTACAATATATGATTGTATCAGAACCGTACATCAATAATTAGACATCACAAGTGTGCATTGGGTTATATCGGTACTTACCAATGAAGGATAAACCACAACGACAGGGCACTATGGCCAAAAGATGTTCCCCCAGGCGAGCATGGGAGGATATACTGTTTGGGTTACAGGAATGAATCAATTTTTAAATGTCTTTGCATTTATATGCTACATATATATATTTGTTATGATACTCTACTGAGGTTGAGGGTTAATATTAGTTCTAAGCAAAAGAAAATGTATATACATATGATTGATTCAACTTAAAAAAAAAAAAAAAAATTGCATACCTAGTTGGATTTGCTTGATAGTAACAAGTTCCTATAGGCTAATGAAGCCAGAGGGATTGCAAATGCCAAAAATGATGCGGCGGTGGGAATAATGGAAAGCCAGGCAGATGATGTTGGGCTAAACTTGGCCCGTATGTGATGGTAGCCTCAAATCTAAATATAAATGTATATATAATAATAAAATAATAAACCCAGTAAAGATGTAAATATTCTAAGAGGAAAAGGTGAGAGAAAATAATAACATGATTATGGTGATGAGCCCAAATGGGGTGGAAAAAGGGAATGAAATCAACATAAATATATAATAACAAAAAACTCTTGGGTGCCAAAAAGCTTGGATCTCCAAAAAAACACATTTTTGTTAAATCAATTAATATGAATAATAATGTAGATTTTGCTTACCACTATGAAGGTCCAGATATACAGTGGGTACGGAAAGTATTCAGACCCCCTTCAATTGTTCACTCTTTGTTATATTGCAGCCATTTGCTAAAATCATTTAAGTTCATTTTTTTCCCTCATTAATGTACACACAGCACCCCATATTGACAGAAAAACACAGAATTGTTGACATTTTTGAAGATTTATTAAAAAAGAAAAACTGAAATGTCACATGGTCCTAAGTATTCAGACCCTTTGCCGTGACACTCATATATTTAACTCAGGTGCTGTCAATTTCTTCTGATCATCCTTGAGATGGTTCTACACCTTCATTTGAGTCCAGCTGTGTTTGATTATACTGATTGGACTTGATTAGGAAAGCCACACACCTGTCTATATAAGACCTTACAGCTCACAGTGCATGTCAGAGCAAATGAGAATCATGAGGCCAAAGAAACTGCCTGAAGAGCTCAGAGACAGAATTGTGGCAAGGCACAGATCTGGCCAAGGTTACAAAAAAATTCTGCTGCACTTAAGGTTCCTAAGAGCACAGTGGTCTCCATAATCCTTAAATGGAAGACGTTTGGGACGACCAGAACCCTTCCTATTGCTGGCCAAACTGAGCTATCGTGGGAGAAGAGCCTTGGTGAGAGAGGTAAAGAAGAACCCAAAGATCACTGTGGCTGAGCTCCAGATATACAGTCGGGAGATGGGAGAAAGTTGTAGAAAGTCAACCATCACTGCAGCCCTCCACCAGTCGGGGCTTTATGGCCGAGTGGCCCGACGGAAGCCTCTCCTCAGTGTAAGACACATGAAAGCCCACATGAAGTTTGCTAAAAAACACCTGAAGGACTCCAAGATGGTGAGAAATAAGATTCTCTGGTCTGATGAGACCAAGATAGAACTTTTTGGCCTTAATTCTAAGCCGTATGTGGGGAGAAAACCAGGCACTGCTCATCACCTGTCCAATACAGTCCCAACAGTGAAGCATGGTGGTGGCAGCATCATGCTGTGGGGGTGTTTTTCAGCTGCAGGGACAGGACGACTGGTTGCAATTGAGGGAAAGATGAATGCGTCCAAGTACAGGGATATCCTGGACAAAAACCTTCTCCAGAGTGCTCAGGACCTCAGACTGGGCCGAAGGTTTACCTTCCAACAAGACAATGACCCTAAGCACACAGCTAAAATAATGAAGGAGTGGCTTCACAACAACTCCGTGACTGTTCTTGAATGGCCCAGCCAGACCCTGACTTAAACCCAATTGAGCATCTCTGGAGAGACCTAAAAATGGCTGTCCACCAATGTTCACCATCCAACCTGACAGGACTGGAGAGGATCTGCAAGGAGGAATGGCAGAGGATCCCCAAATCCAGGTGTGAAAAACATGTTGCATCTTTCCCAAAAAGACTCATGGCTGTATTAGATCAAAAGGGTGCTTCTACTAAATACTGAGCAAAGGGTCTGAATACTTAGGACCATGTGATATTTCAGTTTTTCTTTTTTAATAAATCTGCAAAAATGTCAACAATTCTGTGTTTTTCTGTCAATATGGGGTGCTGTGTGTACATTAATGAGGGAAAATTTGGGAAAATGAACTTAAATGATTTTAGCAAATGGCTGCAATATAACAAAGAGTGAAAAATTTAAGGGGGTCTGAATACTTTCCGTACCCACTGTATATAAGCAGAAGGGACAATATTAACCCTGAACGGAGATTGCTTTCCCCATTGCAGCTGGCAATTTGAGGTCACTCCTATGCAGGTGATATAAAAACCATATGCATCACTGCATAGAAAGTGCTATAATGCTCATATATTTAGACAGATCGTATAAGGATAAGGTAATACTTAGGTAATACCTGTATATTCACTGTTGAAGAGGAACTGTCAGTCCCTTATAGGGTGCTTGTTCTGCTTAAGGGTACTGCCTGGGTAAAAAATAAATTAGTATGGTGAAAATAGCTGTATAGACAAAGTGCACCAACAATGTGCATGATTTCAAGCAAGAGGCATACCTATAATCGTTGTAGACGCCGCCTGCATCCACCGCCGGCAGCATCTAATGTGGCTGCCTGTACGGCGTTTTATATCCTCGAACGCACAGCCTAGCCCGGCCGCTGGCTGATGACGTCACGCGAGGTCTGGCTGTCTCACATGTGCGCGCGCATCCAGCGGCGAGCGCCATGTTGCCATAGAGGCCCCACAGTAGGACCAGAACTATAGTACTGTGCTGTAGCCATCTTTTGCCAGCACTCTTAGTCCCTCCTCTTTTCCATGCCCCACCATAGAAAGTGGCTTCCATTGGGGACTCATTCCAAGCAGTGTTAATTTTGTCAACTAAAACTGACTAAAACATTTTAGTCCACTAACTTAAAACCATTTTAGTCGACTAAAATATGACTAAAACTAAAACACTTGAGATGACTAAAATATGACTAAAAAAAAATGCCATTTTAGTCAAAATACTGAGACTAAAACTAAATTGAAATTTGATGTCAAAATTAACACTTGTCTGTAGTGCATGTTCATACCTCAATACCATAAATAATAACATATTCGATTTTTCACTACCGCAGTATATAATGAGTTTGGAAATTGTAGAGAAATGCTTAAATAATGCATTACACTTTAACTACACCCATTAGATTTTAGACAACTAAAATTAGTTTTAGTCGATTAAAATGATTTTAGTTGACTAAAATGCACTGGAGACTTTAGTCGACTAAAATGTAGGACATTTTAATCAACTAAATTGTCCTGGAGATTCAGTCGACTAAATGCGACTAAAACTAAAAAATTTGCAAAAGACTAAAATGGAACTAAATCTAAAATTCCATTTTAGTCCTAAGACTAAAACTAAATCGAAATTTGCTGCCAAAATGAACACTGCTTCCAAGTCGGGCTGTATGCATCCATAGACACAGACAGTGTGGCTTTGGCCTTGGCCCCTGCTTTCTGGATTTGTTGACAGCAGCAGGGAATACATTAAGGTAAAACATGTCCTGGCCTTAGAACCTTTTTAAATGCCTCTTATTAAAATAGAATAAACTCAGTTCTGTTGCTCCTTCATCACAGCTTAGGTCTTCCATGTCTCTTATTAGTTTAGTTGCCCTTCTCTGTACTCTACTAAAGCGGACCTCCACCCAACTTTAAAAGGGGAACCTCCACTTGCTTGCATCCTCCCCTCCTCCATTGCCACATTTGGCACTTTTTGGGAGGGAGCAGGTACCTGGTTTTGACAGGTACCCGCTCCCACTTCTGAGTAAGATCGCCAATCAGTGCAACATTTCTGCCCCCCCTCCTTCCCTCCACTGCCTTCTGGGATACACAGGTCCCAGAAGATGGTGGGGCCATTCAGAAAGTGCAGCGTGACTGAAAGCTTCACTGCTGATTTCCCTTACTTGCAATGCCGGTGCCTGCACCTGAAGCTGATTGACAAGTGTGCCAACATTGCAGGATCCCTGGACAGGTAAGTGTCCTTATATTAAAAGTCAGCAGCTACAGTATTTGCAGCTGCTGACTTTTATTTATTTAATTTTTTACAGACTGGTGCTCCACAATGTCCTTGTTGTAAGCTGGTGCCCAAAACGGAACTGCATATTCCAGGTGAGGTTTTAATAATGCTTTGTACAAGGGCATAATTATGTATAACTCTTTCCAGGAGCTTTTATCGTTTTAATACTAGAAAGTATATTGCTTGCTTTAGAACCTGAAGCTTGGCATTGCATGCTATTACTAAGTTTATGATCTACCAGAACACCCAGATCCTTCTCCACCATTGACTCTCCCAATTGCATTGCCACTAGAATGCATGCTGCTGCTAGTTTTAGCTTCCACATGCTTAATTTTAGGTTTATCAACATTAAACCTAATTTGGCACATAGTCTCAAATCAAAGCATATGTAAGAAATTATACTGATATACACTGAGCAAAATGATAAACGCAACACTTTTCAAAGATCTACGGCTTTTTCTATGTACACAAAAGGCCTATTTCTCTCAAATATTGTTCACAAATCTGTCTAAATCTGTGTTAGTGAGCACTTCTCCTTTGCCGAGATAATCCATCCACCTCACAGGTGTAGCATATCAAGCTGCTGATTAGACAGCATGATTATTGCACAGGTGTGCCTTAGGCTGGCCACAATAAAAGGCCACTCTAATATGTGCAGTTTTACTGTACTGGGGGGGGGTCCAAAAACCAGTCAGTATCTGGTGTGATCATTATTTGCCTCACACAGTGCAGCACATCTCCTTCGCATAGAGTTGATCAGGTTGTTGATTGTGGCCTGTGGAATGTTGGTCCATTCCTCTTCAATGGCTGTGCGAAGTTGCTGGTTATTCCCAAACATGCTCAATGGGTGACATGTCTGGTGAGTATGCTGGCCATACAAGAACTGGGATGTTTTCAGCTTCCAGGAATTGTGTACAGATCCTTGCAACATGGGGTCGTGCATTATCATGCTGCAATATGAGGTGATGGTCATGGATGAATGGCACAACAATGGACCTCAGGATCTCATCACGATATCTCTGTGCATTCAAAATGCCATCAATAAAATGCACCTGTGTTCGTTAGTCCATAGCATATGCCTGCCCATACCATAACCCCACCGCCACCATGGGCCACTCAATCCACAACGTTGACATCAGCAAACCACTCAACCACACAACGCCATACATGCTGTCTGCCATCTGCCCTGTACAGTGAAAACTGTGATTCAACTGTGAAGGGGGCACCTCTCGAAAGTGCCAGACGCCATCAAATGTGAGCATTTGCCCGCTCAAGTCGGTTACGATGACGAACTGCAGTCAGGTCGAGACCCGATGAGGACGACGAGCATGCAGATGAGCTTCCCTGAGACGGTTTCTGACAGTTTGTGCAAACATTCTTTGGTTATGCAAACTGATTGTTGCAGCAGCTGTCTGAGTGGCTGGTCTCAGACGATCTTGGAGGTGAAGATGCTGGATGTGGAGGTCCTGGGCTGGTGTGGTTACACGTGGTGTGCAGTTGTGAGATGGCTTATGGTAGATGCAAGGGTCTGTCAGGAGTCCAGAAACTCATTGACCTTTTATACACACACACTAATTACAAGCAAACAGATCACAGGTGAGGATGGTTACCTTTAATAGACATTCAAACCCATTTGTGTCAACTTGTGTGCATGTTATCAGGCAAAAATCACCAGGGTATTTAAACTTTTGATCAGGGTCATTTGGGTAGTTTCTGTTGTTATTATGATTTAAAAAGAGTGAACACAGTTGATTGATAAGAAATGACTTCAGCCAAACCCGAACCATGAGTGAAAGAAAAGTTTTTGTGTTCTCATTCATATTCTCTGAAAAATGGCCAAGAAATCATAAATTCTGCCAGTGTATGTAAACTTATGAGCACAACTGTATGTAGCAAAAGTTCACTTTTAAATTTTCCAAACACTAAGCACTCATCATCAGTGATATCAGTGTGATGCATGCTACATTGTGTTACTTCATATCAGTTTCTGGAGTAGAATAGCCCATAATCTGATATTTTTTTCAGGTATGAAAGAGAAGTTCACTTTTTCATTTACAAACATAAGGCACTGATTGCACGCTGTGCTGTATGTGATAACAGCAGAGCCATTGATTGGTTTACAGCAGCCTCATACAACCCACCCTCAGTTACAGTGTTTTCATTTTAGCAACCATGATGATGATATAAAACTCTAACGTTAAAGATTAGGACAGCAGGGTGTATATATGTTAATCTAGTTCATTACGGGTCCCCTCCATAGGCGTACACATGGGGTGTGTTGGCTGTGCCTGGCCACAAAAATAAAGGAAAAATAGGAAAAGGGGAAAGATGGACACGGATCTCTAAACCCAGGAACAGGTTGAAATCGAGCCAAGAACTGCTGTCACACCCAAGGTAGGGTGGGGTTCACCAAAGGGACCAGAGTAACCACTCAAATACCAAAATTGGGGAAAGACCCCAAACAGAAAAGAAGGTCCAAACCCTCCCAATCAAGGGAGGAGGGATAACCCTGCAGCATGTAATGATATATGCAAAAATAATTTTATTATGAAAAGGACACTTAAAGACAAAATTACATTTGGTTACACATAACTGACAACGTTGTCTAAAACAGGCACCCCCGGGGTGGCATTCATGCTGAACCCATCATTGCAATTAGAATTTTGAGTAGCCCCAGTTTGGTGTATATGTCCCAGGAAATCCTCTAGGCACACTGCCACTCAATGAAGTATGGCCAGTGGTATGAGGAACATCTGGGCATCAGTACACCTCAGGGATACAATAATACAACACTGATAGAAAATAACTCATATCATATAGTCTGATCATAAATGGCAGTAATATAGGTGGCTCAATTTAGTATCAGCCGTGAATCTCAAAATTGGAATGATCAGTGGTAGTCCAATAATGGTCGTTATGTATGAAGCATCATATTGAGGCGTACAAGCATACTGGAGCAGATTCACCTATATTGGCCAATAAACACAGAGACCATGTAGGATGAAAAAGGATCAAGAGACAAACGATAGGTGCGTGACCACATCAAGTCCACAGAGGGTCACCTGCACGTCCACAAATAAGCACTAGTGGTAACTTGGTTGGTAATCGTGCCTTAAAGTATGATGTAAGTCAGTGTGATCCCAAGTTACATAGTTGTGACGAAACAATCACTTGCTGAGAGTATAAGCAGACACTTACAGTTTGGCGGACCCTTCCCAGGTCGTGGGCTCTTTACTTTATTAGTGAAGACCAGTTTAGTGTGGTAGCAGATACACCGCCAGCTGACAGTCCGGAGCTCCGGCGGTGTGGCGGTGGCATACCGTTTGTATCCTCTCACCGCCGCATGTGTCTCACTAGTTTATCGAATAAACAAGCCGTAACTCCATGGGTCCTGGGTCCTCAGTTGCCATCTGCGTTTGCGGGATGATTATCCAAGACTCTCAGCTGATCCTTCGTTCACAGCTCATCCTTCATTCTCAGCACCATGGAAACTCTGGAGTGGGCCAGTAAGACATGGAACTTTCATCGGCGAGAGAGCATCTGGGCAGCATACCACAACCCCTAAGGATAGGGGGACCCCCCGGGGTGCTTGGGGGAAGGAGGGGGAGGGCGTAAACCGACGCGTTTCATCCGCTGTATCGCGGATTTCATCAGGGTGATAGGTCGTAGGTGTGTGTAGCTTATTTAAAGGCAGTATTGCCAATCATATTCAACTACCGGCCACATACCGCCCCACACGTTATCGAATTAACCCTGTGCAGAGAGGATTGAATAGGGTAACCAGTCACAGCTCACCATATAAATCATATATAAGTATACATAACAATCAATTTTAGCCGGGCTGGCCCTTTTATCTCAGCACATTAATGATTAATAAAATTAGCATTAAAAACACAAACTGGACAATTGCTCATCCGGATTTTCACATGGTCTATTCATAATGCTCGAGGCCAAATAAAGCCATATTTACAGAGGGGGGAGGGGAGAAGGGGGGAGGGGGGAGGAAGGAGGAGGAAGGAAGGGAAAACCATATTCGAGGAGGAGAGAATTATGAAGGATTGTTATTCCTATATTCTCTAGGGGAACAACAATTCTTCACACCCCAAAAGTATACAAATACAGCCTGGCCTTCCTCAATTGCCCAGGTTTAATGTCTAGCATTAGATGTCTAAAATTGCCCGGTAATGGGAGTATTATTTACAAAATTATCAAGAAGAATCACATCCCTCAGTCAATATTCAAACATCAATACCAGTCATATATTAATTGGGTACAGAATTTCTCAGATATAAATACCCACCAATTAAGAATAATATTTAATAAGGTTCAGGGTTCCAGGAATACTTGCAGATTGAGTTCAGTATTCAGGCCTTTCGGGACCAAACTTCTTAATTTAAAGATCCATTGCTTTTCATAGCGTAATAGCACTTTATCAAAATCTCCTCTCCGATTAGATAACTGTAAGGCAAAGAAACCTTTTACTTTAAGTCCTTGAGAGTGGCCCGAGTGATGGTCCCTAAAGTGTTGTGCTAATGGTGAATCATCTGAAGGGTCCTTTATGGATTATAGGTGTTCGCCAATCCGGAATTTTTAAAGCTCGTTTGGTTTTCCCCACGTACATTTTACTACACGGGCACGTGATGATATATAGAACTTTTTCAGTCGAACAGTTTATGAATTGGTTAATTCTATAAGTATTTTTACCTGAACTATCATTAAAGGTGCTGGTTTTTTCAACATAGCGGCAGATATGGCATCTGCCGCATGGAAACATCCCTTTTAAAGATGGTAAATCTGTAAGCCAATTTTTCTTAATCGGCCTAACAAATTCTGATCTAACCAATTCATCACTCAAATTTCTCGCTCTCTTTGCCGTTAATAGAGGTCTCGGACCAACAATAGCTTTGATAGGTGGGCATCTTGTAAGAATATGCCAATGTTTAGTGAGCACCAATCTCACTTTTTCCCACTGGCTTCCGAAGGGAGTTATAATTCTTGTATGTCCCAAAGTGTTCTTAGTTTTTCGAATGCCATTCTGATCCAATAACTCATTTCTCTTTGTTTGGGCCGCTCTCTTCTTTGATTTTTTCAAAGTGGAGTGTGGATATTTTCGGCTCCTAAATCTTTGATACAAGTCTATAGCTTCTTTTTTATAATCTTCATCCAGGGAACAATTTCGTTTTATCCTCAGGAATTGTCCTGTCGGAATGGCACGGATGAGTGTTTTGGGGTGATGGCTTGTAGCTTCTAGTAAAGTGTTTGCAGCAGTTGGTTTTCTAAATGTGTTTGTGACTAATTTCCCACCTTCAGACCTGATCTGTAAATCCAGGAACGTTATTTGATGAGTATGCATGATATAAGTTAATTTAATGTTCCTGGTATTTTGGTTCAGCTCATGCATAAAATCGTGTACAGATCAATCAGTTCCATTTCATACCAAAAGCACGTCATCGATGTACCTGAGCCAGAGTAACGCCTGGCCCAGGTACATCTGAGATCGAAAGACCATTTCTTCTTCCCACATGCCTAAATGAAGGCATGCATACGCAGGGGCCCACGGAGCTCCCATTGAAGTGCCCCGTATCTGTCTGTAGTACGTACCGAGGAAACCAAAACAATTATGAGCCAAGGCAAAGCTCAGTAGTTCAATTATAAATTCATTCTGAGAGCCCATCCCTGGATAGTGCGACTCCAAGAAGAAGGTGACTGCTGCAATGCCCCACTCGTGGGGTATTGACGTATAGAGAGACTCAACATCTATCCCCACGAGTAGGGCACCCTCAGGTATCTCAACATTTTGGATTTTCCTCAGTACATCACCAGTATCCTTGACATAGGAGGTGAGTTGTACAACCAAGTCTTTCAAAAGGGAATCCAAATATTTTCCCACCCTTTCAATGGGTCCTTTAACTGCAGAGATTATGGGTCTGCCAGGTGGATCGACAATAGATTTATGTATCTTCGGTAGTACATATATCGTTGGTTTATTGAAGTCCTTCACTGATAGGTATTCAAATTCCTTTTTATCCAGGAGATCTGCTTCCCTTGCTAAATGTAACTTGAAATTGAGTTCATCCACAATTTTCCCAAATGGGTTGTTATCCAGTCTTTCATAGGTGGTTTTATCTTTCAGTTGACGTAAGATCTCCTTCTCATATTTCTCTGCTGAAAGCAGTACCACATTCCCTCCCTTATCACTTTTCTTAACCACTTCAGCCCCGGAAGGATTTCCAGCTTTAGGACCGGAGCCCTTTTTGCGATTCGGCACTGCGTCGCTTTAACTGACAATTGCGCGGTCGTGCGACGTTGTACCCAAACGAAATTTGCGTCCTTTTTTTCCCACAAATAGAGCTTTCTTTTGGTGGTATTTGATCACCTCTGCGTCATTTCTGATCGCCGCTATAAACAAAAGAAGAGCGACAATTTTGCAAAGAAACCCAAATTTCTTACTTTTTCCTAAAATACAAATCCAAAAAAAAAATATAAAAAAACATTTTTTTTCACCGTTTTTGGCCGATTTATATTCTTCCTCATATTTGCGATAAAAAAAAATCGCAATTGGCGTTTATTGATTGGTTTGCGCAAAAGTGGTCGCGTTTACGGATGATGAGAATTCATTTTTGGGGTTTTTAATTTTTTTTTATTTTTTACTAATAATGGCGGCGATGTGCGATTTTTTGCGGTACTGCGATATTTCAGCGGACATGGCGGACCATTTTGACAGTTTTTTGGGACCATTGGCATTTATACAGCGATCAGTGCTATAAAAATGCACTGATTACTGTGTAAATGCCATTGGCAGTGAAGGGGTTAAGCTGCAGGGGGCGCTCTAAGGGTTAACTGTGTTCCCTGGGCGTGTTCTTACTGTATGGGGGCTTGCCTAGCTGGGGAAGGGAAGTGGTCACAGCCTTCACGTAAAGGAAGGCTGTGATCACAGCCCTTCCCCCTCGCACAGAGCGGAGGTCCGTGTTTACATACACGGACCTCCGCTCACTTGCTCCGGGGGGGCCATCGCGGGTAGCCGGCGGCAATCGAAGCCGCCGCACCCGCTCCCTGGCCCCCCCTGGACACAGTGAGCGTGCGGGCTCGCCTCCGGCGGCGCGCGCGCTCACTAAACTCGTTCCCGCAGCCGCCGTCGTATGACGGCGATTTGCGGGAACGAGCCACTTTGCCTCCGTCAGATGCCGATCGGCGGTCGGCAAGTGGTTAATGACAATGTTGGTTGCTTCCTTTAGCTCTTTTAAAGCTCGTCTTTCTTCTAAATTGAGATTATCAGGAGTCCCATATTCCCCCCAGTTAATTACATTTAGATCCTCCTGAACCAAGTCAAGGAATATCCCCAGCCATTTGTTTTTCTTAAATGCTGGCATTCTAGTAGAACGGATTGATAGATTTGTCGGCCTTTTCCAGGGATTAGCTCCGGTCATTTCATCAATTGTCTCCTCATCACTGCTGATATCCATGGGGGAGACTAATGTCCATGAGGACCCAGGACCCACGGAGTTACGGCTTGTTTATTCGATAAACTAGTGAGACACATGCAGCGGTGAGAGGATACAAACGGTATGCCACCGCCACACCGCCGGAGCTCCGGACTGTCAGCTGGCGGTGTATCTGCTACCACACTAAACTGGTCTTCACTAATAAAGTAAAGAGCCAACGACCTGGGAAGGGTCCGCCAAACTGTAAGTGTCTGCTTATACTCTCAGCAAGTGATTGTTTCGTCACAACTATGTAACTTGGGATCATACTGACTTACATCATACTTTAAGGCACGATTACCAACCAAGTTACCACTAGTGCTTATTTGTGGACGTGCAGGTGACCCTCTGTGGACTTGATGTGGTCACGCACCTATCGTTTGTCTCTTGATCCTTTTTCATCCTACATGGTCTCTGTGTTTATTGGCCAATATAGGTGAATCTGCTCCAGTATGCTTGTACGCCTCAATATGATGCTTCATACATAACGACCATTATTGGACTACCACTGATCATTCCAATTTTGAGATTCACGGCTGATACTAAATTGAGCCACCTATATTACTGCCATTTATGATCAGACTATATGATATGAGTTATTTTCTATCAGTGTTGTATTATTGTATCCCTGAGGTGTACTGATGCCCGGATGTTCCTCATACCACTGGCCATACTTCATTGAGTGGCAGTGTGCCTAGAGGATTTCCTGGGACATATACACCAAACTGGGGCTACTCAAAATTCTAATTGCAATGATGGGTTCAGCATGAATGCCACCCCAGGGGTGCCTGTTTTAGACAACGTTGTCAGTTATGTGTAACCAAATGTAATTTTGTCTTTAAGTGTCCTTTTCATAATAAAATTATTTTTGCATATATCATTACATGCTGCAGGGTTATCCCTCCTCCCTTGATTGGGAGGGTTTGGACCTTCTTTTCTGGTTGGGGGTCTTTCCCAATT
Organism: Glandirana rugosa; assembly: GCA_018402905.1. Taxonomy (NCBI): domain Eukaryota; kingdom Metazoa; phylum Chordata; class Amphibia; order Anura; family Ranidae; genus Glandirana; species Glandirana rugosa. The sequence continues at coordinate 1,127,907 of BLSH010318047.1, read as the reverse complement.
TTGGTATTTGTGTGCCTGGCCACACCCTTAGCGCCCCATGCGCATTAGCATTATCACTGCAAGATCAGCCTTTTGCTTACCTGCCTAGCCTTTCGATTGTTACAAATGGGGTTTATTCACTAAACAAGAGATTATGAACAATTGTCAAGGTATTTTTAAAACATAGATCAAGTGTTAAAAAACATGCTCCAGTTCATCTATTTTTTCATACTGCGCTGTTTGGGCCTAAAGAAAATTCCTGATTTGTGTTCATAATTTCCCATTTAGTGAATAAATTCATACTATAATCATAAGCTGAAAATTGGGTTGCACAAAAAAAAAGAAAAAAAAATACTCAGCAATCATTATATAGGACTGCGTGTGTCTGTGTGTGTATGCATATGCACATACACATACGCATGTGTGTTTGAGCTTCAGGGTGCGCACCCTAATGCAATAGGCTGCACACATCTATGGTCCCCTCACAACATACAATGAAAGATAATTGTCAGTTAACTAAGGGCAGAAACACCATTTTCCATAAATTAAGCAACTACAAAATGCTGGAGAGATGTGTGTATTATAATATAACTGAAAATGGCCTGTGGTGCATGGGAGGGGTCCTAAAGCAGCATTCTGCTAAATTTCGTCACAGCTTTGTCAAATTCTATTCCATCTCATTCTACTGGTTTGGGGAACTTGTTCAAACCTGACCTCCTGTACTTCTGGGGTGCAGCTGAATTCTGTGGTGGTTGGAATCAGAAGATGGGCCTACAAAGGAAGCAGCCTGTGGCCAAAATTGCCAAATTCACTAAGCTTCATAAATAGGGTGCTGGTGGGCCAACACAGCATATAATATGCTTTGCCAGACAATAGGCTTTCCCATTAGTGGACTTACCTAAAAAGTAGGAAGGGAATAACCTGACTGAATTTATTGAAATATGGTTCCTTAACCGGTTCCCGACTGGCTCGCATACGTTTACTGCTGCAGAGTAAAAACTGCAGTTGCAGCGTCCCGCTAATCGCCGTCTATAAATGGCGGCTCGCACGTGCGCTGTAGTGAGCGGGAGCTCTCGTGCCCGCCGCACTCTGCAGAAGTGTGGCCGCGGCTTGGGCAGACTCGACCTCTGCCAGTGACTCTGTCAGGTGGCATATAAGAGATCTACTGATCCCTGTCACTGAAAAAAAAAGTAAAAACGCCAGAAATTAATTCTCATGGTTTGCAAAGGCGGCAACTTTTACCCAAACCAATCAATAAACGCCGATTGCGGATTTTTTTCTTACCAAAATATGACGAAGAATATAAATCAGCCAAAACCGATGAATACATTTGTTTTTTTATATATATATATTTGGATATATGGATTTGTATTTTAGCAAAAAGTAAGAAGTATTGTTTTTTTTTTTTTGCAAAGTTGTCGCTCTTTTTTTGTTTATAGCGGTGATCAGAAATGACGCAGAGGTGATCAAATACCACCAAAAGAAAGCTCTATTTGTGGGGAAAAAAGAAAGCAAATTTCGTTTGGGGACAACGTCGCACAACCACGCAAATGTCAGTTAAAGCGACGCAGTGCCGAATGGCAAAAAGTGCTCTGGTCCTAACATGGGAAATCCTTCCGGTCCTTAAGTGGTTAAAGTATTTGCCAGAAAGTACCTGTCTAACTGAATAGATGTCAAAATGGCCAATCCGAGGTTCTGAATAGCAATCTGCCCCACTAAACCCTTTACATCCTACAATTATGCGCATGCTCAATTTCAAGGATCAGAACACTATTCCGCTGATGGCAAGAAAACAATGCAGTTTAGTAATACTGTTGTATCAGTATACTCAGGACTTTGCAGAAACTCACCCTCCTCCCCTAGGTCACGCCTGTCTCCGCCCCTACCCACCCCTAGACCCGCCCCCTAGGACCACCACTTGTCTCCACCCTTACACACCTTCTAGCACCGCCCCCTTTAGAGAATAGGGAACCCAGTATATTTTGGGGGCTATACAAGTGATTTGCATGGAGTTTGTTAATACAAAAACAATGGAGTAAAATGTACAAAACATTAGAAATACCCAGCAATTACCAAAGTATGCTTAGAAGCACTTCCAGACAATTTCAACAGGCCCATATGCAGCAAAGAGACAGCCCCATATCCAGCAAAAGACACCCCCATATATCCGGCAAAGAGACATCCCATATCCTGTAAGAGACATCCCAAATATCTAACAAGAGACATCCCATATCCTGCAAGAAACATCCCCATATCCTGCAAGAGACACCCCCCATATCTAGCAAGAGACATCCCATATCCAGCAAGATGCAGCCCATATCCCGCATGAGACAACCCATATCCTGCAAGATATAGCCCATATCCAGTAAGAGACAGCCCATATACTGCAAGAGACAGCCCATATCCAACAAGAGACAGCCCATATCCAACAAGAGACAGCCCATATCCTACATGAGGCAGCCCATATTCAGCAATAGACACCCCATATCCAGCAAGAGACAGCCCATATCCAGCAAGAGGCAGACCATATTCTGCAAAGAGACATCCAGGCAGCCCCCATATCTAAGCAGCATTAATAGACAGCCCCCGTCCAGCAACACTGAATAATCAACTTACCAAAAAAGCAATGTCTCCACAGGAAAGTAGGCTAGCACATCATACTGCAGCTCTTCCTGACAGCTGCGATTGGCCCCCAAAAAGGAGCAAGTGATCTGGTCTGCAGAGGGAGGTGGAGTGCAGATGATATCACTTGCCTTCCACTCTGTAAGGGCTGCAGCCGGCACTACAGAAGCGTTTTTGACTCATGCGGCCGCCAGCTTACTCCATGGCTGGCGACCTAGTAAAATAAACAGTATAAAAAAAGTTCTCCCTCACTGCCTTTGGCAGAGGTGGCAGAACGCTGTTCCGACGCATTCCACCAAAAAAAAAAAAAAAAGTCCTTAGTATACTGTATACTGACATCCTTACTCATGGGCAAAAACTAAGCTCCCAATTCTGACAAGCAGAATGTAAACTCAGACACTGCAGCCTGCAGGTCTTGACATGTCCTGCAAGTGCCATAATCTAGCTAAAAGGGCTTTCACATTACATTCTCTCAGGAAAAAGCCGGGGACAAATCTAAACATTGGAGTCTGTAATGAGTAGAGACCCTATTATCCTTAATTATTTCATATTGTTGTATAAAGAAAATGCTGCTTTAAATATTAGCAAGAAGTTTATGCTGACAAGGTTTTGTGTAAAGAAAATGCTGCTTTAATATTAGCAAGAAGTTTATGCTGACAAGGTTTTTTTTCTTGGCATTCAAGCATATGCTGTCCTTTAACTCACCTGACCTTGTCATTAACCCTGTCTGACCCTGTAGGGTCACTTCTGAGAAATCCACGTCATTACATGCTATGTTAATCGGCAAAATACATCCTGTGATGTATTTTGCTACGTCATTACATCCTATCTCTTCCTGCAGAATATCCTGTTATATAGATTGAACGTCTGTAACCTTAAAGCTGAGTAATTACATTCTAATATGTTATGTTATTCTTGAATTAATGACATAATGTATAGATAACTGCTGACAAGACAATTTTTTCTTTGTGTAATAATAAGCCTCCCATTGTATGAATTGTGCATAAATACCCATTGTCCTCATAGTAAAGCCAGAGACTGTTTTTACCATACTTGTCTGTCTGTTTGCATCCATTTCATTCGGGTACACTCAGTCTCTCATTGGACGTCTGAACGCAAGCCAGACTGACAGAGAGATGATAGCCGAGGGTTATCATAGCAGTTCCTAACAAGTGGAGGTCCCACCGAGATCGGAGAGTCATCCCTTCTTGACCCCGGGTAATTGTGGCCCTATCTATTTGTTTTAATACATATGGAATGGGCCCCAGTTCTTCCCTACTGAGAGGCTAGAGCCACCCTGGAGGTGAACAATCCTTGACGATACTATTGGGAGCCGATAGTAGAGAGACAGTCAGACCGAACGCAAGTCTGCAGGTTACTCTCTGACTCACATGGGCTTACTTTACCTACGTTTGTCTGTCTGTTCATACCATTTTTGTCAGAGACCGAAATGATACTCCTGTTACCCATAAATACGTGTTAAGTATGTTACCCTCCGAATAATAATGTGTTTCTTTTTTAACAGAACAGTCGTCAATAGATATGTAATACAGT
>BLSH010318047.1:1057073-1067635 GCA_018402905.1 Glandirana rugosa | reverse complement strand
GAGACAGATAAACAGAGAGCTTGTCTATTCACAGCACAGCTCTGCAAGTTTCCTCATTTCTCTGCCTATGTGGAGGGGGGTGTGCTTTTTCTCCAATCAGCTCACACACAGTGTATGCCCAGACTCCCCTCCCACTGCTGGGAAGAAAAAATTCTAACATGGTATGCACTTTCCAAAGAGTCTAGACAGCTGAAGACAGCAGATATACAAGTAAAATGTATGTAGGGAGCTTTGTTTAATATCTGTGTATCACCTGAGGCTGTTCACTTCCCTGGGTATATGTGAGTGTTTATAATCACTTTAATGCATAGAATGCATTAAGATGAAAAACCTTCTGCCTTTGCAAACAGTTTAACATCCCAAGTTAGGAACAGATTTGTTAGTTTACACGAGTATAATAAATTAGAATATCTGCACTGTTAGAAAAGTGCTCCTTACCACGGCTCATTTCTTAACTTCTTAGTTTCGCACAGGGTGCCGGCTGTCAGAGGCAGCTGGCAATTTCATTGCTAAAGCCGATGGAGCTGCAGTAACCACTAAGACTGCAGCTGGGACAGCTCTAGGAGAAATAGCCAACATCCTTGCGCCATTTTAAAATGTCGCTTGGGACTCAAGTGGTTAACGGTCCAAAACATACCATAAGTCTTATGTGCACTGTGCTTGTCGGAAACATGCCATCAGGGGAGTGAGTAGAACAAGGAGCTTGTCAGTGTACTGCTGCTCCTTCATTTTCCAATCACATGCTGGTTACAGGGAGGTGACCAATAGGTTTTTTTTTTACTTTAGTGGAAAACAGTGAGATTACTATCTTGGCTGTGCTGCCTGGCAGAGCTGTGTAAATCACATGTCTGGCTACTCTTTTGCAAATGAAAGAGTTACCATATTTGTAACCCAGCTATGTATTTACAAGTTTGCATAGAGTTCAGTTGTAATCATAAAGATTTAAAATTACCTGGGATACTGTAAATGTAATTAACCACTTGCCCCCTTCATGACAAGGCGATTTTTTGCGATACTGCACTGCGTTACTTTAACTGACAATTGCACGATCGTGCATAAATAAAATTTATGTCCCTTTTCCCCACAAATAGAGCTTTCTTTTGGTGGAATTTGATTACCTCTGCAGTTTTTTTATTTTTTTGCGCTATAAACAAAAAATACTGACAACGTTGAAAAAAAAACAATATTTTCTACTTTCTGTTATAAACCACATCCAATAACAAAACTGAAAAAAATCGAATTTCTTCCTCAATTTGGGCTAATATGTATTCTGCTACATATTTTTGGTAAAGAAAATCTCAATAAACATATATTTGTTTTGCGCAAAATTTATAGCGTCTACAAACTATGGGTTCTTTTTATACTAGTAATGGCGGCAATCAGCGACTTATAGCGGGATGGTAATATTGCAAAGGACAGTCAGACACTAACTGACACTTTTGACACTTTTTGGGGACCGGTGACACTAATACAGTGATCAGTGCTAAATAAATATGCTCTGTCACTGTACTAATGATACTGGCTGGAAAGGGGCGATCAAAGGGTTACATGTGTTCCTAGCCAGTGTTTTAGTGTACTTTGTGTGCTACTTTTACAAGGGGAAGGTATGGATCCATATCCTTGCTTTGCAGAAACACAGGATCCATGCCTTCCCTCCTGACAGAACAGCAATCTGCCTTGTTTACATAGGCAGACCGCCGTTCTCCCTCTGTACTGAAGGATCAGCAGGTGCCAACAAACATCGAGCCTGCGGTACCCGCCGATCAGCTCCCATTGTGCATGCGTGCCCCCTACCTGGAAGTGGCGCAGCAGTGCCACTTTGCAGCCATATATGTAAGTTATACGGTTGGCAAGTGTTTAAAAACCTGCTAAGGCTGGAACACACAGACCAAATATTGGCCAGTTTAATAGAAACTGTCTGACATTCGGCCTGTGTGTACAAACCAGCCTAACAACTGTTTTTTTATAAAACAGGCATGCTGAAAAACCAGCATCTGATCAGCGCTTGCAGCCAATGGCTGAGTGCGCTGATCAGTGTGTTCTGGCGGGGGGCAGTCCCCCTGTCAGACACAATAGCTCAGCGGGGAAGATCACCACGCTAACATCATTCACTTTTTTTTGTTCAACTTACAAAGTTGAATAAAAAAAAAACTCCCCATCTGTACCTAGCATTAGGGAAATACAATAATTTTGCTCTCCCCTTTGGAGTTGAAATTTTTTTTCCCCCAGAATATATCTGGTGCAGTAGCTTCCCCTTTGTCCCTTTTTAACAGACAATTCTCAATGTTATCAATTTCCACAACCCCATAACCCCACCCTGTCACTGAGCTTCAGCCCTATTTAAACACTTGCCGACCAGCAGCTGTCATTTTACTGCGGCAGGTCGGCTCGTTCGCGCGAATTGCCGTCATTTTACGTTGGTCAGGTGGCGCACTCACTTGCCAGCGGGGGGGGGAGCCAATCAGTGGGTGGGGCAGGCAATCGTTCCAGGGAGACACAAAAACGGGGATTTGCCAGTGTAAACAAAGCAAGATCCCCGTTCTGTCAGGGGAGTAGAGAGAGATCGTCTATTCCTAGTGATTAGGAACAGCGATCTCTCTCCTCCTCCAGTCAGCCCAGTCCCCATACAGTTAAAAACACCTCCCAGGGAACACATTTAACCCCTTGATCGCCAATAGGGTTAACCCCTTCCCTGCCAGTGACATTTATACAGTAATCAGTACATTTTTATAGCACTGATCGATGTATAAATGTCACTGGTCCCAAAAAAGTGTCAAAAGTGTCCACCGCAATGTTGTAGTCCTGCTAAAAATCGCAGATCACCGCCATTACTAGTAAAAAAATTAATAATAACAAAAATGCCATAAATCTATTCCCTATTTTGTAGACGCAATAACTTTTGTGCAAACCTATCAATATACACTTATTGTGATTTTTTTTTTAACCAAAATATGTAACAGAATACATATCTGCTTAAACTGATGAAGACCTTTTTTTTGGATATTTATTATAACAAAAAGTAAAACAAATTGTTTTTTTTTTTTTCAAAATTTATGCTTTTTTTTGTTTATAGCGCAAAAAATAAAAACCGCAGAGGTGATCAAATACCACCAAAAGAAAGCTCTATTTGTGGGAAAAAAGGACAGCAATTTTGTTTGGATACAGCGTCGCACGACCGCGCAATTGTCAGTTAAAAGGATGCAGTGCCGTATCACAAAAAATGGCTTGGTCATTAAGGGGGAAAATCTTCCGGTCCTTAAGTGGTTAACAAATTTCTTCCAATAGCGCCCCTACTTGTGAAAAAAAGTGCTGCTCCAGCACAGTGATATCCCTTAGTTGTACAAGTCTTATTATTTGGGACATGCTTGTCTTTCCTTTGTAAACTGATACAAAGACACTGGTGATCCATTAGTCATTTATAGTAACAGTAGGCGAAAAAAAGTTGTATAACCTAATTGAATTAGTTACTGATATATCAATTTACCTAAAAGGTGAGTATGAGGAAACTCATCAAGTGACTGTAGCTTCTGCATATTTTTCCAATACTGAATGGCTGGAGGTGACTTGTTCCTTGAACTGCGAAAGACGGTGTGTAAAAATAGAAATGTTGTGAAGAAGCCCAGCAAGATGCCAAGAGTTAATGCCATCCACGATTTCTTGCCCAGAATGTATGCCATGGCTGTAAAGACAAGTGTAAAAATGTAATACATGGTTTAAAAATGATCAACTAACAACACATTCCACACTTAAAGTGGTTTCAAAGTATAAATGTCTTTCACTGTAATGCATTCCCTGTATTAAAGCGGAGCCACCGCCTTTTTAAAAATTAAAAGTCAGCAGCTACACATACAGTAGCTGCTGACTTTTAACATTAGGACACTTACCTGTCCAGGAGTCCAGCGATATCGACACCACCGCCGATCTTCGGATCAGCTGGTCCAATGCTGCCGCCGCCATTGGGGGTAAGGGAACCCGGAAGTGTAGCCTTTCACGCGTATGCGCGAGCCCCCGCTGCGCTTTATCACTGGCCCAGCATAGAAGGAGGAGGCGGGAGCTGGGCTGCTGACATAATCGGCCACGGCCTGGGCTCCCAGATGTGGGAACAGGACACTTGTCTAATACAGGTAACCTCTCCCCCCCCCCCCCCCCCCGAAAGGTACCAAATGTGACACCCGAGCGGAGGAGCAATCCGACGAGCGGAAGTTCCACTTTTGGGTGGAACTCCGCTTTAAGTTAAGAAAAAACATTTTGCTTCCTTTTTATAGCCCCCGCCCCAAACAATTCAGCTCCTTCACTTCCTCTTCTCACAGGAGACAAAGGCAGCAGCTGAAGTGATTGGCTCCCGCTGCTGTCATTCAAATCAAGTGAGCAGCGAGGGGGCGTGGTTGAGCCATGCTGTGTGTCTATGGATGTGCACAGCCCAGCTCGGGAGTGCACCTGCATGGGTACTCCCAGAGCTCATGGCTTGCTGTGGAGAAGATGCAAACAGTGTCAGTGAGGGACTGCTAAAGAAGAGGTAAGGGATCACTCTGTGCAATAATGCTGCACAAAGCAGATAAGTATGAATCTGTTTTTTATTTTATTATAAAGAAGTCTTAGTATCACTTTAAGCATAACTTCACCTAAATTGATTAATTTACAGTGGGTATGGAAAGTATTCAGACCCCCTTAAATGTTTCACTCTTTGTTATATTGCAGCCATTTGCTAAAATCATTTAAGTTCATTTTTTCCCCTCATTAATGTACACCCAGCCCCCCATATTGACAGAAAAACACAGAATTGTTGGCATTTTTGCAGATTTATTAAAAAAGAAAAACTGAAATATCACATGGTCCTAAGTATTCAGACCCTTTGCTCAGTATTTAGTAGAAGCACCCTTTTGACCTAATACAGCCATGAGTCTTTTTGGAAAAGATGCAACAAGTTTTTCACACCTGGATTTGGGGATCCTCTGCCATTCCTCCTTGCAGATCCTCTCCAGTCCTGTCAGGTTGGATGGTGAACGTTGGTGGACAGCCATTTTTAGGTCTCTCCAGAGATGCTCAATTGGGTTTAGGTCAGGGCTCTGGCTGGGCCATTCAAGAACAGTCATGGAGTTGTTGTGAAGCCACCCCTTCATTATTTTAGCTGTGTGCTTAGGGTCATTGTCTTGTTGGAAGGTAAACCTTCAGCCCAGTCTAAGGTCCTGAGCACTCTGGAGAAGGTTTTTGTCCAGGATATCCCTGTACTTGGCCGCATTCATCTTTCCCTCAATTGCAACCAGTTGTCCTGTCCCTGCAGCTGAAAAACACCCCCACAGCATGATGCTGCCACCACCATGCTTCACTGTTGGGACTGTATTGGACAGGTGATAAGCAGTGCCTGGTTTTCTCCACACATACCGCTTAGAATTGAGGCCAAAAAGTTCTATCTTGGTCTCATCAGACCAGAGAATCTTATTTCTCACCATCTTGGAGTCCTTCAGGTGTTTTTTTTTTTTTTTTTAGCAAACTCCATGCAGGCTCTCATGTGTCTTGCACTGAGGAGAGGCTTCCGTCGGGCCACTCTGCCATAAAGCCCTGACTGGTGGAGGGCTGCAGTGATGGTTGACTTTCTACAACTTTCTCCCATCTCCCGACTGCATCTCTGGAGCTCAGCCACAGTGATCTTTGGGTTTTTCTTTACCTCTCTCACCAAGGCTCTTCTCCCCCGATAGCTCAATTTGACTGGACGGCCAGCTCTAGGAAGGGTTCTGGTCGTCCCAAACGGCTTACATTTAAGGATTATGGAGGCCACTGTGCTCTTAGGAGCCTTAAGTGCAGCAGAAATTTTTTTGTAACCTTGGCCAGATCTGTGACTTGCCACAATTCTGTCTCTGAGCTCTTCAGGCAGTTCCATTGACCTCATGATTCTCATTTGCTCTGACATGCACTGTGAGCTGTAATGTCTTATATAGACAGGTGTGTGGCTTTCCTAATCAAGTCCAATCAGTATAATCAAACACAGCTGGACTCAAATGAAGGTGTAGAACCATCTCAAGGATGATCAGAAGAAATGGACAGCACCTGAGTTAAATATATGAGTGTCACAGCAAAGGGTCTGAATACTTAGGACCATGCGATATTTCAGTTTTTCTTTTTTAATAAATCTGCAAAAATGTCAACAATTCTGTGTTTTTCTGTCAATATGGGGCGCTGTGTGTACATTAATGAGGGAAATAACTTAACTTAAATGATTTTAGCAAATGGCTGCAATATAACAAAGAGTGAAACATTTAAGGGGGTCTGAATACTTTCGTTACCCACTGTACTTCTGTGTATATGTATATACATACACACACACACACACTATATTACCAAAAGGGTATTGGGACAACTGCCTTTACACGCACATGAACTGTAATGGCATCCCGCCAGTCTTAGTCCATAGGGTTCAATATTGAGTTGGCCCACCCTTTGCAGCTATAGCAGCTTCCACTCTTCTGGGAAGGCTGTCCACAAGGTTTAGCAGTGTGTCTATTGGAATGTTTAACCATTCTTCCAGAAGCACATATGTGAGGTCAGGCACTGATGTTGGACAAGAAGGCCTGGCTTGCAGTCTCCGCTCTAATTCATCCCAAAGGTGTTCTATCGGGTTGAGGTCAGGACTCTGTGCAGGCCAGTCAAGTTCCTCCACCCCAAACTCGCTCATCCATGTCGTTATGGACCTTGTTTGTGCACCTTTGTGATGAATTAGAGTGGAAACTTTGTGCCAGGCCTTCTTGTCCACATCAAAAATTCAGAGTGAGGGGAATTTTTTAATTACACAGCTGTCACTCAGATATTGTAATTTATTATCTATTGAAAAGCATGACAGTCGGACAACAAGGCTTTTCAGGCAGAAAAGTCAGCAGTGGCAGGTTACATATTTCTTTCGGCACAGATGTCCATGAAATAAACTATTTCACAATTTGACAATATCTAGTGTTGCCACTAGGTGGTGCACAAGTACAATCCTGTCATTAAAAACGAATCTAAAGAACTTCACTAAAGCTGGCTAAATGCTAGTGGAATCTTGTTTAACCACTTCAATACTATGCACTTAGAGCACTTTACTACCAGACCAATTTTCAGTTTTCAGTGCTGTTGCGCTTTGAATGACAATTGCACGGTTGTGTGACGTTGTACCCAAACAGATATTTTATCATTTTGTTCCCACAAATAGAGCTTTCTTTTGGTGGCATTTGATCACCCCTGCGGTTTTTATTTTTTGCGCTACAAATAAAAAAAGACCGAAAATTTTGAAAAAAAATAAAAAATTCTCTATTTTTGTCACAAAACGTCCATTTTCTCCATCACTGGTGGGCACTGATGAGGCTACACTGACGGGCACTGATGTGGCAGTACTGATTGGCACTGATGAGGCGGCACTGATGAGGTGGCACTGATGATGAGGCACTTATATGCAGCAATGATGAACACTGTTAGGCGGCACTCATAAGCAGCACTGACGGGCACTGATAGGTGGCACTGATATACAGCACTGACGGGCACTGATATGCAGCACTGACGGACACTGCTAAGCGGCACTGATGGTCACTCATAGACAGCACGGATTGGCACTCATAGGCGGCACTGGGCACTGATAGGTGGCACTGATGGGCACTGATAGGTGGGCACTGGTAGGTGGCACTGGTATGCATTGATAGGGGCACTGGTAAGCACTGATAGGGGCACTGGTAGGGACTGGTGGGCATATATACTGATAGGGGCTCATTCCCTGGTGGTCTATGGTGGCATCTGAAGGTGGCACTGAGTGCCATCCACATTGGGCACTATGTCTCTTACCTGGTGGTCTAGGGGGGTCTCCCTGGTGGTCCAGATTGGCTCCCTGGTGGTCCCTGGTCGGCTCCCTGGTGGTCCTGGGTGGGCACATCCCTGGTGGTCCCTGGGCAGGCTCCCTGGTGGTCTAGGGTGGCGATCCGAGGGAGGGCTGTGCTGATAAATCATCAGCACAAACCCTCCCTGTCAGGAGAGCAGCCGATTGGCTCTCCACTCCTCAGGTCTGCAGACCTGAGAACAGGAAAGCCGATAAACGGCTTTCCTGTGTTACACTGTGACCAGCCATGATTGGTCACGGCTGGTCTCATGGTAAAGTGCTTCAGATCGAAGCGCTTTACCGAGATCGGTATTGCGGGGGGTCAGACTGAGACTGTTAGTTTTAAGAACATTAATTTGACTTCCTAATCATTAGTGAGGTCAAATCGATATTCATTTTTGATGCTAGGGACAAGAAAATGTGAAGGAGCATAATGGAAAACTTTTCTTAAACAAATTTCTAATGGTGAATGTGGTTTAAAGGATTAAAATTAAATTGAATATTAAAATCAAACTTTTTGTACTTTGGAACGGAATTTTTCACATCATCAAATGTACTGTGAGAATGTGGCTTAGGCACGATGGGGGACATTTATTAATACAGTGGCACTCTCATTTCTAAATGTTGCATGAGAATGTGTCAAATACCCACTATTATAATGTACATAAATCAGCAATATACTTATGTATATTATCATAAATCAGCAATATACTTATGTAAATGATCATAAATCAACAATATACTTATGTAAATGATCATAAATCAGCAATATACTTATGTATATTATCATAAATCAGCAATATACTTATGTAAATTATCATAAATCAGCAATATACTTATGTATATTATCATAAATCAGCAATATACTTATGTAAATGATCATAAATCAGCAATATACTTATGTAAATGATCATAAATCAGCAATATACTTATGTATATTATCATTATACATAAAAGAAATACCAGACCAACTGCTCAAGACACTAATGCATCAATAGAAAAGTATAGTACTGATGTGAATGCACAATGTATATGTAAAGCGCTGCGTAAGTTGACAGCGCTATACAAGTACCTGAAATAAATAAATAAAATATACATATTTATTAAAAGCTTATAGGTGATTACATTCTCCTCTGTTCTCGGCTGCATAAGAGCAGGGGGAGGAGAAGCAGCAGCAGCACACTGAGCTTCCCAGTGAATGACTGTGCAGGAGGGGGAAGGGGCACAGGACAAGTCTGATCATTGAAGGAGAACAGGCGACGTTTTCAGCCAGCTAGAGAACTGACCAGAGTGTGTTCTCCTGCATAGCATGGTTGGTTTTTAATAGTAAAGCAAAGGGAATAGCAGGAACACCAGGAATTTCACACAAAGGAAGCAATACAGGATACTTTTTCATACAATGCTACAGCAGGCACATATCAGGAATATGAATTGTTGGGGTAACAAACAAAAAGATCTCTTGCACAATTAAGAAGTAATGTGGACTGTACCTTTTAAATAGGCATGATAAACTGAAAATCTCTTTTTTTAAATGCTTTTCTGGGTCCTTTTTTTTTTTTTGTTTACAAAAAGTTTTATTGGAAGGGTAAGTACAAAACAAATATAAGAATAATAATTACATCATATGTTAACAATGTAATCGAGGAGGTTGACATACAAAACATAATATAAAAGATGTCAGGTAGTAAGTTATACATAAGAGAAAGTTAGTCATCACTAATAGAGTCCCAAAGAGCCCATTTTTGTTCATGTGAACTAATTTGGTCATGAAGAGTACAATGAATATATTCTGTTAGTCTAATTGTAGACATCCTTGAGATGACTTGCTGCCATGAAATATGAGGGGAACGCCAATTGCATGCGATCATCCAGATGATAGCACTACAGAGGGTATGCATCAATCTATTTATGTGCCTAGGAACGTTGGGGATTTTTTTGAATAGAAGGCATATTTGAGGAGAAAGAGAGGTTGTGTCAGACGTTAATTTGACTGCGATATTTGAGACAGATTTCCATATTGCATCTAAATATTTGCAGTTCCAGAATAAATGTAAAAGAGTTCCTTCATTTGGGCAGCCTCTATAACAATTGGAAGAGGAGTTAGGGTAGTATTGGTGAATTCTAGAAGGAGTCATATACCATCTAGTCATAAGTTTAAATGGCGACTCACGCATAGCGGGGGAGCAGCAGCTCTTGCGGAGATTGCTGATCATAGTATGCCAATCTCTTATAGAGATACTGCAGCTGAGTTCTTGTTCCCATTGGAGCATGGGTTTAGATTTATCTAAAATTAGGGGGTTGATGCAAAGTTTGTATAAAGCAGAGATCTGACCTCTGTCTCTAGAGGAGGAAATACATATTTGTTCAAAGGGAGAGGGAGTTAAGGAGGAGATCTCTGTCTCCAGTCTAGAGACGAAATATGTTTGAAACGTAGTTGGGGGATTAAAATCTATTTAGATTTGGGTACGAGGTTACCCTTGTTCTTGAGTCGACGTCATAGAGATATTCTCTAACCGTATGATACTAGTCGTTAGAGGCGTTCTCGACGACGAGGGGGCGATACGCACTCAGCGGTAAATTTGAATACTGATCTACCATATACTGAGGAAGATCTTAAGTGGTTATGATGGGATTGAGGAGAAGGTTAACAATATCTCCGACGGGTTTACTTCCTTGAGAAAATGTAAATAAGACCTTGACGTTTATAAATCTACGTTATACCTTT